>ULGY01000007.1:820453-918612 GCA_900519085.1 Yarrowia deformans | reverse complement strand
TTTTTTTTTTTTTTTTTTGCCACTCTCACCCCTATCTCCATCAGACCCACTAAACAAGGTTTTGGGTTTCTGAACATGCCACGTTAATGTACGTCTACATTCCTTGGGACAAAGAACGAGCCCCCAGAATAGGCTTTAGAGCTCTTTGTGGATCCGTATAGCCACATGAAACATTACCGTAGAAAGAAAATGTAGGCGAGCGTGGATACGTCGATGGGCGCCGGAAAGACGAAGACGGAGGGACCGCACCCATGTATACCACAAACAAAGTGCAGATCAAGGTGGGAAAATCAGGCGCCGTGCACGCATCCCCCTGCTCCTCTCAGCACAACTCTTTTTGCAAATTATTATTGATGCAGGTACACCGTGGACAAGTATCGTGGACATGTTGTTATGGGCTACAAGTGTAGGTTGAAATTGCAGAACCGGTATGGGTGTACGGAAACCCACAATTTGATGTAATCAACATGAGGTAATCTCCGTGGAAAAACCAGTCTAATTCCCTGCGTTATTTAACAGGCTCCACCGTTCTAGCTAACTGCTTACTAAGTGTTGACAACATGTACCACAGCTAGCATAACCGCAACGCTCTTGAGCCGCCTACTTTTACAAGTAGCTTTGGACTCACACTACCGCTACGTTTAGACCCTATACCGGTACTAGCTGCTGAGCTATACGTGCTGAGCTGGTTCCCGGTCTAGCTATGAGCTAGTCTAGTGTCTCACTTTGGTGAGCTAGAGTACAAAGTGCAATCTGTTGGTCTTGTCTACTCGAACAGGGATCGCACCTGAACAGTTCTTCAACATCGTCACCATAAGACAAGGTGTACCTGCCTACGCCCTCACTCACCGCGTAACCGCTCCTGCATGGAACTACTGCTTCATAAGTGCATCAAAGAGCACGCTAGCGTTGGCGTGCTAGGCAGCGGCGTTGGCTGCGTGGACTGCGTTAGCGTATGCACCTGGCTCCATGGCGTGCCTCGGGCAGCAGTCGGCCGGTGTTCAGCTGTTGAACGCCCTGTATCGTTGCACAACTGTGTATTATCGTATGTACAGAGTGGGCGGGATTTGCTCACGGTAGCTACTTGTAGTATGTACTCGTAGTCTAAGCAATGTTGTGGACTGTGGATTCATGATCTGTCAGGTGGTCAATAGATCCGATAGTCAACAGGCTTCTCTGAGGGCTTCAGATCTGATAGTCGATAACTTGAGATCGGATAAAGAGCTACCAGACGAAAAGCTCACCAGACGAAAAAGGGCTTATCAGACGAAAAAGCTCACCAGACGGACCATGGCCATAGACAACCAAAAGTCACCACATCATTGTAGAGCGTTCAGGCGGTTGTATGTAACGTACAGGCCCTCCAGCAGACACCAGACTCACCTTGAACCGACTGATGTGCAACGGTTGTTGCACAGCTTAGTCAAAATATCGAGGGTACTTTTGCTTGCGTCGGTAGGATCGGTACGCAGCAAAGGCAATGTATGCAAACAGCAGCAGAATGATGAACAGAACCGCACGCAACACATGGGTCAACCACCGGCTGCTCTGGTTCTGGTTGGTCGTTTTCATGGCTCGCAATTTCCGTCGGGTTCGAGCCTTGAGCTTCTTCTGGGCCTTGGCAGACAGACGCACCTTGCTATCGCCTTGGTTTTTTTTGTTGCTGTGTTTGTTCTTCTTGTTGCGCGATCCCCCTTGCTCCTCCATCTCCTCAGCCTCAGCCTGTTCTTCGATATCGTGTTTCTGCTTGTTCCACACAATCTCTCCGTCGTGAACGCCGTTAATGGCGGCCAGATCGGCGTAAATCTCGGGCGCGTTGATCAGCTTCTGAACAAGAACCTCGCCAATCTGAAACTTGGCGGAAACCTCACCGGTCATGGCAGAAACGCCCAGGTACAACGGTTCATCGCCCACAATCTCCTCCAGACGCTGCACCTGCTCTCCGTCAAGCACCGTGCACGTTTTCCACTCGTTGTGGGTCTTGAATCGGAAATCCACGCCCAGGTAGCGGCCTCGAACGTACGAGATTCGCATCTCGGCGTGTCGAACAGAATTGTAGATGCCCTTGAGACTACATCCGTCCAACCCGTAGGCCTCCTCGTTCTGTTGGCCATCATGGTCATTGTCGTACGATTGAACTCCGTCCATGATCATGCCATGAGCATAAGGGAACGCTCGACCCTTTCGGCCATTGCGGTACAGATCCACAACCATTCCAAACCCCTTGAGCTTGTCAGGAGCTCCAAAAACAGGTCCGTAAGGTAAAGACTCGCTCAAGCCAAGATCACGGGACGTGGTCAGCCACACGGCCATGCCATCGCCGTAGACTCCGGCCGTTTCGCCCATGATTCGAAACTGCGTCACAACCTCGAAATCAGAGTACGTCAGCTTCAGGGTGTTTTTCGAACACATCCAGCCGTGTTTGCCGCCCTTGTCCGGCGTCAATTGTATCGCCGCCCAGTCTTTGCCCTGCTGGAACCGCCGCACAGAAATGTCGCCGCCCATGTTGAAGAATTTCGCGTTGAATCCGTCTTCCAGAAACGGCGGAGAAATGCTCATGGCCGGGTATGGCAGTCGGCCAAACTCCTCTCCGTCCTGACACAGACAGAGACTTGCCAGAAGCAGCAGTATCCATAGCATGGCGGTGTGGTGGTTGTACTGAGAATAGTGATTGTGTTTGTGTATTGAGACGTGGGTTGTTTTTTTTGGTGTCGCTGTGGCTAATGCAATTAAATCTTAGCTCAAACACGTGTAAAAAATGGCACCCTGGACTAGTGGGTTTTAGGAGGTGTTAAAGTGGATATTTTGATACTGGTGAAATGGGAATCGACCATTGGCGGATGGGCGATGGCGATGGCGAAAATCCAGACCCGAAACACTCCTCCAGAGTGCACAATTGCGATGACGTCACATCTGATAATTTTTCATGCATCCTCGGACACGATTAGGTTTTAGCGAGTACTGTAGACACGAGCAGGGCGTAGGGAGTGGTTGGTTTGAGTGGAGTTGGCTTGTGGATGGTTTGCTGTTGTTGTTCCGTCATTACAATTTTTGATGCCTGATATTACTTAGATCTACTCGGCACTTGTCAAGTAAAATTCTGCAGGTACTCTCCCTTAACCTATTATACTTAGATATTTATTGAATACAGATAGAAGTGCTCCACTAAACATTGACATGCTCCCTGTCCTCCAATATTGTTGCTAAGGGTCTATAACTTTGTACAGTAGAAGCTTTTCTTGGTCTTGGTGTGATCTACAGCTCTCCTCAAAATTCCAGCCTGATCTGGTCTTCCAACTACTCCTTTTAAACCGGCCAAAACACCACCCCCAAGCGTGAGGCTCGGAATTTCACCCCACCTTATTTTGGGCTGGCGGACTGAGCAGGAGATCTCTGTGGGGAGTTATCTGGGGTGAATGAACATGATATCATTGTAATCAGCTGATGTTGATGGTCATTTTGGTACTACTTTCGGCTGTGTTTGGACAACTTAAAAAATGAACCCAGAGATTTATCCAGCCATTGTATATACACTTCACTTAGGGAGCATAACAGGACATTCTGATTGAGGACATTGGTTCAACGATTGCAATTGCGGGAAGAAGACGAGACTGCAATTATAGCGTATATCACAAGGCCATCACGTGACTTGATCATTTTCCTTCACCATGCTGACAGATTACGACCTCCAAACTCTATCTAAAAAATTAACCAACATGCATGAACAATCCACCATCACCTTCAGACAATCACTACACCACTATGAGCGAGGTTGCCAAGAAACAAAAGACGGAGGACGGGTCTGTGGTGACCAAGATCGAGGAGACTGAAGCTTCCGTGCCGGTTGCCGCCGCCCCCGTCGAGAACGAGCAGGTCAAAGACATTGGTGTCACCGAGCCCCGTGTCGGAATCACAGAGTACATTTCTCCAGATCTAGCTGGGTTCCGAGGCATTCTGAAGCAGCGGTACAGCGACTTTATGGTCAATGAGATTGGTCTGGACGGCCAGGTGGTGCATTTGACCGATACTGGAGCGCCTGGAGCTCAGGATCGACGTCGAGAGCGACGAGAAGCTGAACGAGCTGAGGAGGAGGCCAAGAAGGACGAAGACAAGGCTCAAGAGGCTGAAGAAGCCAAGCCCAAGTTTGTGGTGAGCCCCGAGAACACCGAGAAGCTGCTCAGCGTGTTTTCCCAGGCCGATATCGACAACATGATGGCTCTGTTTAACACCGGAACCAAGATGGAGACCGAAAAGGGCTACGACGACAAAGAGACCCGAACCACGATCCACCAGACCGTGCGAGAGGTGTTTGAGGGCAAGCTCGAGACTAAGACGTCGGCCGACAACAAGTTCATCATCACGCTGGCGTCAGGCAACCCTCGGTACTCGCGTACCGCTCGAGAGAAGCTCAACAAGATGTACGGCCCCAAAAAGGAGTTTGTGCACTTTTCGCTCTACAAGGAGAACAAGGAGACTATGGAGGCCGTGAATCTGATTTCCAAGTTCCTCAAGGCCAAGCCCTCGCAGTTTACCTATGCTGGAACCAAGGACAAGCGAGGAGTGACTGTTCAGAAGATGACTGCTCGAGGCATCAGTGGAGGAGTTGAGCGGGTCAAGGGACTCAATAAGACTCTTCGGGGCATGAAGCTGGGCTCGTTTGCGTACTCTGACGAGCACCTGCGGCTTGGAGATCTCGAGGGTAACGAGTTTATCATCACGATTCGAGAAATCGACGGCGTGGAATCCGAGATGGAGGCTGCTCTCAAATCGCTCAAGGACCACGGATTCATCAACTACTACGGCATGCAGCGGTTCGGCACGTTTTCTATCTCCACCCACGAGGTTGGACGTCACGTGCTGGCGTCTCAATGGGACGAGGTGGTCGACATGCTTCTGCGACCCCAGGAACTGGCTCTGGAAGAGTCCAAGGAGGCCCGACAGATCTGGGCAGACACCAAGGACGCCGGCAAGGCGCTGGCCAAGATGCCCTTTCGATGTGCTGCCGAAACGGCTATTCTGAAGGCGCTCAAAAACGACCCCAACTCGCTCAATGCCGTCAACAGAATCCCCCGAAACCTGCGAATCATGTACGGACACGCATACCAGAGTTATGTGTGGAACGCCGTGGTTTCTAAGCGAGTTTCTATGGGTCTCAAGGTCGTTGAGGGTGATTTGGTGATTGATGATAACGCCAACAAGGACGGAAAGATCGAAGAGGCCTCTGAAGAGTCTGGACAGGATCTCAAGATCGATCCCTTCACTCGAGCTCGACCCATTACCGCCGAGGAGATTGCCGCAAACAAGTTCTCCATCTACGACATTGTTCTGCCTACCCCTGGACATGACGTCATCTACCCCACTCACCTCGAAGAAGAGTACAAGACCATCATGGCAAAAGACAACTTGGACCCCCATAAGATGGCGCGTACGATCCGAGACTACTCGCTGGCCGGCGGCTACCGTCACGTGTTTGCCAAGCCCGAGGGAGTCGAGTGGTTCTTTGAAAAGTACTCCAACCCCGTCGAGCAGTTTGTCAACACCGATCTGGACATGTTGGAAAAGGGACTCGATCGATACACTCACTGTGACGAGAAGGACGGCGATAAGCTGGGTCTGGTGCTCAAGCTGCAGCTGGGCTCTGCTCAGTATGCCACCATGGCTCTCAGAGAGGTCATGAAGATTGATACTTCTCGACGTTCCGATTCGTTCAACGTGAGAGTGTAGCCTATGTAAAAATGTATTATAAGTTAGTGAAGAATTGTACACAAGTACCCTGGTAGGTGAATAGGCCGTTTTGAGCAAAATTTCGCGGGTCACGTGACGAAACGGTTGCAGTCTGGACGCCACCTTTTCCAATTTTTCAGAAATCGGCCTGGCTAGCTCAATCGGTAGAGCGTGAGACTCTTATTGCAAGGTCATCTCAAGGCTGTGGGTTCAAGCCCCACGTCGGGCTTTCTTTTTGCGTGCAGAAAAGACACATCCCTCTGTGGGCATGTCGCTCTGTATATCATGCTGTTCATTTTTTCAGATTATGGTTTTGGACTGCGTCAGTGTGATGACTTGAACGTTAAGCTGCATGCACAGAAAGTAAGGTGGTGCATGTGTGATGCACGACATTCATTAATTTTTGAATTATCGTGAATTATCGTAATCGACCATATCTCAACCAAAACAACTCCAAAAAAATCGTTAAATTCAAATTAAAACTCGAATCTTCACCACACCCATCTAAATCTTCGGTCTATCATCTCCCATCTGTTTCAGCATGTCTGGATAAAAATGCAACGTGGAAGTCTGTTGAGCTGAATGCCATCCAGCGCCATCAACAACCACAACCGTGCCTGAAACATAAGAGGCTGCGTCTGAAAAGAGCCAGACGGTCGCATTGGCAATATCCAGCGTGGATCCAAACCTCTGCAAGGGTGTCAGACGAGTGTACGTCTTTTGCATGTCTGGAGGAAGCAGTCTGTCCATTCCCTCGGTGGCAGCAATGAATCCAGGAGCGATACAATTGACTCTGATTCCCAGGGGACCCAATTCCACGGCTAGAGCTTGCATTAGCGCATCGATTCCGGCCTTGGCAGCTCCCACATGAGCCGTAAAGGGAGATCCATGGTAATGTGCGGTTTCCGAGATGAACAGCAGATTTCCCCTGGAGGCTCTGAGCGCTTCAAACGTGACTTTGGCGGTATTGAACGAGCCCAGAAGATCGATATCAACCACGGTCTTGAACGCGTTGGCGCTCATGTGGTTGATATCGGTCACAAAGTTGCCTGCTGCCCCTGCAATGACGTAATCAATCCTGCCCAGCTCCTTGAGAGTCGTATCCACGGCTCTTTTCAGCGACCGCACGTCTCGCACATCCGTCTCCCCAAGCCCCAAAACACGTGCGCCAGGTCTCAGCGCCTCCAGGTCTCTGGCTGCTTTTTCCGTGGCTTCCTTTTTGCGTCCCACAATCGCCGCATTGGCTCCTAGACGTACCAGAGCCTCTGTCTGGTCCTTGCAAATCGTGCCTGCGCCTCCAGTGACAAAGACGACTTTGCCCGCGAAGAGATTGGCCTTGTACTGCGAGCTCTGGACGAAATCTGTTGGTAGCATGGCGTGTGAGGTGTTGTGGGTGTTGTGGTGTTGTGTGGGGTGTTGTGTGGGGTGTATAGTTTGTCGTTTGTGGGTTAAACGTTGTGCATGTGTCAAAAGAATTTCCACGGATTTTAAGAGGGGATTTGGGCTCTATATATAAACAATGGATGTGTTTGTGCCACTAATTGAGTTACACAGAAGGATAAAGGAAAGGATTAAGCGGATTGAGTGCAGTATGATGAGTGTGATGAGTAATCAATTTGGTGTTGGACTTAGGACAAGAGAAGTCGTCTGATGTGACATGTAATTAGATCATGCGATACGTATTAAGATCACGTGGCCCATTGAGATCACGTGACACACTTCAGCAGCAATTGAGTAGGTTATGTTTCTTATATATCATTTTATTTTGAATCCACATTATCTATCCCTCATCTTACCGGAACATTACTTGGTCCAGTTAAGAGTTTTGTTGAAGAAAAGTTGTGCTGGGAATAGTTATCTTGGTGTTCCAGATACTCTAGAGAGTTAAAAACTTAAGGAATAGATCTATCGGATGCAAGTTCTCGACTAATGAGGTACAATAATTATAGGGTGTCTCACAGATATTGCAGGTATTTTTTGGTTTATGCATTTTCAGTAAGACCTTAGATGAGCCTGTTTACTTAGATTTAGTTGATGAACATAGGGTATTAGGTTGGTTTTGGCATCTAATGTGGGACTCTAGAACAACGTACTAACTGGCCAAAACCAGCTAACCGAGATACACGTGGTACATTGATGATCATGTACATCACGTTACTCATTTAGACACAATCACACAATCACGCAATCACACAATCGGCGTGGTTTTTTTTTTTTCTTTTTTTTTTTTCTGTTCCCCACCATCTGCGGGGTGAACTAAAAGGCCTGTAATTCCATAACCCCAACTGAGACATACAGGGTATAATACGGGGGCAGCCTGTCTCCAACTTTCGTGTACAAGTCATTAATTTAATATTTCAGTCTATAAGCGAATGTATAAATAGGTAGAATGTGATTTTTGGTCACGGAGCGTTTTGCTCGGCTCGTTAGCGATAGTTTTGAGGGGGAGAAACGGTATCAGAAGTGATTCCGCATGGTCTTCATTCTTCAGATGAACGAGCTTGAAGGCTACTATTTCGGTGATCCAACTGGAGAATTAGAAGTCGACACTGGAGGCGACCCTGAAGACTTACAAGTCGGCTCAATTTTCTTCGACCGACTAGTAGACCTCTTTCGATCGACCTTGGAACTCTTTGAACTCTTCGAACTCTTTGAACTGCTTTTAGAACTCTTAGAACTCTTTCTGTCCAGAGTCTTGGATCGCATACTGTCCGGGCTCTGGGACGGTTGTCGGGGAATGTTTTCAATCTGCTGAAGCGCCAGATCGACCGTACCTGCGGCCATGCCCTCCGCCAGCGCCTTGAGCTCCTGGTTCATGCGTTCAAAGCCCGGTTTCAGCTTCTCGAAAAAAGTCGTGTATCCCAAAACCCACGGAAGGCCTCCCGAAAATGTTTCTCCGTGGCGAAACGTGCAAGAGTTGGCACTGGTGGGAATAATCTCGAAAAAGTGTTCTCCAGCGAGAATCCACCGGTGGGTCAGCAGACCGACCCAGCGCAAATGTTTGTTGTTGGCCACGAGAATCGTGGGCTGGAAGTTTCGGGGTAACTTGTCGTCTCCTTGGGACACAAACACGTTGATTTTCGTGCCGACAAAGTCGTCAGTTTTGGTGATATTCCGCAGCGGTTTAGGGATATCAATGTTGACGATGAACGAGTTCCATTTGTGGTAGTTGTCGAAATCAAACAGGACGTTGGACACGATTTCCGCCGAAGCGTTGATGTCGATCTGGGTGTTTATGATCATGAGAGAGGGGGACGGATGGTGGAGTAGACGAGGAGACCAATATGGAAGAGGTCACGTGGGGCGATTGATGAAGGTCACGTGAGGAGATATGAAGTAGAAGAAGACGGCTAGAGTACGTGAGACGATTGAACAATTGCTGTGTGTTTCGTCGAATACCGTGTATGCCGCTTCCTCAACAAAGGAACACAAGCTCATATATACACACCCCACCACAAGCGGCTAACGTCCAGGGGCTAGCGTCGCCGCCACTATGCAAATATCCACCTGCATCTACGCCGATTGTGTCTTAGTCTCACACCCAAGGTTGTCGTTTGTCTCCGGTTATTTTTAGCCCAGGTCAACGTTATGCCAAAGTAGCTTTAGCGGTGGCGAAAGGACTAGCGGGGGATTGTTTGGATAGACATTTATCAGGGTAGAAGTAGATGGAACTTATGAACGGATTTACAGATGTATTTATAGATGTCAATGTTGGATCGGAATTCCCCAATATGGCCAATCTGACTCGTCTGCTGTGTGGATGCATGCATTGTACGGTATGTTCCGCTGCATACGACTGCATGCATTGCTATGCGGAGAAAACACGACAGGAGAATTGAGCAGTGATACAACAACGCCAAGTGCAGTAGCGATAATGTGGCACAGAACAAAATCTTGTGACGAAATAACTCGACAAAACCGATTTCTGAACCGATAAAAAATTGACAAAACAGAAAAATCGACAAAAACCGGATTTTACCACTCCCAAACTCTCCTCCACCGCCACGTTCCATGCAGAAGATTAGTGCCAAAACAAAGTATCGACGTTGCACAGTCTGTAATATGCTGCGGCCGAGTCACGCTTTGGATTCTGAGACTGTCTCTAAATATAGACACTGTGAAACGACCACAACCATCGGACTGCGAAATCTAACACTGCCCGGTGTTGATGATCTCCACCTGCCCACCCTGAAGAATTCTAGCAGACATTCTCCGTTCTTTGGTTGGTTGTGTTTGCGTCTGTAGATCTACGATACTCGATGTACATACTGCCACCCTCAGGCCTACCCCTAACTCCTAACTCCTGAATCCTCCTCCTGAAACTCCTGAATGTTAGGCTGAGAATGTACAAGTGGAATCGTCGGAATGTAGCCAAGTACAGTTGGAGACTACATAGGGGTGCTTGATCGAGGTATGAACGAATTCAGACCGGTTGATACGAGTCAGCATGGGGTTAGATGGTGGAATTAGTTTAAAATAATTGAAATCAAAAAAAGTAAAATAAAATAAATAGAATAAAAGTAAATAAACAAATAATAATAGCTAAATGTATAAAAATAAAAATGCTATGCGATAGCTGCGGTATCACGTGACAAGCAGTGAGTATCAGAGGGTGTAACGTGACGTCAGACCGATTGATACGAGTTTCCGTGACAAAATGGTGGCATCAAATAAAATGAAGTAAAAATACAAGTAAAAATGAAAATAAAATAAAACAAGTTCTGCGACAGCTACGGCATCAAGCAGCAAGCGTTGAGTGCCAGAGAGTGTAGAACCTGTCATGTGACATCAGACCGGTTGATACGAGTTCCGTGACAGCATGGTTGGATGGTGTGAATAAATGAAAATAAATTGAAATAAACGAATTAATACCTAAAATAATTCGAAAAATGATAATAAATGAAAATAAATGAAAATAAATGGAAATAATGGAAATAAAAGAAAAAAAAACAAACTTACGCAATAGCGAGTGACAAGAGCTATAAAAGGGGATTGAGAGTCTAGCCAAGCTGAAAATAGTTGAGTTTGTTGGTTTAATGGGCGCTACCATTTCTCCCTGAAGGGACACATAAATCTCTTACAATTCGTGCAAAGAAATAGGCACAATTATATACCAATCGAATCTGCGTGACTTCGCGCCTCCTTTACAATTTCTTATATTAGATTAATAGCTATCAATACAATTAGCTACGACATCTTCGATCGTCCTCTTAGTGCTCAATTTCCTAACTTCCTAAAGCTTGGTCTTGGAGATATCATAGACGAGCTTCTCGCCATGGATCTTTCCATCTCGATGGAGCTGGTAGCCCTCCTCGACCTTTTCGAGTCCTCCCAGCACCTTAGGCTTGTTGGGCACAATCTTACCCTCCTTGAGCCAACCGGTCAGCAGCTTGGCGTACTCCTTGGCAACGGTCACCTCGGGCAGATGCTCCTCGTCAAACACCCGGTACGCCTGGATGGGCGACACGGTGATGTGTTTGGGGAAGTTCTCCGTGTGCTCTGCGTTTCGCCGCACAGTGGTGTACTTTGCAGGAGAGGATCCGGTGGTCTTGGAGGAGGTTGTGGCCGACTCGGGGGTTCCAATGGCGTCCAGAACAAACGGAATGTCGCCGTACTCCTTGTTGATCTGCTCCACCACGTCAGACTCTTTGTAGGAAAAGACTCGTTCGGCTCCCAGAGCCTTCAGTTCGTCGGCAGAAGCAGGAGAAGCAACGGTGATGACCTTGTGGCCACCCAGCTTGGCCAATTGAATGGCGTAGCGGCCCACAGACGAGTTTCCGCCCCAGATAAGGACGAGCTCGGATGAGGAGCCCTCACGTTCCAGACCCAGCTTGTGGGGCAGGTAGAGACCGTGAACGGCCGTGAAAAAGCCCACGGGAAGCGTGGCGGCGGCTTCGGGAGCAATGTTGTCCGGAATGACCACGTAGATCTCGTCCTTGGCAATCGCCCACTGCGCAAACGCTCCAGACTTGGAGGGCGTGGATCCGTTGGCAAAGGCCGCGATTCGCGTGCCCTTGAGCTGTTTGTCGACGACTTCGGGAGCAATCACGTCGACGATGCCTACGAGATCTCTGCCGGCGATTTCCCCGTCCGGGATCTGCTTAAGATCGTAGGTTCGCACGTCAATGGGGTTTTGGGCGGCAAACTCGACCTTGACGACCACGTCTTTGGGTGTGTCGATTTTGACCGTGGGTTCGGTCAGCGTGAGCAAGTGGTCCTTCACGACTTGGGCGATTCCTGTTCGGGGCATGGTAGGGTGGTGGCAGTGGTGGTTGTGGTAGTGAGACGATTGGTGTCTGTATGAGTGGTGGGTCAATTGATCTGTGAGTGATGGGTCAATTGATGTTTGCTGCTTGTGTTTGTGTCAATTGATGTTTGCTGCTTGTGTTTGTGTCAATTGAATGGTGTCAGACTGGTTGTGGCTGCTCTGACTGGTGTGTGTCAATGTGTCGGACTCGATCTCCTTATATATTCCGATAACGCAAGCGATATTGGTAAGCATGCACCTTCCCCACAAGAAGGTTAAAAGCTTAATAGTTCTCTAGGTGAAGCCATCAAGCCACAGACTTGTGTGGATGTGTGAATGTGGCGCCCTGGAGAGCCTCGGTTCGAATCTGAGACGGACCAATTTAGAACGGGTTTATTAATTGATTATGTGCAACCGTCTTTCACGAGCTTAGAAAGAAGACGCAAAACGAAGACGTGATGACCAGGGGTAGTGGCGACACAGAGGAGGTGGCCCTAGACTGATGATGGCTGACAGAGCTGCAATAGAGGCAAGCCTGAAAACAAATATCACGAAGGCAAGCCGATCACAGTGAAGACAAGCCTACCCCAATGAGTACTTAGCTCACTCAGCTCAGTCAGCTTCAAGTAGGTCACTCAGATACCCTTTCTCAACTCACATGACCAACTCCAAGAGGATCACCCAGACCACCCCTTTCTCACCTGCTGCTGCTTCTCAAACAAGAGATTCAACTGGGCCATGTCTGAAGTCATTCTGGCCTGAACAGCTCGAACAGACTCTTCCAAAGCCTGCGAAAGATTCTGATGCTGAATCAGCAACCGATGCCGCAAATGGGATATCTCAACCTGACACACAGACCGACACCGGTTTTCACAGTGACAGAGAGTGGTATCGGGGTCAGCAAGGTCACGTGCTGTGAGACTCGTGTCACGTGACTCGCTTTTCTCCACCACAAAACACTCGCAACTGCTGCCACTATGGGTTCTATTGAGATAGGTGGTCAGGTGGCTCGTCAGAAGCGTCAGAAACTCCTGGTCATGTGACTGCAGCTTTGTGTTCGACGTCTGGATATCCTGGAGCTGTTCGGAAATGTGTTTGCAGACGATTGCAATCTGTTTCGGGAACTGGTATTTGGTCATGTTGGTATCGCTGTGTTGTGGTTTGATGTGGACAGACGTGTGTCTATATAATTAGACACGACCAGTCACCTTAGTTGTGTCATGATGGGTAAAAAGTCAGCCCCAAAAGACCATGTCTGATGAGGTGTTGTAAATGGGGATGTGATCAGGTATACATATTCGTGATATGGCTGGGTGTGACTTAACAGATGGTTATAGCAAGGAGGTGAGCGAAGATGGAGACCTTCAATTGAAGTTACAGGAGGGCTGAAATCCATTCCTTAGGACCAATCTACTCTTTGAAAATACAGGATCAGACCAATCTAATACAATTGTTTTTTCCTGTTTTAGTCGATTTCTTGTCATTTATTTCAATTTCTGTCGTATACTTCCAGTATTTCATAAATCATTTTAATGCACGTAAAGATCATATTAGATGCACGCAAAAATCATATTAAATTTACGAAAAAACGAAGAAAATTCACTTTCTCTCCCACAGATACGCTGCCCCAAAAAACTCATCTCTTACAGAATTTGAAATACCGTGCGAACAGAATCGTCTACCTCAGTGACACCCACCTATTTTATTTGATTTTCTGTGATTTACCCAGATATCCAATTAATATACGCATAATTCAAGCATAAATACCCCTCTATACGCTGCAGGTTCATAGCGCTATGCTGTATCTACGCCTATCTCCAAAAATCAATTTAAATACAATAATTAGCGATACACTCATTTGCCCATAACTCCTCCTCTAACCGGCTACTTCTAATTGGCTACTGGTCATGCGTGTAACCTCCTCGAAACGCGTTAATTTTCGAGAGATGGCCGAATCTAGACGAGGCAGCTGTTTTCCATTGTCATGGTAATATGGGAGGGTGGCGAATGACCGTTGATCAAACAGCTGCCTTGGGTTGCGTCCACGTGGATGTGGCCACTGTAGAACAAACGGAATTCGTCCTCGTACCAATCTCGCTGACAGAATAAATGGACTGATGCAGTTGTATGATACGATACTAATTAATAGTACATACAGGATCTTAGCTTTGGTATCTTAAAGAGGGGCGTGTAATGTGCGTGTTGAGTTGTTGTTCAGATGTTCCTTCATTTTAATACTGTAGTCTCTGTATAGCCACTTGTGGACGCACGTGTCCTCACAATAATTTAATCACCTCTGACATTGTTTACCATCGTGTTGTCATTAACGGACCACTTTACGGTGGTTCCTTTCTTTTGAGGGTCTCTTTTTCGACAGCCTCTGATGTGCAGCCAAATAAGCTTCCGATAATGTGGGGTCTCAATGTAGGGACCAATATAAGCTGATGCGCCCCCAAGAAGACTTGACCATAACATCTACAACGACTACAACAACAGCGATACTTGTTACACAAACAGCAGACGCTACACAGACATAAACACAGACGCAAACACAGAAACACACAGAAACACCGTCACACAGACGGACGCACAGACACACACTACCACACACCAAACACAAACACAAAGATGTGCATTTTGCTAGCCACCCAAGGGCATCCTGATTAGTGAGTATAGCAGAGGAGTGGTAGACACACGAGAGGTGTCATAGGATGGGGAACGACACAGACAGAGACACAGACAGAGCCAGGGAGACACAAACAGCACACAACCCAATCAGGTGGTTACAGATGGTGGGTGACACTCACCCTGTAGCACTACAGAAGTCATCATTTGCCACTACAGTAGTCATCCTTTGGCTCTCCTACCGTTTTGAGACACAGTTAGTCCTGATGAGCCGTTTAGCGGTCCTGTTGCCATTTGTGGTGTGACAGTCTATACCTGTGATAGCTGATACAGACGACAGTCCTATCTACCGCTTCGAATAGCTCTGCTGGCTCTGCATCAGTCTTCTTGTTGGACATGGTAAGACGTGAACACTGCTCTCGACATAGGTCTTATTGTGTCCAAGTTTGACGTCAGTCATGTTCACGTCTGGCTCAGCCAGTCGTTTCAGTTTTGTCCACTTCTTGACAGCAGTCGTTACCGGACTCGGTCTGTTGTGGTACGCTGTCTACATCCGTTTGTTGATGTCTGCTCTGACCTACGGCCTGTCGATACCGTGCTCGGTCTGTCGTTACCGTACTCGGTCCATTGTTGTCCACTCTGACCTACGGCCAGTCGCTCCCGTGGCTACGAGTATTCTGTTGCTGTCCGCTCCGGAACTACGGCCCTTCGCTTCCGTACTAATATAGCCCCCTCATCCTCCTCTCCAACCGCGACGAATACCTCTCTCGGCCTACCGCAGAAGCCTTCTTCTGGGACGACAACGTGCTCGGCCCTCTCGATCTCGCCCGAGAAGAACAAGGCACCTGGATCGGATGCAACAAGCAGGGCAAGATCGCCGTGATTCTCAACTACCAGGAGAAACGCGACAAGGACGCGATCGGCGATATCAGCCGCGGCAAGTTCCCCAAGGAGTTTCTGCTGTCCAACGAGTCGCCCCAGGAGTTCACCGATAACTTCAAAAAGAGATACCCCGAAGAAAAGCTGCAGGCTGCAGGCGGCTTTTCGTTCCTGTTTGGGCAGGTGGATCTGAACGGCAAGACGCAGTTCTCGATCATTTCGAACCGTGGAGGCGACCATGAGTGGGTGGCCAAGGACCCCGAGGACCAGACGATTGGAATCTCCAACTCGCTGTTCTGCAACCCCTGGCCCAAGTGTGCTTTGGGGATCGAGAGGCTGGACGAGGTGGTGAAGGAGAGCGTCGAGGCCGGCAGCAGTCGCAAGGAGCTGGTGGACTCGTTATTTAGCGTTCTCTCCCACGACACGTTTGATCCTGGTGCCAAGCAGGGCGCGTCAGAGCAGGAGATCCACCATGCCCTGCGGCAGTCGGTGTTCATTCCCGTGATTGCTGCCGCGGCGTACGAGGACGGCAAGGACTGGGACGTGACGCATCCGTTTGGCAAGCACTATGGCACGCGGACGCAGACGATCATCATGGTGGGCAAGGATGGCGTGATGCGGTACCTCGAGAAGACACTGCACACCAAGGACACCGATGAGAAGGAGGATCATCCGTTGGTCGAGCATGTTTTCGAGATGTCCAAGGGGGGAGGTACGGGGGGTGGAGGTGCGGGAGGGTGGAAGTGTTTGTTGTCGTGAGCCAAGACCGACTTTGAGTGAACTCAGTTGGATTTTGGTCTCAGCCTTTATTGATTTTGAGGTGGATCCTACTTTGGTCCCATTTCTCACTTGGCTCTTGTTTCTGACTTTGGTCCTGTTTCTCATGGGATGTACAACCTCAGGATATCTGTTGCCTCCTCTCCTCCTTACCAGACTGACGGGGTCCTCCTTTCCCAGCTTGTTGCAGTATGTACGCTCCTTACCAGCCTGTTGCCCACTCCTGCTCTTTGGGCAGTCGTTTCCGTATATAAAAATGCTCTATTGATACTATGTTATTACAGTTCCTCCATGCCCAATCTCCGTCCATCTTACTCCTTGACAGACTTCTTCTTCTTATCCTTTTTCTCCTTCTTTTCCTTCTTGTCCTTCTTGTCCTTCTTGTCCTTCTTGTCCTTCTTCTGTTTCTTTGCAGAAGGCTCCTCGGTAGTCACGTCTTCCTGCGATCGTTTCTTGGCCGAAGAAGATTGAGATGCAGTTGTCTTAGCAGCAGTAGAACCGGCCACAGGCATGGAAGAGTCCACGCCGTAGTCCTCCGGTCCGTAGCCCGTAGGGAACCATCGCTGATGCAGTCCGTCCACCCTGCCGACAATGGGTTTGGGCACACAGACCTTGGCGAGCTTGACGGAGGGCAGGGGCACCTTTTCGACGAGCTGGAGCTGCTCGGCCACTGTCTGCTGGGTGGCTCCCAGATGGTCCGCAGAGCTCTTTTTGCCGAACACAAACACGTTGTGGCCGCCCTCCATGGTCTGGAGAATGTATGTTTTGCCGTTGAGGGCGATTTCGCCGTCGATTTCCAGCGGCTGTGATGCGAGGTCGGCCATTTGCACGCCCTTGGGGAGCTTGATGGACCACAGCGTGGCGGATTCCTCGGGCAGGTCAGCGATCATGTTGTGAGGGGGTTGTGGTTGGGGTGGTTTGGCTGTAGATGTGATATGCACAAATTTTTGATTAAGGTTGGTGGTGATGTTTTGAGTAGATAATTTGAGTTGGCGGAATTATTTTCAAATGGTCAGACGCCGGAATCGAACCCAAGGTTTCGGCAGGTTTGATCAAATTTCAGCCTGTGAATCAAAATTCAACCTGAGAATCAAGCACCGTATCACAGCACACACAATGATCCGACAACTGGTGAATCAGACCCGTGTGGGTGTGGCTCAGGCCCGGCCGGCCGCCCGTCTAGCACGAGGCTACGCCAACTCCGCCTCGCCTGCCCAGACCCACGAAGAGCGGCTCAAGCATCTCAACTTCCTGGCCCAGTACTACGACGCCGAGACCGTCGAGTCGATTCTCAAGGCCGAGGCCGCCATCCGGCCCGAGGAGTGGGCCGCCAAGAACCGGCTGTCGCGAATGTCGCCTGGCTACTACGACGACTTTTCCGAACACGACCCGTTCTACGACCACGCTACCAACAAGTGGACCAACTTTTCGCAGCCTCGACAGCCCGTGCCCACTGAACACGTGCTGGGATCGTCGTCAGCATACCCTCTGGGCTCGGTCGAGACCGGCGAAGAGCCCGACGCGCTGCTGGACACCAATCTGACGGAAAACATCGACCCGCAGTTTGCGTCCAAGGTCACGGGCCACACAACCAGAATGCTGCTCAACAAGCTGGTCACCAACCAGACCGGCAAGGGCAAAATCTCGTCCTTCTTTGTCGTGGTGTGCGTCGGCGACGGAAAGGGCACGATTGGAATCGGCCAGGGCAAAGACCCTCTGTCGTTCAACGTCGCCATGGACAAGGCGAAATGGGCGGCTGCTCGAACCATGAAAATGGTGCCCCGATACCAGAACAGAACCATCTACGGCGAGGTCTACAAAAAGTATCACGCCGTGCATCTGACCTTGCGATCTGCTCCTGCCGGTCACGGACTGCGAGTCAACCCCGTCATCTCGCAAATGTGCGACGTCGCTGGAATCACCGACATGACCTCCAACGTCTACGGCTCTCGAAACCCCATGAACGTGGCCAAGGCCACCTTTGAGGCTCTGACCCAGGACCAGGTGCTGCCCGACCACATTGCCTACAACCGGGGTAAGAAGCTCGTCAACCTCAACGAGACCTACTTTGCCAAGTCTTAGAGGGAAAAAAACTTGTATATAGCCATGAAAAGTGCCATGATTGAAGTGTGTAGGTGGTGACTGTAGTGTCGTTGTAGGGAGAAGCTTGACAGTAGTTTAACAGGTTGTAACGGTAGGTTAGGGCACCTCAGATTGCTTCACAATCCTACAGCAACAAAACACATACTCTTTTGTTATTTGATCCGTACGATGTCTGACGGGGGTGGAAAAACACATTGTTCTACTCGCCTCCTTGCCAGCTACCGAATGGTACAGTTTGGGAGCTTCTAGGGTGAATATTCGCTCGTCTGGATTTCTTCCGTCAGCAAGAGGGGTTTTGTGATCTTCAAATCTTCAGCAAGAGATATGCTAGCGAGAAAGTGGCTACACCATTCGATAGCCCACAGTAAGATGACTCGAATGGTGTAATTGCGTTATCAATGGCACATCTACAGCAGGTTCTGGATGGGTCTCAACGGTGTACTCAGCCTTCCTATAGAATGACGTAGACAAGGCCCAGTTGTTAGCCAGGCATCTCATAGCAATCTTTGAAATTTGAGGAGTATAATGATACAAGGATTATGTTTCTGACACAACTGGAAACTTCTATAGCTGGAACTTTACAAGTGTTGTTATCAGTACAGCTTTGTAATCAAGTCATACGTTAGAAGGAGGCACCCTGGTAGTATGGGGACTTCAAATTTGAGATTATTGAACGTTGGGGACTGCAAAGATTTAAAAATCTCACATTTGGTACACAGAAAATCTCTAGAGAAGTACTGATCTAGGCTTACTGTTGAGCAACAACCATTAGTGATGTAACTCATTCCAGAAGAAAACAAACTTGAAACAGGAGCTGGTATAGATTATGGAACTGCAACTGAAAAGTTCCGGTACTTCTGTCTACTTTGTAGCAACTACAGATGATAGTACATCTCAAAGTAAATCTGATCAGTAATACTTTGGGGATTATCATTATTAGAAAAGGACTGGTTTAAAAGAGAAGACTTTGATTGGACAGTAAAAACGCATTAATAGCCATATCTGAAGTTTTCGTATCACTGAATACTTCCTAAGATCGTTATCCCTTCACCATCTGTACCAAAGTACGTACAAACACCACTCCCTCGAACTGCACAAATAGTCATCGTGCTACAAAAAAGTTTCAGAAATTACAGCCAATCACTTTGTTCATCACAATACCCCTATTTGTGCCATTTTTCGCGGCTGAAAAACTCCACTTTTATGAACCTCTACGCCCTCCGCACCTCGGGTCAACATCTGATGGGCGTGTAGCACAGTGGTAGCGCGTGGGCTTTGCATGCTTGAGGTCACCGGTTCGAACCCGGTCTCGTCCATTTTTTGCCCGTCTGAACCGGCAATATTTTTGCTGTTTCTATTGCGGTGGATACCAGCGACTGAAATGTATGTATGACAGGGGGTGGTCCATGTGCATACTTCCTGCTATAAAGCCAAGTATAAAAAACAAAGTTCCACTAAAATACAAGCTTTTGAGTTTAGTCTTACTAATCTTGCAGTAATACTGACAGAAAAAAAGAACACTGATCAGCTAGAAGCTATGGGAATCTAACCCACGTTGTTTCCTCCACTGCCAGTTCGTGAGAACTTGACATGGACAGGAATTGAACCTGCAACCCTTCGATTACAACCGAGTTGACTGGAGTCGAAAGCTCTACCATTGAGCCACCACATCAGTGCGTTGGACCCGGCCATGGCTGGGGCTATTGGAGGGGCCAAATGGGGCAATTTCCGCACGGAAAAATGGCTTAATCTGGAAAACTAAGTCGGAAAACGTTTCAAGTCGGTGAATTAAACCAGGAATCGAAGTCCAGGGCCTTGTCAGGGTTTTATTCGGTGCTACACTGGGTTCTGCTTAGGCAGAAGAACCTGAAAAGCTACAAGCCCACCACGACAGCAATAAATGAGCTATGAAGTTGGGGAGTTGATTGGAATGTTTCATTTGACGTATAAGTTGATTCAGCGGTAGTTTGAAATGCTCAGCTTTGCTCATCGTTGGCTACTAAGACTATCTGTTTGCGATGCACTAACGGACAGCTAAGAAGATGGTAAACGTTTGTATCTCTTGGAGTTGATCAATATCAGAAAAGAATAACGTCACC
This sequence comes from Yarrowia deformans, assembly GCA_900519085.1. Taxonomy (NCBI): domain Eukaryota; kingdom Fungi; phylum Ascomycota; class Dipodascomycetes; order Dipodascales; genus Yarrowia; species Yarrowia deformans. Next base: position 898,158 of record ULGY01000007.1, on the reverse strand, counting down.
GTGTTTGTAGATACGCACCAATACAAACGGCTTTGTCTTCATGAGGTGTTTCCCTGTCTTCGTATAAAGACCAAATGGGACATGTACAAGTACAGCTGTAGCCTTCTCCACAGTCTATTAATGCAGAGTGATAAGGCACAACACACCCTCTCATTACACGAAAATCTTGTCTCAGAGTCACTCGTTCATCTTTGTTGCTCTTACAGAGATCATCTCATACTTACAGGACCTGCAAACGACGGAGAAACAGAGTAGTCTTATATTTAGCCATTCGGTATTGTACCAATACAAGCACCGTGACAACACCAACACAAGCTAGAACTGTCCTTACTATACCATCAATTCAATATATTACAAACATAACTTACCAGAGTCAGTACACTGGACCGACTCTGCTCCTACCAGAAATCGTATCATCTTCACAGTCTGGTCTTCACATTTCCTTCAGTTCCACGACATCATCCTGTTGCGCTCACAAGAGTGCTGATTGTGTCATAAACACGCCCAGACTTCTGCTGATTGTGATGCAGGAGTCTTCGCTTGGCTCAGACTTCTTTTGCGGCTCACAAGAGGCGGTACTGCGTACCTAACCTCTATTATTCGCCGTTCACAACCCGCTCAAATCAAAATCAATCTCAATCGTGGCGATTCGCGAATCAATGCTATGTGTCTTCAAACACACCTTCTTAGCCTCCTCTTCCGCAATCTCCACGGCCTTTTCAATTTCCTTCTGTCGAATCTCCTCGGCAGACTGGTGGAAAATCTTCACTGTAGTCTTGAGACGCGAAAACGGGTCCGCATTCACTCCCGAGTTGGTCATGGCAGCCTTTCGGCGTGCCTCCAGATCCACCAACTCGGCCTTTCGAATGCTCTCCTGGTTGGCCTTTCGGTTTCGCGCGTTGACCTCGGCAAACTTGTCCTTTTGCGTCGACACGGGCTTGGGCACGTTGAGAGCCTCCAGCTCGGCCAGCTGCTCGTCAATCTTGGCCATTTCGTCCTCGTCGCCCCGATCCTCGGCAATCTGGCGTCGGTTTTCCAGCACAGCTCGCTCAATCACAGCGTTGGCTCCTCGACCAGCAGACAGCTTGGACCGTCGTCGAACCATGTCGTCAATCTCCTGCGACGTGAGTGGGCGGGTCGCCAGCTCCTTGAGCTCCTTGTGCTTGCGCTCCAGTCTCTGGACACTCGGCAGCGAAACTCCTCCTTCCTCGCACGCCTTTTTCCACTTGCCAAAGTCCTCCTCGGTGAAGGGGCTGTCGGAGCAGTAGCGCATTTCAAAGTTGGCTTCGTCGGCGCCAAACGCCACCTTGAGCGAAAAGTTGACCATGGTGCCCTCCAGCGAGTACGTCTTGTGTTTGAGAGGCACCACCTCCTTGACCAGACAGACTCGGTTTCGCTGCTCGGTTCGATTCACGGCAATGGGGATCCGAATGTACGAGCCGACCACCACCTGCTCAAATTCGGGGTAGAAGCAGAACTTGGCGAGCTGGGATCGCGAGAACCGCACAGAGTTGAGCAGCCGGACGTCGAGGGTCTTGACCACCTCCTTTTCGTCCACCACATGGTCCTCGGGCTCGTATCCGTCGTCAAAGTCGTCTTCCTCCTCTTCTCCTTCCTCATCATCGTCGTCATCGTAGTCGTCCTGTTTTCGTGCTCGTTTTTCTCGTCGTTTTTTCAGCTCGCTGAGCTTTTCTCGTTTGGACGACCGTTCAGAGTTGCGCTCAGTGTCCCGCTTTCGCTGCTTGAGACGCTGCGTCAGGTACTTTTTCTCCTGGTACTTTTGCATTTCCTGCGACCGGTCGAAAAGCAGCGACTCACGCTCCATCTCCGTCATGTTGAGCAGCTTCTGCCGATCGGCCTCGTCCTTGTATTTGCCCTCCAGAGGATACGGCACAAACTCGTCTTCGGATTCGTCGTCGTTGTCTGAGGCGTCTCCACCCTTGGCCTCATACTCGTCTCCATCGTTGTCATCATCATCCATTTGATCATCGTCATCGTCATCATCCCCATCTCTGTCGCCGTTTGTGTCACCGTCTCCTCCCTTGTCGCCATCTTCACTGTCCTCATCAATCCGTCGACGTTTGGACGGCTCGGCCTTGGACGTGAGATCGCCCTCGTCGGAGGAGTCCACGCCACCAGCAAGCGCAAGAAGATCGTCGTCGAGATCAGACATGTTTTGTGTTAGTTGGAGAATTGCCGTGATGGCGTCAGTTCAGATATTGAAGTGTTGTCAAATCTAAACTCAAAGTCACGTGTTGGGAGAATCGGGATTTTGAGGTGGGGCAATATATTGGACGTTGGGGTGAAGGTAGGTGTGGCACGTGTTTTGGTATCGACTCACGTGACGATTTTGAACTGACTGAAGAGTTCAAATTTCCAATTCGAGTTACTCTATCCGATTTTAAAAGCCACCAGATTTCTCATGATGATACTGTGCTGACGTACGTCTGTCAAAAAGGTTACTGAGAAAAAATGGTTGAGATCGATCAGTCAGTTTCAACGAAGTATTGGAATATGTACATAAACACTATGTGGTTCCTCAAAATGCATTGTTCTTGGTACTGTTAGAATCAGCGTGAACTCCTGAGATGAGTAGTATAGTTTGTAGCACATTATTACATACAGACACCGTCACGATTTCCAGGTTTGTATTTAGGCTCGATCTGGACTTCCCCAATCCAACACCCCAGTTCGAGACCCGTCAATGGTGAATATGGGAAATCCGAAAAAATACCCCACCGGTTGATATCACGTGACGGGATTATACTGGACAAATTTCTCACCAGATCACGTGACAAAAGCAATTTTCGGACTTTTTTAATTTTTACCACCACTTCCATTGCTGTTGGGTTGGAGATTATCGACGACAATGATTATGAAGTTTGGGTGGTCTCTAGGTCAGGATTTAGTATGGCACGTTTCAATAAAAAATACATGACTGTAGTCCTCTTGCTTTGCTGATTCGAATTATGCAATAAAATCCACCCCTGTCAGTACTAATTTCTTCGGATATACACGTTTTTTTGTTGGTGTGCTCAGCTGTGGACAGATCTAGATTCTGACTAGTCTCTGTAGGGTGGTATTCGCTTGTGTGCAGACGTCAAAGATAAGTGATACAGAGTTTGAGAGTTACATGGCCGGTGTCAGGTGGCCATTTTTGACACCAACGGGCGCTTTCTTTCTTGTGGTTACCATCGCTCGTTATTCCTGTCTATTGACACGGCCAAAAAAACTCCTGAAGGCTGAAGGCTGAACCCAACCCAACACACAGCATCACCCAACTGCATCATGGAAACTCTACTTTTATTCTTTCCCGACAGAGGCCGAGAAGCGATCACTACAAACACCACCACCATGTCCAACCAGACGCAAATGAGCAAACGGTCGCCGTCGATTCTGGTGACCGACGTGCGGACGAATCCGGTGCGACCCGCGCCGTTTGCAGGCGGAAGACGCCAGTCGTTTTCAAAACGGCCCAAAGCCAAGGGCAACAAGTTCAGCAACATTAGTGTGTCTGGTCTGTTGGACGGAGGAGGAGCCGCTCCTGCCAAACGACTGCAACACGACTACCAGAGCACGGTCCAGAAGGCCCGAGGCATTCCTCAACGAACGTCAAAACAGTCACAGAAGCTCGTGCTCATTCCAGACGAATCTCCCTCTTACGACGACGATGATGAGGACGACTACGGAATGCCCATCCCCGGAAAGCTCAAGGGACACGAGCTATTCGATCTCAACACAGACGCAGATGCCTACGACGAAGCCAACGCCAAGGTATATGTCACGGATATCCCCCGAAGAAGTATAGCTGAGCGAATGAGCAAGGATGCCAGGGACGCCAAGCTACCACGAGTCACAGCCTATTGTACGGCAGAAGGGTATCGACTCAAGGCTACAGCTGAGTTTTTACAGGACAATCACGAGATTCGGCCCAGAATCTACGACGAAGCCCTGTTTGCTCCCTATTACCTGCCTCTACTTCCTGGAGAAGACGGGTGTCGAGTTCGAAGCTCTCCTCCGTTGAGAAACGCCGTTGGAGAGTCGCTCATGGAAACGCTCATTGAAACGTCGGAAAACACAGACCATCATTTCGAATACTACGGAGCCGACGGAGAAGAACCCACGGACTTTTCCCCCAAAGACGCCCCTATCCCCCTCAAGGAAGAATCCCTCTCTCCCGAGTCTTCTCCTCAACCGGGGAGCTCGTCAGACGCACATACAGATCCAGGAGCGCCCCCACCAGCTACCAAACGGCTGCCGACTCTACCAGACCTCAAACGACACGCAGAGCTCTTCATTTTCTCGTATGGAGTGGCCGTCTTCTGGAACTTCACAGAGGCGCAGGAAAAGGAGATTCTCGCGGACCTGGTGTTTGCGTCGGAAGAGCGGAAAGAAGAGGGAGGATCGGGAAGTATCGACGAGGACTACGAGGAGGAGTTTGCCCATAACACCACCGGACAGGACTGGGGTAAACTGGGATCGCGTTCTTACAGACACGCCGAACGACACGAGATTGAAACCGAAGAGTTCCATTTCGTGTACTCTCCTCAGGCGGAACGTCCCCGAATCTTCAACGATATGATCACCCTACGATCAGGAGACCATATGGTGAAACTGGCCATGTCCCACGCCATTGCCCAGTCCACCAAGCTGTGTCGGTTCGAAGCCCGAATGGATACAAACATGCACAATGTCAAACACGTGCCAAAGGTGCTGGCTCTCACGGGAAAGCTGGGAATGCAGCGAGAAGACGTGCTCAAGATGAGCGGTAAACTGTTCCAGCTCAGAGTCGACGTCAACCTGTCTTCCAACGTGTTGGACACTCCCGACTTTTTCTGGGAGGCAGAACCGTCGCTACATCCGTTGTATTCGGCTGTGAGGGAGTATCTGGAGATTGATCAGCGAATTCTGGTGATTAACGAACGATGCAAGGTTTTCTTGGACTTTATCGATATCATTGCGGACTCTATTGCTGAGTTTAACATGTCGAGGATCACCTGGATCATTATTATTCTGATTGTCTTGTCTCTGATTGTGTCTGGATTTGAGATTGCTTTTAGATATAGTATGCTGAGGAGGAGACATTAGCCGCGAGCGAAGTGATGCGGCTAATGGAACGACGTGAGCGAAGCAAACACGTGATGACATGAACGGAGTGAATGTCGTCACCTGACAGTGACCACGAGTCACTAGGACCAGAAGGACAGGCCTTCAGGAGTCTGCGGAAGGACCACCACCACATCACCAGTCAAAGAGACAATCACGTGACGTATATCACCGTCACATGACAAATCAGACGACCGCACAACACCAATTACGACACTTCGTATGTACAAGCATAACATGGGTATAATCAACCCCAATAGATAGCATTTTCAACGAGCGATGGGGTAGTTACAAGGTAGGTGGTCACGTGACCGTATTAGAACTGTGTGATCACGTGTCTATAGTAGGATCACGTGCTATGGGGCTTATTCAGCAGCTCTTGGTGATAGTACCTCCAATCGTACTTGTAGGAGAGTGCCAGGAGTACAGTGTCACTTTCAGGTATAGTAGTCACGTGACAAGGACGATATCAGGACAAAGTCACGTGATATCTTGAATCACACGTTTACTTCAGTTAGATCACGTGACCAGCACGAATGCCCCTGACTGAGATGTGATGCATCGATAGGACACTGAAAAGTAATTGGTACTCTGTTACAAAGACGTGACTTCCATACCCTTCTGGTCACGAAATCTACGGCTACCTACGTCTACCGTTGCTTGTCAATCTGGCAGCTTTCGCTGCAATAAATAAGTCTATATCTATCGTTGTTCAAATTCCGGCTGCCTCGATGTCCCATTGGACAATGGTGAGACATCGGATGAGACCCAGCATGGTGAGAAACGAGGCCATTCCCACAGGGACCACGGCAAAGACGGCGATCTGAATCAGGTCGACTGAGCGGGCCTTTTTTTCCAGCGCCAGATTCGACGTGACAAAGTTCTGGATGATGTACGCCAGCGTCAGCACGCACGAAATGAGAATCCAAATGTGCAGCTGGTAGGCCTGTTCTGAGGAGATGAGCGAATGGACGGCGTGGACCATGACGATGTTGAGCGTGGCGGCACTCAGCATACGTACAATGGCCGCTGGAGTCGAGTAGGTGACGATCCAGCGAATCATGAGGCCGTCCAGAACTGCGTAGGCCAGGTAGCCCGCCACTATGCACCAGATTCCGGCCATGATGCTTTCCGACGAGCGGGTCGACGAGATGGCGCTATCTTCGTCGCCCATCCGGTGTTGCCACGCGTCCAGCAGACATCTGTAGAGGCCCAGGAAGGGCGGAAGCACCGAGAGGCCACGTGAGACTGCCAGCAAGAAATGGAGTCGGGCGTTGACGAATTTGAGACCCAGAATTTTCAGTGGCGGGTGGTGCGAGTTGTGCGACGCCAGGTTGGTGGACGACGATGTGCGGGAGACCACCGGCGAGGGCGTATTTGGTTTTCTGCGGAACATGACGGAGGTGTGTGTGTGTGGTGAGAAGACGAACGAAACGCTTCAGTATAGCGATTAGCGATTATTGATCCTTTGAGGAGGGGATAAAGACCTGTTGAAGCCTAGGAAGCGATCGTGGCAACGAGAAGAGGATGCAACAGACGCTCAGGTTGTCTAAGTAGTGTCAGACAAGAGTTTAGGCAAGAGTTCAGACACGAGTTGTGTTATGGCTAGTTGTGTAATGACTTAGCAATAACTGACAATGGGCAATGACGTGGCAAGTGCTTGACAGTGAACAACGGCTTGGTAACGAAGCTGCTGATGACGTAAGACTTTTGACCTGTGTCAGTGTCGTGTTGTTGGTGGCAGTGGTGGTGGTGGTGTTGGTGACTTTCGACTCGCTGTTCGTCAAAATGACAAGCTTAGTTTAATGAGAAATCAGTAATTGGAAGATACCGTGTCCGGTAACGTGGTCAGGAATGTGTCTGTGTCGTGCCGTGTCTCTGTAGTGGCGCGTCTCTTCTCCACACTTGGTGATGTGTTACTGCGGTGAATAAAATTGTGCGTAGAGCATGCATCTGCTAAACTCAGGGGAGAGACTAGCCAAGAGAGTGATTACAAGAGATGCAATAGGAATGTCGAGTGGAGGAGTTGGAGGGGACGATGGGAGTCTATATATATTCATCCAGCAGCTTTGTGTTGGATACGGTACCCCAACATGAGACATTTGCATAACCTCCACGTGATATCTCGCATGTGGGGGTGTGGGAGGTGGCACTTATTAGACGATGGGTGAGGAAAGATAAGCACAAAGCGGGTGCGGTAGGTGGTAAATATGGCTATTGTCTGAGCTCTGGAAAATTTTCAGCTTCTTACAGACGTTTTTCGATGTCGTGTTTTGGACGAAATCCGAAGTAACTGACAAGTAAATATATACATAATCTTAACTGGTACTTAGTGTACTTGGGGAGACACGTAGAACTCGTTCTGGCACGTGACTAAGGACATGAAAACGAATAAAAACAGTTCAGTAGTATTTTTGACAGCTTTATGAGTAGTCAGAGAACTTCTCATAAACTTCAGAGCTTTCTCACTGAGCCTCACATCGAGCCTCCATTATGATATAACCCTGCCATCAAGCAGTCATAACAATGGACTACTTTTAAGGAAAAAGTCCACTTTCGATCAATTCTCTTCAAATTGAAAACCAGATAATCACCAGACTCTGGCCGTTCCTCTGGTAGTTTTGTGATTCGTTTTGGATCACCATATTTCGAGTAACAAAAGTTTCTGTGTCATCCCGTATTTATTCCGAGCCGCACGTATCATGGTCAGGCAGTCAATTGACATGGATTGAACAATACAGAGACTACTTCTGCTCTATCTATCTATGGTCGAAGACTTATACTCTACTGGTTTCACTCTAGTAATGTCTTCCATTACAAACCAATAGCCAATACAGAACAGACTGCTGTCATCTCCTCTTTCAATAATACGTCATCGTTAACATTCGTTTATATACGTCTTCAAGGGTGAGATCTGAACTGTTTTGACAGATCAAACCAGAGATACTCTGGAGTAGTTCCAATATCACTTGTCCCTGCCAATTGTGTCTGTCATTCACTCTTTAATCGTTCACAGCTTCTCGCTTCGCTCGAATCTTACTGGTACTTAGCCAACACCTCATCGTTCCATCGAAGGTACTTTCCGTCAATATCCTTGGATCCACCCTCAATGGCCAGGTTGGCAATCACGGTACCAGGAGTCTCAGGGGCAAGCAGCTCCTTGTTGGAGTGTCGGTCCACAAACGACTGGTGAACGGCAGGATCCATACCCTTGGAATGCTCCTCTCGAATGTTCACCTGCATCTGGGTATCGACCACACCGGGGGCAATGGACACAGAAAAGATTTCGGGCTCCTCAACGGCCAGAGAGGCGGCAAAGTGGTTGAGAGCAGCCTTGGTGGATCCGTAGGCGGCCCAGCCAACGTAGTTGCCAGTGGAGGCGCCAGAAGACACAAAGACGCACTTGCCGTGGGTCTTTCGCAGCTCGGGCACGGCCTTGCTCACCAGATCAACCACGGCAAAGACGTTGACCTCGTAGATGTTTCGCCAGTCGGCAATGTTGGCGTCAGCAACCTTGGCCACGGGCTCGAGAATGCCTGCGTTGAGCACAATGCCGGAAATGCCGTCGCCAAGCTTCTTGGCAGCCTCAATGGCCTTGTCGGAGGTGGACGAAGCGGTGATATCGCCACAGATGTAATCAAACTGGCCAGGATGGGCCTCCTTGAGCTCCTTGAGAGGTCCCTCGGATCGAGACACTCCGAGCACCTTTTGGTTCTTGGAAAGAAGAATCTTGGCGATGGCGAGTCCAATTCCTCGCGAGGCTCCAGTCAGAATGATAGCGGGCATGTTAGTGTGGTGGTGGTAGTGTAGGTAGTAAGTGTAGAAAGAAGGGTTGCTTTCGGTTAGAATGTTCCGGTTACTGTAGAACTGTCAATATATATGCACCCTGTATGTTTCATGCATATAGCGAAACCTAATCTGGGTACCAAGCAATCCGAGTTCCGAAGGGGCAAGAGGGGGGACGAAATGACAGTCTTGTATCTCCACAAGTAGGACAGCTAGAGCGATGGGAGTGAGCGCGTTTAGATTTTCAGGGGATTTGACGATTTCGTATTTTTGACTGTGGAGCTTCTCCTGGTGTCAGGAGCCGTACCTATATCAGCTATCGTACTCCGTACCAAACTGTACAGAGCCGTTCAGACTTGGCTGACTAATCAAACCACACCTGACCTGCTCAGACTGCTGACTAATCAATACAGATCGGCTTTTGCTTAGTAATGAACGCCACAATTGTTCTATCCATGCCACACTCCACGGAACAACACCATTGGAGTCCGAATCGTCCGAATTAGCCCCCTAAATTAGGTTTCGCTTGGACCCACGTTTTTGCCACAGTTGAGTTTTGACACGGAAGATCAGGGAGTCTATGAAATAAGTAATACGTGGCCGACTTGGATGAAAAGTCGACAGCGCACTGAATGCCATCTTCAAAATGTGCGGTAAAATTTTTGGACTTTTCCGGCTATTAATTGGCCCTGTGTAGTGCTCTGCGTGTTTCTCCAGGTGCTTATCTCAGATGTAAAAATGTCGATCTTTTAGACTGAAAAATGTGACCAAAGGTGTGACCGAAGATATGAGCTGTAAAGGTGACCAGAAGAGAAGAGATCAGGGTAGAATTGAAACCATATTCGACGATCGATCATGTTTGACATTACTAATCAAGCAGGTAAAGGAGCTGGGCTACGTGTTGTGATTCTGGTGCTGGCAGGAATCGTTCCTCCAGACTCAAAAGCACATATCTCCAAATAATACTACTGGAAACCGTCAAAATTGTGGTACCATTGGAATCAGCAGAGAGAGGAGATTCGAATGATACAACTTTTGTGACCCGCCACAGTAGTAAAATTTTGCGCTAGAGGCAGATGAACGGGTCCACTGTGATTTTGATATGGTCGATGATTATAGCTTATGAAAACTTACTACATTCATCGGACAGGTGTAGAACAGGTTGTTGTCCACTAGTGACGTTTGGCCACTCGTTTCCGTTCGCATCACGTGACCGTTTTCCATTCGTGACCGTTGGCCACTCATTACCGTTCCAGGTCACGTGCAAACCCTGTTAGTGTACACTTCTCGAAGCTTCCAGTGGTAACTTTGGTCTATACGTTGGGGTATGGATTTAGAGGGGGTGGAATTTATGCACGGTTGTAGATTATGTAATAGGAGGTGAGGGAAGGAGGACCCCAGTAGAGCTGATTAAGCGGATTAAAAGATGGGTTATTGACCGAGAAAGCTGGTTAGTCAGACCAGCCTTTCTGGATCTCCCTCTTAGTCACATGACTAATCTATCTGCCTCTCACTAACTTCACCCACTGCAACAAGTTATAGGTTTAGACTTGACAGGTGTGCACGACGTTCCATAGTGCACCAACTCACCACACTATCGTCCTACAACCACCACACTCTACGTCACCAAAATGAGCGAGAAACGCTCGTTTACGCCGGCGCAAAAGGCGGCCGTGGACCGGGTGCGCAAGTGCCGGACCTACGACTACTACGCGATTCTGGACATTGAAACCACGTGTACTGACGGCGAGGTCAAGAGAGCGTACCGCAAGCTGGCTCTGATTATGCATCCTGACAAGAACTCGGCTCCGGGCGCCGACGAGGCCTTCAAGCTGGTGTCCAAGGCGTTCCAGATCCTGTCGGACCCCCAGAAGAAGCGAATTTTCGATCAGACGGGCTCGGATCCAGATTCTCGAGGAGGAGGAGGAGGCGGATTCAGCTCTGGATTCAGCAGAGCAGCCTCGGGAGGAGCAGGAGCAGGAGGAGGGGGATACTACCGGCAGGAAATGACGCCGGACGATCTGTTCAATATGTTTTTTTCGGGCCAGGGAGGCGGGTTTGGAGGCGGAGGAGGATTTGGAGGGTTTGATTTCGGACCCGGAGTCAGAGTGCACACGTTTGGAGGAGGAGGTGGAGGCTCGCCGTTCGACGCCTTCATGGGAGGACCGCGAGCGGCACAACAGAGAGGAGCCCAACCGGGCCAACAAAGACGACGGCAGGGCGCAGGCATGCAAGGAGAGGAGAACTGGAACACACAGGTGCTGTTTCCGACCATTGTGCTGATTCTGACGCTGTTTGTGATTCTTCTGGGCGACTCGTTTTCGTCGCTGGCAGACCAGTCGCCGCACTTTGAATTCACCCCGGCCCACCCCTACACACACAAGATGCAGACTCCAAAGTACAAGGTGGACTACTACGTGCGCAAGAAGGACGTGGTGAATGGTCTTAGCAAGAGCAAGCAGCACCAGCTGGACAGCACGGTGGAAAACAACTACGTGTATGATCTCAAGAACCGGTGCAACCGAGAGTTTGCCTACAAGCAGCAGAAGATCCAGGACTCGCAGGGCTGGTTTTTCACGGACGAAAAGGAGCTGGAGGAGGCCCAGAATATGAAGTTGCCTTATTGTGAAAAGTTGAAGGATTTGCAGCGGAATTTGCTCTAACCGTTGGACACGAGCGAAGCGAGGATTACAACGGTTTAGCAGATTCGAGCGAGCGAAGCCGAACGAGGCTTACAACTTCTGCAAGGCGTACGAAAACCACGGCAAATTCTGCTCCCCTGCTACGGTCAAGGGGAACCACTTGGTAACGTCGCACGACCGCCATGGCACTAATGACAATGGCAGCTATATAGTAAATAGATAACGAGAAGGATTAATGTGTGAGCTGGAGTCCGACATGGTGGCTCTTCGTAGGAGTGATGGTGTATGTATATAGATGGGTCAAGAAGCGGTTTAAAGACAACATTCTATGTTGTCAACAGGTCTGTGGAACGTTGAGGAGGCTCAAGAAGTGATATGGCAGATTGCTGAAGAACTAATTACAAGTACCAGACTTCCTCTCCACTGACCATCTCGATTGGATAGAACAGTTTTACACCCTTTGGAACCTACCATTTGGCTCTCTTAATAACATCAATCGACGTAGACTCATTCCAGATATAGTACCTACCATAGTCGACTATCGGTTCGAAAAAGTGCCAGATCATTTCTCAGAATCTCTGCTGTAGGGTCGTGCTCTTTTCTGCTCTTTTATGGGTAGATCTGTTTGTACTGTAGATAAAGTAAATGGTGTGTTATCTCTGTCAAGTTACACCTCCTTGAACCTGCAAAAGTACAGTACGAAGTTGCAGGTTGCCCATGTCAAGAGCACTTGACGAAGCATAGAAGGGGTCGTAGAGAAGAACATAGCGATTATCATGGAAAGTGTATTTTGAGATATTCTTCATTTTGACCGAGATGAGGGGGCGATAAAACACCTGTCTTCAATAATAATAAAAAGACCTTTTGAACCCAGCCTCCAAACCTTTGTAGTGACAATGGCAATTGACAGCTGCGCCATGGTGATGAGTCTGACACCTCTTGGGTTGCACGGTCGTCACGATTGTATCAGATATCAGTCCAATCTAATGAGGTTGTCATAGTATCGGCTACCTGTACCAACCCATCAGAACTGGCACTGAGAATTCCGCGTCATAGTCTTGCAGATGCTGACTTCTGTGATGCGGTCAAGCTCTATACGAGAGCTTAGAAAAAATATAGGCAGCCAAATTCTACAAGCCACCAGTGAGGATACCTTCTTAATTACTGGTTGGCAGCAGTTGACGTTTTTGCCGAACATCGTGTGACAATGGAACCAGAGAGTCTTCAAAACCAATGTATGATTATTGATGGTGTAAAAACTAGTTAACGTACAGTACGCCACTTTACATGACACACCGTTTCGATCGATAGTACTAGCAGTTCCACCAAAATGGTGGGCTTGATGACCACCTACCAGAGAAATTCCAGACTAGATAACTCCTCTTCACAGGACAGACATCAGCCCACCACCAGCAATACCGCAAATACCCATGGGCTGGCAAATGCCTAAACATGACCCTGCCGATTATACTTTAATCAGTGGAGTGGTTTGAGTATCCGGTGGATACTGCTAACGACTTGCTGTGTTAAACCAAAGAACGATAAAACAGCAATTGTACTGTACTTGTACCTGTAATTACTGTAGAATCTTCAAGAATGGTGATTACCTCTCGGTTCCCGTCTACAGCTTGGTTTACTTATAGTTCCTAGTGACCCGAAAGGGAAATTACAGTACGGAGCACAGTATGGCCCCAAGGGTGAGCCTCAAAGTGTGACAACAAGAATGAGCCTCAAAATGGTGGACGTCCTTGTTTAAGTGTCGCTGTCAGATTTTCATTTCAGAAAATCTTGGAGTTCGAACCGCTAACACAACCGCCACCATGTTTTCATCAGAAATCGTCGCTCTCATTAGCCAACACTTGAGCTTCGAAGATGTCATTTCTCTTGGTCAGTCTTCTCCTCAGTTCGATGTCATTCCAGAACACGTTTACGAGAAACTGATGGCAAAGAGATGCCGTACATTCACCCCTCACAACTCTCCGAGAGAGTCCTGGAAAGAGTGTGCTCAAGCGCATTTTGCGAGATTGAACAATCCCAACTGAAGCAAGAGGTCGAAAAGAGATGTCCAACATGATATACACTAATAAATAACTACGTACTATTACTTCATCCTCAGACGTTGCGCCATTAGTCTGGCTACAAAATGTTTCGAATAACGGTCATGCTTGAGACTACCCAGTTGGGCTCCTTGAAATGTAGGTCACACATGGCTCCTTCCCAGATGACCCGTTTTTCGTCTGTTCCAATCGCAAAGTAGAAGTCTTGTTTCTTCTTGTCTCGAACCTGGAAACACATGAACTTCAGTAGACGGTTCTGGAGAACGGAGGAGTCGAACGTATCGGTGTTCATCGGTGAGCCAGCTTGAACGCGATTGGATACTTCCTCCCAGGGTGGGTGAAAACAGAGTCATCCCAGTTCTCCAAGGCACGAGCGACGACTTTCAGGATTCCCTCCCGTGATACTTCAAATTCACATCGTATTTCACCGAGAAGTCAACCAGACCCGTGGGATCAGCCACCGAAAACTGTTGAAAGCGGTTCTTTTGTCAGGGTGGTAGAACAACGGATTATAAAGAGACCTTGCTGGAGCGTTCTATGATGCTACAGTAATTACTGTATAAGGGAGCATAATAATAAGCTTAAAGAACATGAGGGTGAGTCGTATCTCATTAAAGACGTAGTTCCAATCTGTCATGTTGAATATCACAAGTCCACAATCACCTAGACAGACCTAGCTTTTGAGGCGTCGGCTACCGTTCGGTACCTTAATAAGTCAGGTCAAGTAAATGTCGAACATTGTTTTATCAGTTTAAGGAGGTACGTCCCGTAGGCACAACAGCTTCTGAAATACAATAAAATGTCAATACAGTGTAGACCTGTTTCTAATGAGCCATTTCGACACTCCTGCAAGTCATGTTAGTCACGTGACCGAAAGGTGTAACGCTTAGAAAACCGAGCCTCTCAAGAGTCAAAGACACTGTGTATGTGTACTCTACTTGTTTACTGTGATACTGTGAGAGCCCCCCCCCTACAAGTAGCTAATACCAAAATGACTATGATTACGGGCAACAAAACATTCCAATCGACTCACTGGACTCCTTGATTCAAATGGTAAGATTTCACCCACAAACATAGATATGAAGGTCTTTTCGCTCTGACCAGCTGTTCATTTAATGATCAGAAATCGATCGGATTTCACGTGACTCAAAGCAATCTAAACACCCCAGGCTGCCGCAGTATAGCCTCCTTACATGAACATTGGCTTGGCTGGGTTTGCTGGGTGAGACTAATGGCTGTACAGGGTGAGTGAGACACAGTGGTTGACACGATACTCTTCCAAACACTGCTCAGCTCTTGCACAGCCATTTGCACAGCCATGATCTTTCTTCTGTCTTCTCTCTACGCCCTTCTATCTCGTTGTCTCTCAATGTCACCTTCCCCATATGTAAAATTGCCTCCTCCTTCTTCCCCTTCCAGTCTCATCTCGACACGTTTAAGATGCGCGGATATGCAGGTTCGAACTCGCAACCTCGAACCTTAGTTGTAGGCTGTTGCCATGGCAGCTGATTGAGTGGTGAAATTTGAGATAGTGTCTCAGGTAAAAATAGCCCGAGCCGTGGGGGATTGTGGAGGACTGTGGAAGGCTCTGAAAGACGATTCAACTGACTAGACACAGTCCTCAACACCGCCGAAACGTCTGCAACCTTCAATCAATCTCTTTGTGTCGTTTCACAATGCTCCAATAGACATTGTATGCAGCCCCATCTATTGCTCTGGACCAGCCCACGAAAAATAAACTCAGTCTTAAGCTCGGGGCTGTACACTAAGACGCGATGAGGGGAGTTGGCTGTAGTGAGTATAGTGCGAGCAGGATGACCGGGGTATTTGTACTAGTTCGAGCAGAATGAATCAGCCGTGTGGTGGAGGTGGAGTTTGTGCCACAGACGATGATAAAGACGAAATTGTGACCTTGCTAATTGTAGATGGCGTCGCAATCACCCCTTTCCATGCACCGATTTACCTCAACCCTGGCCAGGGCTGGAAACAGTTCATCTTACCAGCCTTTCTGTAAGAGAGTGACAGAGTTGCAGTGAAGGGAAGGGCGTTACAGGAAGAGAAAGTTGATGGAAATGGCGCTTTATTGAGTGCTACCTGTGTTAAGGCGGTTTATTCATTTTTATTATCGGTTGCTTGGCTACAGGGGTCCTAGCAAAACGATACTTATTTTTAGAACAGCGTAATACGGCGAACGTAGGAACCAGAGAAACCAGACAAAACACCTGGAACGAGCAACCAACAAGCCCGCCTTCCTCCCCGTCCTCGTCCCCAACGCGCTCTTTGCGTAAATTGGCTCTGTACTTTTTCCTTTCCCTTTTCGTCTCGAGACGTGGAGCTGTAACTGTCAATCAGTGCATACATGAAGGCTGGTTTGGGAGAGGTAGGAGAGGGGGGAGATGAGGCAGAGCAATCGGTGAAGATAAAGAGGTGGAAATAATTATTGGCGAGGAATGTGTACGATAATATTGCAAGGAGACAGTGTTTTGGACTCAGGAAATTGCTCATAGGAATAATACCAGCCCTAGCAGTCTGTACAAATACTTCCCTCTGCCAGTCTTGTCTTGTCTTCAACTCACTTCCACACGAAAGACTAACACCCTTAGTCTCAAAGTTATCCCGCAGGCTAAACCCCTTTGGTTGTGTGTGGGCTCATCAAGGGGCAGATTTCGAGGTTGGTTTAAAAGGTCGGGATTGGTAGCATTGATCCACAGGCGATATTGGCAAAGTGGTTTAGACGAAACCAACGACACACACAGTACGGAACGACACACGATCTGATACAGTCAAACACACACACATACGATCTCTTACACACAGCTGATCTACAATCAAAGTTGTTTTGATCCAAACATACGATACGGTGAAGCGACCAAACAGGACATTTTGAGACGATACAACAGTGACAAAAACAGCGACAAAAACACCGACACAAAAGTGGCAACGACACAAGCATTCCTACACTCGCCCAGCATTCTTAATAAGCATCTCGATAATAACAAAAGTCTTCATTACAGACACTACACCACAGCATACTAATTCACACACACACACACACACACAACATGAAGTTCTCGACATTTTCAACAACGACTTTGGTCACCCTCTCGACTCTGGCAACGGCCTTCAACCCGTACTCTGGCCACGATGAAATCTCCAAATCCGCCCGAGAAAACGTTCCTTCTCTTGGAGATCCTCAGGCAGCGATTCTGCCAAAGGCGCCCCTGAAAAGCAACAAGGGCATCGCTATTCAAAACAAAGCATCTTCGGATTCTTCCTCCTCCACTCTGGCCACGTCATCGGTCGACTGCAAACGATTCGTGCCTATCGAACAGGACGGAGGAGACGTCTCCTACTACGTCAACACACAGCTGGGGTCGTCCCAGGCAGAGTACCGAATGGTGCTGGATACAGGCTCATACTACATGTGGGTGTACAGCGAAAACTGCACGTCCACGGCCTGTATGAAACGCAACCGTTTTGGAGTCGACAATTCTACAACTATCAAACCCACAGACCACACATACTCCATTTCCTACACCTCTGGCGACATTGACGGAGACATTGTGGTTGATAACATGACTCTGGGAGCCACCACATCGCGCACACAGTTTGGAACCGCCAACCAGGCAGACCCCAGCTTTGCCTCCTTTGCCATTGACGGCATTATGGGGCTTTCGGCTGTCGATAAGAGCGAGTCCAACTTCCCCTCGTTGATCTCCGTGCTCAAGGACCAGGGCCAGATCGATAGCCGAGTCTTTGGCGTGTCGCTGGGCCGTACCGCCGACAAGACCGACGGAGCGCTTGTTCTGGGCGACTACGACCATGCGGCTGTCGACGGAGACATTTCCTGGGCTGATGTTCAGTCTGGAACCGCTCTGTGGAAGGTCCAGATCGATGGAGCGTACGTGGGCGGCAACCAGGTTGATTTTGGAGCCACCCGAAATGCCATTGTCGATACCGGAACCACTTTGCTTGTCATGCCTCCGGAAGACGCCATGAAGTTCCATGGATACATTCCCAATTCGCAGACTGACGGCAAGAACTATGCCTTGCCCTGTGATTCGACCGTGTCTGTTGAAATCGAGGTTGCAGGAGCCAAATGGGCCATTTCGCCCAAGGATTACGTGGGATTCAAGTACAGCGACAACTCTGGCCTGTGTGCTTCGAACGTCCAGGGTCTCAAGACGGGTAACGATGGTAAGCAGTGGATTCTGGGAGCTGTGTTTCTGAAGAACGTTTATGCCGTTTTCGATATGGACAAGAAACAGGTCGGTTTTGCCAAGAAGAAGCAGACCGATGTGAACTCCAAGTGTGGAGATTTTGTCAAGAACTACCAGTCTGAGCATCGAGCTGCTGCCGAGAAGGCCACCAGCTCTGAGTCTGCATCCGCTTCTAGCTCTGAGTCTTCCTCTGCTTCTAGCACCGATTCTGCCTCTTCCACTGAGTCTTCCACTGAGGCTTCCAGCACTGAGGCCTCTTCTGAGACTTCCAGCACCGAGTCTTCTTCTGAGTCTTCTTCTGCTTCCTCTACCGAGTCTTCTTCATCTGCTTCCTCCACCGAGTCCAGCTCTCAGGCCTCGTCCACTGCCTCCTCTGCTGCTCCCTCCTCCACCGAGTTCTCCTCCGCCACAGGACTCATTGCTGCCAACGGGGGCTCCTACAGCAACACCACTCTCAGCAGTTCGGTGACCAGCGGCGGTGACAGCTCCTCTAGCAGCGAGGCCTCCTCTACAGGCTCTTCCGAGTCTTCTGAGGCTGCCTCTTCAGCCTCATCAGCCGACTCATCGGCTCAAGCTACCACCCCGGCAGCTAACAAAAACGGCGGCTCGTCGCTGCTCGCCAGTCTTCCCCTGACCCTTCTCCCCCTCATCCTTCTTTGCATGTAACCGTACCATTTGTACAGGTTACCTTAGATTTGCATCATATACTAATTAAATTAAATTAAACGAATAGAATCGTATGAGGAGTCGAAGAACTGTACAGTAATAGATGGTAAGTAATGTGAGAGATGAGCTAAGTACTTGTAATACGAAAATGTTGATTCAATGAAGTCACAACTAAGCTGTGTTTCAGCTGAAAACTACCACCTGCAAGCAATGTAGAATACCGTACGTTCCTTTTTTTGGTACTGTACTGTCGGTATACCTCTACTACAGTACCAGGTACTACAGTGTAAATGTCTATACTCTTGTTTTTTCTCTTTTCAAGGCTTAAAACGCTCAGTATTACAGTGAGATAGAGCTAACGCCGTCATCCAACCCCCTCCCCAGAACTCCAATTACAAAACTAACTACACCATTCAACTCGCCATAGCCACATTCACATTCAAATGTACACCCAGTTTCTCGCTACAATCACTTGTCGTGCCTCTATCTTCCCGCCCTTGACTATCATCACTTTGGCGGCTTGTACGGTGTTTTGATCATCTCAAACGTTAATTCGAATTTACACGAAATAGTTTGAGACACCGAGCATGATTGAGTTTGGCGGAGGGGGAGGGTGGATAGTGGCTGCCCAGTATTTTTTGGCATCATCCGAGTCACGTGACCTGGTTGCTGGGGGGTGGTGCCAACAAGAGCAGTCACGTGATCAAACAATCGGTCGGCTCGGCTCACTAAAACTACCGGTAGCTTTCTTGCTGCACTCAGATAGCTCGTTAAAACGCTCCGATTGGCTAGGCGGAACTTTATTTGATACCACGCGGAATGCACGTGACGGAGGTGGTAGCGTGACATGGGCGATACGGCGGTTTGTTCTAGAGCGGAGTAAGGCGGATATCACGTGATGCGGTTGGAGATAAAGAAACGGATTCTTAGAAGCGGGTTTTGCGTATTCTGCGCCTTTTTGCGTCTCTCAACTTTGATCAGCTTTTACTCGTGATATCGTACATTGCTGAGAGATCGAAGTTTGATAGGGGTTGAAAATAGATTGAAGAAAAGATGAATTAAAAGAAGAAATAAAGAAATTATTTTTCAAAAACACCAAAAAAAAACGACAGCTATGACACAGTCCCCGACCAGATCCAGGAAGGTAAGTCCGTTGAATAATAACTCGATGGTTGCCTCTTCAGCTTGGCATGTGGCTAATGGTAGTGCTGGTAGCGTGGTAGCGTTTCATGGCCTATAACTCTCTGTTATCAGTGTGCTTGTTGGGTGCAATTTGGGTGCAATGAGAGAACCTAACTTGAAGCGAGCAAAATAGAATAACCGAATCGCCCAACCGATAATAAGGGAGGGGGGTCATGATCTGTTGAGACGGGTGACGAAATCGAAAAACTGCCAAAATTCGAATGCAGGAGTTTCACACCGCTCTGACACCTCCAACGTGGTTCTTTTTCCGGTCTGTCATCGCCCCTGATTTAACCCCTCGGAAGTTCCGGTTACCCCTCTTGTCATTGTTTAGACGTGTGGTGGGAATGCCTTTTCCTATGACAGTGGGTGCATACAAGAAGAAGAGCGAGTATACGGCACTTGGGGGAAATATTACAACCACCAGGGCCACTGAAAAATGGCAGTAACACGATAATCGGTGTATTACACACGGCTGCTGTGGCATTCCTCTGGCACCAGCTGTGACACCCGCTATGACACCCGTTGTTATTGGCTCTTATTGATGACCCTTATTGATATGCTCTTTGGCGTCTCCGACTTCCGCTTGCTTGTCTTTTTTGCTTTAGCTTACAACTCCTTCACATGACTCTACAGTGCCCCACAGAGAGGCAAATGGGAGGAGGTGAAGTCCGTGGAAAATGCCGGTAGAGACGATAATAGGACATCAGGGGGGTATTCTGACCATTTGTAACCGTCTAAAACAACGCCAGCCCCACCAACTGGACTACAGGTTTTTTTTTCATCACCTCCACCCTACTACCCATTGTTATGCTACAGCTGCTCCCATGCACGTTGCACATACCACTCAAACTCTATCTATCCTTATCTCCTTGGCTTATCAGCTGCCGTGGATATGTATATAGCCAGAGGGGAAGGCGGGTGTGTGCAACTACGATACAACTACGATACAACTTCAACCAGATAAAGACGGGATTTCAACAGTCACGGATACAGACACAATCAGAACAGCCACAAACAGCCATAGACACAACACACACAGACAGCCACACTTGCCACTATCGACACAGTCATAATCACCACACTTGCCACACTTGCCACACTTGCCACACGCCAGTAACACTACCAACACACTCACTCATCCTACACAAACATGCGCGAAGAAGGTCTCAAAATCATCTCGGCCCTGCTCACCCAACTATGTATCGTCATCTGGGTGGTGGCCCTAGCCTACCAATGTTACGCCAACTACCGTAACAAACGGGTGGACGGGTTTTCGTTTGGATTCCTGCTCTGCTGGATCGGAGGCGATACGTTTGCATTGTGGGGCGCTCTGCTGACCCACCAGCTGCAGTTCCAGATCTTTCTCGCCACCTACTACTGTGGCATTGACGTCATCTTGCTGTCTCAGTACTTTTACTACGAGACCCTAGGATACGGGGCTCACAAGATGGGCAACACGGGGCCCGAAGTGACGGAAATCGAGGTCCTGGACGGTTACACAAACACTCCTATCGAGATGGAGCGTAAGACGGGAATGTCGAGTGGCGGAAAGAAGTCCCCCATTGATATCCAGAGCAAGAAAGCCTCCCCCACAACTCTCACCAGCGTCACTCCTTCGCCAAACTACTACAGCATTTCGGCCTCCTCTTCTTCGGTGCCCAAATTCATTCCCGGAAGTGTCACCAAGGCGTTTCTGGCCGCTTCTTTTGGCGCTTCTCGTGCTGCCGCGGCTCCCATCATGAAGGATCTAAGGGAGGCCAACACCAGCAACGTCGCGACTGCTGCTGCCATCCCTTTCCTTCAATACATCACGCTGGGAATCTTCATCTCCTACACCTCTTCCCTTCTCTATACGGTGTCTCGAATCCCCCAAGTTTACAAGAACTACAAGCGACAAAGCACGGAGAACATGGGTCTGGCCATGTTCATTGCCGCGTGCTGTGGAAACGCCACGTACTCCATGTCCATTTTCGCCATTGGTTTGACGCTGGAGGAGTCTGTTCGACGCGCTTTTTTCATCAAGGAGCTGCCGTTTGTCGGAGCAGCCAGTATCACTGTGCTTTTCGACTTTGTCATTTTCTGGCAGAGATGGAAGTACGGAGAGGGAAGAAAGGCAGAGTCGCAGCCGTTGTTGGCATAAACGGGTTGAACGATTGGCCGTCGATGGAGACTGATATTGGGCACCCACTCGACCCGGTGAACAGGACAGACTTGAGGCAGTGATAGAGGATTTCTTGAATCCTCCTTCTGACAGTCTACTGACTAATAGAGACCAGCATCACGGTCTTAGAGCTGTACTACACGACTTGTGTACTGTACAACAACAACCCGTTCTTGCACTCTTGAACGGGGTTATGAGCATAATTAGACATAGCATTATTTATTAAGACATGATATATGTGGAGCGCAACAAGTAGGACTACAAGTAGAACTAAGGATAGTGCAAGAAGCTTGCTGTTTCTGGACGGTCACGTGACACCCACCCATGACAGCTTCTCCTTCTCGTGACAGCAAGTTGTATCGCCCTAACGCATCCCCTCTCCCCTCCTCTCCCCTTCTTCACACGTCACCTTACCCTTGTTCAAGTGACCCTGTCTCAGGTGTAAACAACGTCGCATCGCTTTGCCTGATTAGGAAAGTATTCCGGGAGTCACGTGATCCAGAAGAAGAAAAACGAGCGGTCGAAGGGGTGTTTGATTTGTAGGGGTGGTTGTCGATGTCGTCTTAAGGGTGGCATTTGTTGGAGGGGGTTGAAAAGGGAGCAGCCAGAGGAACTTGACGAATACTGTAGGTACGAGAAAATGGACAACAGCATTTGATTCAGAAGGGTCGGAATAGGTCGGAAATGGGGTTTTATTCTGACTTTGATATTGAGAAGGGTGTTTGAAAAGAGTGTTTCCGTAGATCTACTACATACTGGAGCTAATTGGAGGTATGAAGAGAAATGGACTCTTGCCAGAAACGGAAAATGGCAAGGAAGGTGGAAAGTAATTCTTTTCAATGATTAAGTGGGTCAGATAACGTCATTAAAGATTCTTGATGTGATTTAGGGCACACTTGGGGTGTGGTCTAATAGTGTCAAGTGTTGTCCACTGTTGACTCACCAATAGCTACTGTACCTCAATAAACACACCCTTCTTGACTTCTCTTTATCCAAGTCTGCGGTCACTACAAAAACATGACTGTTGAAGAGCTCGTATATACGTGCACCCAATACACTGCCAGTGATTATTTACTATGTACATGTTTTGATGCTCAGGTAAGTGCAAGACGTTAACGTCAGGCACATTCCGTAAATTCCAAGACTTGAGAAATGGTTTCCATCACGAAAGGCGAATTGCCGTCCGCTCGTAATCAATGGCCAAGTGCTTGTCAAGTACAGAGTACTCCTTTAGACCAGTCTGTTGTCTGCCATACCCGTCTGTTGCCCGTGCTTCTTTCATACCGTCTGTTGTTGCCCGTTCGTGACCTTCGGCCACTCACTTCCGTTTACTTCCGTCTCTTCTTCTTACCCCCATTCCCTCCCCCTCCCCTCCTCCACAACCCATCGACCTCCAATCGATACCTCTCCAACTCTCCCACTGGATCTCCTGACGAAAGAGCATCGCCCACCTTTTCCAACAACCCTCCATTGCCCAGAATCGGACCCAGTTTCGACATGATATGGTAGATTCCAACACACCACCCTGAATCTTCATCCGTAGTGGTTGCCCAAGCCAAAGTCACGAGATAGTCATGTAGAGAATCGCAATCGTCCGGAGAAATGGACTCAAAGAGGTTGAAGGAAACCAGGTATCCTTTTCCGACGATTTCTTTGGTAGCAGCCCGTCGCATAGCAACCCAATGGGCCTGGTGACGACGAATGTCCACATTCGCTTTGTACAACTTGTTGCCCATGTATTTGGAAGAAATGCCCCAAAGCTGACTGACACTGTACTGAGAAGGGTTGTCCATGACTAAAGTAGTGAGAACATGTTCAATTGCCGAAAGCAGTTTGATGACAGAGAGGAGGTCGTGGGGCGAGTCGTTAGAAGAGGCCACCGTGGCCAGATCGCGTTCCAGAAACGTTCGTTCTGTGTCTGAGAGTCGGGGACCGTTGTGAGGAACAGCCATGAGATGTTGGGCGGTTCCATCTAGCAATTTTTGGAGCTGGGCTGCTGCGAAACTTCCACTGGACCGGTCGTAGCTGGACACTTCATTTTGCGGCGGCTGTTTGCTGTAGCTTGTGGCCAGAGGTGACGTGTATGGGTTTTCTGGTTTGTCAATGTTCATGGTTGAGTTGGTGAGCTGATGAGTGGATGTGTGTTAAAGTTAATGTGGGGTAGTTGGAGGAGGATTAAACGGAAGAGGGAGTGGAAAGAATTGAGCAGGAGATTTCCCAATGACGAGAAGAAGGCTCAATAATACGACACTGATTTCCACAAATTTATTCTGATTTTATCCAAATGTTCTGCGAATTGTTTCGTTCGTGTTCGACTGCTATGATTTACCCGCATAAAACCTGCACCAAACTGTACAAGTCGAAAGTATTGATCTAAACATCATCTATCATCACAACACAATGAGCTTCAGAGGAGTACCGGTATCTTCTGCCGAGGCAAAACAGCGTCAGGAGCGCGATCTCGCCAAACTGCGCGTGCCCAAAATCTACAGACAGGCCGTGGACATGACCAAGGTGAATCGGCCGATCATCAACCGATGGATCCAGACCAAACTGGACGAACTCTTGCCTGACGACGACATTATCACAGACTACACTCTGGAGCTGCTGAGTGGCGACAAGCCCAACATCCGCGAGATCCAGCTGAATCTCAACGGGTTTCTGGAGGACAATAGTGGGAAGTTCTGCAAGGAGCTGTGGGAGCTGTTGGTGGCTGCCCAGGAGGACAAAGATGGGATTCCGCCCCAGTTGGTAGCCATCAAGAAGGAGCAGATGGAGCAGGAGCGGGTCAAGCGGGAGATTAAGATTGAGAGTTGGACGAGTGGCGGTGGTAGGGATGGTGGTAGAAGGGACAGAGGTGGTAGAGATAGAAGGGATGGTGGTAGGAGGGAAGGAAGGGACAGAGACAGAAGAGACGGTAGAAGGGAAGGAAGAGATGATAGAGACAGAAGAGACCGAGACCGCACCGATCGCGACCGCACCAATCGATCAAGATCTCCAGCTGTCAAAAGAGAAACAGATGAGTATGGACGGGACCCGAAGGATTGATTGCATGGGATATAGAGCAGGGTTGATTAGTAATCATAATACTGGGATCTTGTGAGTTTGTAGGGTTGAATGAGCAGATTAGTAATCGAAGAGTACTTCATAGACATCATTAGTACTTCATAGACGTCATTAGTGAGAGTCTTTGATAGGTTCCATTTCAAATTGTCTTTAGTCTTGCCACAAGATGGGCATGGTCAGAGGAGTACGAGAACACGATACGGTATGTACTCTCTACCTGTAAACTTGTAAATCCTTCAACATGACTGCCCACATCGATTACTAATCAACCCAAACACCGACTCTGTTTATGTCTTACTGATACGTTACGTTGCTGCTTCCGTTACACACTCGTATCTGTTCGTATTCACCATTGTGCATTGCTCACGATTTTTTGCTCGCGCGTTTTCGATCTTGGTTGGGACACACCTGTATGTACAGACACACCCTCGGTATTCGGTCTAGACGGCAGAGTAATATTTTCATCTTTATAATATCACACCAGCGACACAAACACGTTCGATCGATATATATATATCTCCCTTTATCTCTCCCTTGTATCCGTCACACACCCTGCTTTTGCTGTTGCCCCCCCCACCTCAATTAGCTTCACCCTTATCACACCATCTAAGTTTACAGAAACGTCGGTCTCTCCCAACACCACTCACTCCACGACACACTGCACACCACTCTCTACATCACCAGCTTCACACTTGTCTTCATCAACAACACTTGTTGCAACACACACCACACATCCTCCGTCATGGCTACCGAACACGTGGAACACGCGGAGAACGCCAAGCAGTCGCCCCAGCCGTCCTTCTCCGGCTCCGAAAGCGGCCGAATCGGACGATACCAAATCATAAAGACTCTGGGCGAGGGCTCCTTTGGCAAGGTCAAGCTGGCATACCACCTGGCCACCCACGAAAAGGTTGCGCTCAAAATCATCAACAGAAAGACGCTGGCCAAGTCGGACATGCAGGGCCGGGTCGAGCGAGAAATCTCGTACCTCCGACTGCTGCGACACCCCCATATCATCAAGCTGTACGACGTGATCAAGTCCAAGGACGAAATCATCATGGTGATTGAATTTGCCGGCAAGGAGCTGTTCGACTACATTGTGCAACGTGGCAAGATGCCCGAGGACGAGGCGCGGCGGTTCTTCCAGCAAATCATCAGCGCAGTGGAGTACTGCCACAGACATAAGATTGTGCACAGAGACCTCAAGCCCGAAAACCTTCTGCTCGACGAAAACCTCAACGTGAAAATCGCCGACTTTGGCCTCTCGAATATCATGACCGACGGAAATTTCCTCAAGACCAGTTGTGGCTCCCCCAACTACGCCGCTCCAGAAGTCATTTCAGGAAAGCTGTACGCTGGCCCGGAAGTCGACGTGTGGTCCTGTGGTGTCATTCTCTATGTCATGCTCTGTGGCCGTCTGCCCTTTGACGACGAATTCATCCCCAATCTCTTCAAGAAGATTTCCAACGGAGTGTACACGATCCCTCCCTACCTGTCTGCCGGCGCAAAACACTTGCTGCAACAGATGCTCGTGGTGAACCCCCTGAACCGAATCACCGTCCAGGGCATCATGGAGGACCCCTGGTTCAAACAGGGCATTGCCGAGTACTTGGTGCCTCGTGATCTCAAGCCCGACCAGGTCGAGATCGACGACAAGGTCGTTGGTGCTCTGTCAGACACCATGGGCTACGACCGAGACCAGGTCTACGAGGCTCTCAAGGCGCCCAAGTCGGACGGCACCGAAATCCGAGACGCCTACGACCTCATGAAGGAGAACCGCCAGCAGCTGGAAAAGGACTCGACCGTGTTCGACAAGGTGGACGAAACGGGCAAGCCCAAGCACCAGTTTTCGCGAAAGAACCCCCCGGCCCTCACTTTCGACTCCCATCACATGCCCACCATCGTCGACCATTCCGATCTCAGAACCCCCAATACAACCATTGCGGTTTTGCCGTCTTCGCTGCCAGCATACCATCGGGCCAACATGATGGCACATGGCCCCGCGACGCTACGAAAGCTGAATCCCATTTCGTCGCGGAAATCAAAGACCCGGTGGCATTTTGGTATTCGGTCCAAGTCGTACCCTCTCGATGTCATGGGAGAGCTGTACCGGGCCTTGAAGAATCTCGGAGCCGAGTGGGCCAAACCATCAGAGAACGATCTGTGGACGATCCGGGTGCGGTGGAGATACACGCCCGAAAAGGACGAGTCCGACAGCACAACCAAGCCCGACAGCGGGCTGCTCAAGATGCAGATCCAGCTCTACCTGCTGGAGCAAAACTCGTACCTTGTGGACTTCAAGTTTGACGGCTGGGAACATGAGACGGAGGACGGCGAGGTCAAGACGCGTGACGTGGCGCAGGTGTCGAATTCCAAGTCCGCCAACGAAACCTTCACCTTTTCCGCATACCCCTTCTTGCATCTGGCCACGCGGCTCATTATGGAGCTGGCCGTGAGTTCTCAGAAGGATAGTGAGAAGTGATTGAGTGGGAAAATTGGGGGAAAGGACTAGAGTCAGGGAACCGTACAATATAGATAATTGAGCAGTGCAAGGGTGGACATCATCCGAGCACTGGTTTGTGAGTAAAAGCGATTATACAGTAAATAAATAGTCGATGATCTATCTTTATGACCATGTTTATGCTCAACAAATGTCTGAAAAGCTTAACAAGTCGATAACTGTAATCTTTAACTGGGAATGCAACGCGGTTCCGGTTGAAATGGAGATATCTGCGAAATTTGAACCGCACTTAGTGGTTATTGTTTGTGATTAGTTTAGAACAGGGGTATGGGCTATCTGGAAGTATGCCGCTTACTGCTGTAGAATGACTGGAACGTTGGTTCAGCCACCCCTTGTAGGATTTCACTTTTAACTATTATCTCAACTAGGTTAATTAATAGGTGACAAAGCAACACCTCACTGTACAGAGCAACACACATTGTTTCACTTTTTTCTACAAATTTCATAGTTGATCATAATTCATTAATTCTGGACTTACCAGCCACTTCAAGGGGTCCATTAGAGCCACCTTCAGCCTACGCAAGACACTCCTTGGTAAACCTCTTCAAAAAGATCCTCTCTCGGGACTCCTTGAACTCTCTCGGCTGAATCTCTGCCCAGAACGACCCGACAAACGGCGCAATGCTCTTTTTGTACTCGGCGTAGTTATCCCTGATGACGATATCCGGATTGGCAGACCGTTGTTGGTGCTCCTTGACAATGAGAGACTCGAAATGGTCCACTGTAGACATGACAATGAGAGCTGACGATGTCTTGCTCTTGTAGTTTGCAACCAGAGTCTTGAGAGCCGTCGAGTTCTCCACCACCTTGTGGATCAGCTGATGTTTTTGTTCCTCGGTGAGACCGTCTGAGGCCAGAGGGATGGCCAGACAAGTGAGAATGGCGCCAGTGTCTCTTTTGGAGCTGGTAGAGTTGGTATCCCCAGCATGCTTGTTGATGAACTGCACGAGATTGAGCAGCGTGCTCCACAGCTCGTTCCAGTGGTAATTTGAGGGCGTTTCTCGGTAGATCATGAGCGTGGCTTCGGTCACCACAAGTGCCAGATCGTAGATGTCTGGCAGTGGTTTTTTCATGTTGTATCTCAGACAGCACAGTAGAGCGTCCAGTAGCCCCGTTCCCAGGGTGTGGGCTTCTGTTTCGGGCAGCGGAGGCTTTCGTTGTTTGGCGTTAATTTTGATAGATGCTTTGGTGTTCAGTGACTGGTGCAATTCGGGCAGAAGTAGCTGGAGAATGATGAGAGCCACCTTGCTGTACATTTCCGCACGAGGGTTTTTGTTTTGGTTGGAAAAGAGATAAGAACAAAGCGACAGAAGAGCTGCAAGGGCTGGTTCGGTATCGTAACTCTTGTTGTGATGTCCCTTGTGTGCAATGAGGGTTTTGGCAAACAGTTTGTTCTTCTGGACGAATTCCAACGTGGGGAGCAAGATGGAGAGTCGTTTGGCCGGCAGAGCGGCAATCTGGGCGTCTGTGAGTACCGTGGTTCTGAACCAGCTGGTTTGAACGGGGATGTAGTCGTCTCTGCATTTGACAAACTCGGCTCCTAGCGCAGGAATAATTTTCAGCATGGGCTTTTCGTCGACAAAGTCCGCCAGCAGCGTTTGGTAGGGGTTGGAGCTTTCAAACTTCTCCACATTCGCCAGGAGACCCACCAGACGAAACGCCTCCAGAATGTAAGTGTCTTCAGTCTCGTCAAAGGTGATGTACGACATAAGGGCAGAGAAGATACCTCTCTGGTTGAAGTAGGCCACCACAGAAGTGTTGTAAGCTTTGGAGACTGTGACCACCAGAGTCTCCACCGCCTTTCTCTTGGTTTCCAGTTTCACGTCTTTGGACCGGATGATCAGATCAATGCTGTTGAGAAACTGGTAAAAGACCTTGTCGATGGAAGCGAACCCGGAAATCACGTTGATGACGTCGGTGGAGTTGTTGGGCCACGATTTGGCGAGCACCTGGGCCAAAAAACACTCGAGCAGATCCAAAACATTACCTTGGTCCGATCCAGACGTTTTCAGCAGCGAAATGCCCTTGTCGAAAAAGGTCTGCGAAGCGGTGATCTGATTGGGCCGTAGAAAGACGTCGGTAGGGGTCTTTTGCAAAAGGTCCGTCCACAACTGCTTGTTGCACGTGATGGTGAACAGCTCGTGCCAATATTCGGGCGTCTTGGCGGTCTCGGCGAAAAACTGGTCGTAGAGTCGCGCATTTTTCGGCTTGATCTCCGTCTTCACTTGTTTCAGAGGAGACGCCATGGCCGCAGTATCGTCGGTTCGTGGTATAGTCGGTTGGTTGATGTGTTGTCACCACACTCTATGCATAATGCAACTCCCAAACTTTGATGGTACGCGAGGGGGAGTGGAGCTTAAGTATGGGCTAAGTAATTGAGCTAAGTAGTGATAGTTTGGGGGAATAGGGGAGAAGGGGATATTCATGATGATTTTGTGTGGCATCAAGTAGAGGTGAAAGAGGTTTAGTTTCGAATGTGTACAGGAGTAATATAATGGAGCAGTTATGGAAGATGTAGTAAGTTTGGGAACCTGTAAATGTGAACCCCTATTGGGATTCATGTAGTAACAACTCTTTTATCTGATACTTCATAGTCCCAAGTAAGTAGGGCCACGGTGATGACGCCCTGATGAGAAACGGTCTGAATAGAATAAATAAGTATCTGAAGTTGTTACCAGCTCTACCCAATCACGTGACAGACTTTGTTACCTGACTCAACTGTCATTTTGCGAGGAGAATGACATAACTGACTTATTATAGAAGCCACTAACAGGCTCAGATACTACCTGTCACTATGACGTCATGATGAAGGATGACAGGGGTGTCGAAAGAAATAGTAGTTTTTCGAGTTATTCATAGTTGATGGAATTGCACGGGAGTGTTACGCAAGTGTCATTGTTTCTATCGGTACTACTCTTGTCATCTTACTATCTCTCTTGCTTGCGATATGATTCTATTTTGGATGCTTGTTGATTTGGCTACTGTACCGTCTTTAGATGACGTTTTAGTCAAGGACAAACAGTGATTCAGTCTGAGGAAGACGAAAATGAGACTATCAGACGGAGTAAAGACCTCTGGGATGAAAATAAAACATCTCTGGCTGCCTAAATACATCAGGTTATGACAACTTTTGCTTTTATCAGAACAGCCCCACCAGTGATAACACAGCTCCACCCCTTTCACGCGACCACAGCGACACACCCGTCGACCTCGATCCTGTCACGTGACAAAAAGACACACTATTTCCCTCACATTGGGCACGTGACCCAGCCGTTTCGCGTACCTCTATGTTCTCCCTTTTTACGCGCATGCAGATTCCGGCTAACCACGAGACGCGTAAACTTTATGACGTTGATATTGGAGTGGTAAAAGGGGAGTCCTTGCAAAGCACTGAATGATGACGTATTAAGAATTTGAAAGCTATGGTGTTACGTCCAATCACGTGACATAGCAATTACAGCTTTCAAAAATTAAATCTGACCCCCACAGCCCATCCTAGCTCTCACCCAACTGCAACCAGCCCAAAGTTTAAAACGCGAAATCAATTTAGATTGATGGTGAAAACCTCAACTTGGAGTTTCCTCATCTACACACTACACCGTGCAACAGCCACCATGAACCACATCAACCTCGACACGGCTAATGGCGCTGATCTGAACAGTCTGCAGCAGATTCTGGCCAAGAAAAAACGGGTCGTTTGCGTGACTGGAGCTGGAATTTCGTGTTCGGCTGGCATTCCCGATTTCCGATCGCAACAAATCGCCATTGGTAAGGGAAAGAAGAAGGACGAGTCTCAGGGTCTGTATTTCCAGCAATTTGGCAACCTCAAGGGCCGGGATCTTTTCGACGCGTCGATTTTGAAGCGCGAAGAAACGACTTTGACGTTTATGAGTTTCATGACTGCTCTCAAGGAACAGTGCCAGGCCTCTAGACCTACTCGAGTTCATGAGTTTGTGGCCAAGCTCGATACTGCTGGAAAGTTGCTGTCTTGTTACACACAGAACATTGATTCGTTGGAACACAAAACTGACGTGAACACCAAGAAAATCGTTCAACTGCATGGGCATCTAGACACCCTCAATTGTATCCAATGCAGTGAGCGCCTGGAGTGGACCAAGGCAGTGGAAAATGGAGGTATCAAAAAGGAGGAACTTGAGAAGGACGAAGAAAACGACGGCAAACACAACTGTGAAGTCCCTGACTCGCCTCAGTCCAATCGTCACATGATAGCTTGCCCTACTTGTGAAGCTAGAGCTCTGGCTAGAGAACTCAACGGAAGAAGAAGAACGGCCGTCGGATGGATGAGACCCAACGTGGTTCTGTACGGAGAACCGCATCCGGAGGCCGAGGAAATCGGCTCTCGAATTTCCAAAGATCTCAAGAAACGACCAGACTGTTTGGTGGTCATTGGAACGTCCCTAGCAGTCACAGGAATCAAAACACTCGTCAAGGACTTTGCAAAGGAGGTCAAGGAAAACGGCGGTCACGTGATCTTCATCAACAAGACCGCCTCCACGAAGATCTCAGGGTTCAGTGAAAACGTCGACTATTTCATCCAGGGAGATTGTGATACTTATATGAGAGATTTGGCCGATCGATGGCCTTCTCTATGGAACAAGTCCAAACAGTCCACAGTTGATTTCAAGGTCCAGAAGAGTGTCAGAATGACCAAGCATGTTTCTGTCAAGTCGGGGGGAGCACAGTCTGTCTCTGGCAAGTCTTATTCATCAAAGACTTCTCCCGGAAAGGTGACCAAGCCTGCGTTGAAAGTGATGCAATCATCTTCTCCTTCTAGGCTGAATCGGAGACTGTAAGTAGACGTCAGGAGGGATATAGAACGTGTCACCTTAGGTGGCCTTTATTTATTTGTAACATATTGATTGATTTAAGTGGATGAGAATATGCAAGAATAACAAAACGTAGTAGAACGCAAGGAAAAATCTCCTAAAGCCCATCATCCCTGGTACCAAAATGACCGCAGCATTGTCCTGCATCTGTTGGTCCAGTTTCCGTGGTCCTGAGGCTGTCGATTATTGAGATAGTTGACATAGGCAGAATGCGGTTTCTTGGAATGTCTGCTGATGACAGAAACTCTACCACTGGACTCGTGAGAACAAGGGCTCTCTATTGGTACATACCACGATTGAGGCGTTTCTGACGTTCCCCAAAAAATTAGCGGTCTATTGGTGAAAATCATGGATAGATCGAATCAAGCGAAGACCACAGTTTACACGCTACTGCTCTACATCTCAGACCACTTAAACACAATAACTGCCGACCGACCTGATTATATAATCACAGACACCCCAACCAAGTCGTCTCCTTTCTGGTATATCGCCCTCGTTTACATAATCACCCTCCTCCTCCTGGAAAACCTGGGGATGGCTGGCTACTTGTCTATTTTTAAGTTTGGTGTTAGCCGTGTATCCGAAAGAGGTGGGAAAAAACTTTATTGCGTGAGGCGGTGTCAAGCGGGAAGAGTTTTACGACTGATCAAAATGACACCGAATCGGTCTGGAAAAGCAATTGAGATTCTCATAAACGACCTTGGTATTGAATTCTGATTTTTTTTGGAGTCATTGGTTTTTTTTCTGAGTCATTGTGATTTTTTTGAGTCATTGTGATTTGTTTTGGAGCGTTTTCATCACCATCTTCTACTCCCCAATCCGGTGGCAACAAGACATGATATTATCAACTGGCAAAAGTCAAGTGATTCCCACAGGCGACGAAGACGGTGGATCCATCTACAGAGACACCTATCATAGAGATAAACCAGTCTTACAGACTCACCTATCGACTGATGTCCCCATTTGATTGGTTTTTCGTATATGACGTAGATTGCAGCTCAGTCGTGTTCTACAGAATTCCAAGCGTTAGCACAACGTTGCGATGCTTGCTTAGTGGTCCTGTGATCCCAATTTTGCAACAACGAACTACAGTATGGGGCGACAACCCAATATATCACACGGACAAACGTGTTCACACTACAAGTAGAAGTTTTTTTCACACCAGAAAACCACAGAACTTCTCCAAACCGGACCTGCCTCTGTCCTGCACCATTTGTCATTCTGTAAACCACATTTTGCCACCCCCTGGTATCGTCGTTGATCGTAAGAACATTTAGGCTGTCGCTAAAGCCTATCGCAATAGTCTTTGCCGACGAACGTGCATGGATATGCGTTTGACATGTAGACTGAGACAGAGATGGTGATAACATGTTTGTATAAGTACAAGTAGCTGTCGTTGGAAGAGAGAAGGGGCATCAATCACCTACCAATCAACCCAGACACACCACCACAACACACAAACCAACACCATGACCACAATGAGAGCAGCTTACACCACTGGCTACGGAGGCCCTGAAAAAGTCGAGTACTCCGATGCTCTTCCCAAGGTCACCCTTGGAGGCGACGACCATGTGCTCATTCGAGTGGCAGACGCCTCCATTAACCCCATTGACGGTCTGCGAAACCGGGGCATGCTCAAAATGCTCATGAGTGACGACCATCCCCATGTTTTCGGCTACGACGTCGGAGGCTTCGTCGAAGAGGTCGGATCCAAGTGCACCACTCTCAAGGTCGGCGATCGAGTCTACGGCCGAATTGGCGAGACCCAGAGCGGCACTCTTGCCGGATTCGTATCTGCTAAGGAGAGTGTCATTGCCTTGGCTCCCAAAAACCTTCCTCTGAACGAGTCTGCTGGAGTTCCCCTTGTTGGACTCACTGCCTACCAAGCTCTTCGAGCAGGCAACGTCCAGAAGGGCCAGCGAGTCTTCATTTCCAAGGGAGCTGGAGGAGTCGGAACCATCGCCATTCAGCTTGCCAAGCACGTTTTTGGAGCTTACGTCATCACCACTGGATCTGAGCACAAGGCTGATCTGCTCAAGGAGCTGGGAGCCGATGAGGTCATCAACTACCGAAAGGAGAAGTTCCAGGACGTGATCAAGGAGCCCGTTGACTTTGCCTTTGATGTTTCTGACGAGCCCGCTGCTCACGCCAAGATCACCAAGAAGAACGGCTTTGTTGCTGCCCTGCGAGGAGCTCCTTCTCCCGCTACAGCCAAGAAGGTCCTGGCCCACCCTCCTGGATTCCTCATGTCCAACGTTCTGCGAGCTGCCAACTTTGCCACCTCCAGAACCGCCTGGTGGTACGGAGTCCGATACGAGGCCATTTTCTGTGTGCCTTCGGCCAAGGATCTGGACACCATTCGAGGCTACCTTGAGGAGGGCACCATCAAGCCCATTGTCGACTGCACCTATGATCTCAAGGACGCCAAACTGGCCATGGAGAAACTCGAGTCTGGACGAGCCACCGGCAAGATCATTCTTGATGTTGACGATTCTCTTGATCAGGAGTTCAAGCAGTAGAGAGGGGGTTGATAAGTGTATAGATAGGAGTGTATTTAATGTATTTTTTGTTAATTAGACGTTGCGAATACTGTACTGTACCGGAAATCCTAGCTGGACAATTGGAATCGGTCCACAGTGTCTGGATCTCTAGCGACTAGTACAGTAATAATAGTTCTTCGCATACTCAATTGACGCTGACATGATCATGGAGTATATGAGCTCCTGATTTCAAAGAATGTCTTAGTTTTCCAAATGGAGAAACCATTAAACCAGAGACGATATCATGAGGTCTCAAGTCCTTCACAGAAACCTCTCGTTATAATTGTGCATTCTAATGGTGGGTCTTGGGGTTGGTGTGTCACTCTAGTAACCCTCTCTTTGGTTTCTCAAGTTATGTTGTGTGTCTAATAAACGGTATCTTACAAATGCTCAGTGCCTGTTATACACTATCACACGGCAACATCCGTGAGATTCGAACTCACGCCTCCGAAGAGACATAGACTTCCCTCACCATGCCGGGATTCTGCAGCATCTTTACTTCACTAACTTTGATCGCGTGAGAGTCGCGTGAAGTGACCTCGCGACTAAGACCAAACTCATACCCACTCACACCCACCAACATGGATCTGGACACCTCAGGAACCGTCAGACAACGGTTAGCAAGAGGCAGTACCCGTTTCGACGAGCTTTTCGACCCGGCAATTAGGGCTGTGAAGAAGAGCGAGAACCAGCTGGGATCTCTGAGCTTCAACTCAACGCTGCTCGCCCCAAAATCGCTCCCTTTTCGCCCACGAGAATCTGCCTGGCGGCCGCGCTGATAGTGATCGAGCGCGGCAGGAAGCTGACGCAGGAGTGTGCTCAGCAGGGTCTATGGACAATCCAGGAACCATCTATTACAGAGAAGACAAAATCATCACAGTGACAAACACCATTCCAGGCGGGTCCTTCCAGTGCGATCGCTCAAAGGATGGTACCAGCCGGTTTCTCTTTTTCAAGAGTCACAGGGGCTACAATCTCGTTGATCTGGCTATGGGAAACGTGACAGAAGTGGTTGCCGAAGTCGAGCATTTTATCAGCTAAAGGTTAACGCGCTTTCGAAGCTTCTGCTGGTTGCCTGGGTATATCAGCGGCAAAATCGACATGCGGTACATGACCGAGAAGGATTACCAAGAGCATGCCAAGAGACGAAAAGAGTCAGCTTAGCTAGTGGAAGTATGTACTGATGAGAATGCCAACGGGAAGAATTAGTATTGGCGGTAAAGAAAACACCGAGTCATGGTCTAACAGAACCTGTACAAAATGCCACTGGTATGTCCTCGTATAAGCCACTCTATTGTATACGATCCCACCTCACTGCGAGGATTCTTTCATCCTCTCTTTTCTCGCATTCTCCTTCGTTTCCCTCCAGTCCTGCCGTCGCTTTTCCTCAGTCCCGATACTTCTAGACAGTGTAGTGTAACGAGACGCGCTTTACCAATGCCCTTCAACAGCTCTTGCGACTCTTTGGAACCAGCCAACATCGACAATTGTTCTTGGATGCGAAAAAAAGCGCAAACGACGAGCGTGCAAACGGCAAAGCGACCAACACCATGTTGCCCCAAACGACCAGCCAAGGTACACAGATGCCAGCACCGATACCCTGGACATTCCGGGGACCACTGGAAGGTGAGCGGGTGAGGTCTTACACGATCTGCAACAGCCTTGATAGACAAACCTCAAGATTGGATGCCGCTTTTGCATGTCACATTGAGGAAATAGGAGCATTCTACGTCTTCTTTCAAGACAGCAACGTCTGCCTCTACCATGTCGCGCAAGGAACTGATGTAGACCTCTATTGGGGGATGCCGGGTATTGATCAATATGCCCAGGAAGGTGGCTGCGAGGGAAAGGTCACAGGTTTGATTCCAGTGACAGAATCAGCCCTGGCTGTTCTTTATGAGGGTACGAAATGTGTGCTCGTGCAAAGCATATCTGAGGCCAAATGGTCGGTCACGATCCAAAGAAGTTGGGTTGATCTTGACGTCAATGTCAGGCCGAAACACTTGACGGAAGCAACGTTGCCTACCCTCAACACATCGTGTCAGTCACGAAAGCTACGAGGGTATGGTGCAGAAGACTTCAAGATTATTTGCGAGGACGGTAAAGAGCTATTTGCCCACTCTGTTGTTCTCGCGAGTCGCTGGAGAGACGTACACAACATCCTGGTGGAAAATCCGGGAAAGAGGAGCCTCGAAGTGCCATTCCCTTTCTCCTGGGTTGGGCCTGTCATCTCGCGTTGCTACGGCAAAGAGCCAGATACGCTTGATCTTGTCACTGCAACGGGAGTGGCCCTCGCTGCCTAGATATTTGGAATGCCTGAACTTCTGGTGTTTGAATTGAGACGCGTCAAACAACAGAGCACAGATTTCGTCACAAACCTCGAAGCAGGGAAAAGTACCAGATTTTATACGGATACGGCTGGATATATCGGTAGCAATCCGACGGTGGTAGGTATCCGAAACTACCTGGGTTCACGAATCCAGGAGCAAGTAGCCATGTTGGTAGATTGCAAAAAGGCTCAGGAGACTTTGGGGAGCATGAACAAGTCCCATTCATCGACCTTTACAACGATATGTCAAAGAGTATCGGGGCTGGGGAGAAGGAACGGCAGAAATGGCGAGACCTATTCAAATAAGCGCGCTAGGAGTGTCAATAGAAGCGTTGAGCCGATATAGCAGCTGTTGCATGTCATCTGGCGATGTGGCTAGAAAAAAAAGAAAAAAAAAAGTCAAGTTAATAAATAGTACGGAAGGCAACAGCCAAACCGACAGGTCAATTGGACTGTATGAAGGTCCAGGTGCACTATCACAGTCTTCCATGACCTAGTTTTTTTATCAGCGATCACTGGATGGAGAGATTACAGCACCCGAAAAACCTGGAATGAAATCTAAAAATAATTTATTATGCTATCTGTGTCAGTGGACAGGCGTGGTACGCTCATAATACTGAGTTGCAACGCTCGCTGCGCTCACTTTTTGCTCGCTGCGCTCGCTACAGCAATTCCTTAATCGGCTCCTTCTGAACCACCTTGGCCAACTCCAACGTCTCTCCCTCAACCCTCGGAGGCTCCTTCCACAATCTCAATCTGACATTGGCAGGCAACTCTCGTCGAGCTCGTCGGACCCGCTCCTTCCACTTGAACTGCTTATCGTTATCAGAGTACATTCTGGGCGTCTCGTCGGTCTCCAGGGACGCTGCCACGTTGACAGATCCACTGCTGACCTGGTCAGAGATGCTTCTCATGGTCTCAGGCTGGATCTTGCGTCGCGGCGGCAACGGGGGAGCTCCGTAGGCGGCTGTGGCGGCAATGGCGGCGTTGGACGATGCCGAATCGAGTTTTCCAGAATGGTCTCGATCGACGTTTTCGTCCGTTGTCTTTTTGCCAGCAAGACCAACGGGCTTTCGGGGCACTGGGGGAGGCACCTTTTTGCCAATGGGGGCGTCCATGATGTTAGCAGGTTGAACGGGCTTGCGGGCCACCATCTGAGGGCGCAGTTCACGTTCATCAGCCTCCTTTTTGAGAGCAGCTATTTCGACCCTGAGAAAGTCGTAGTCTAGTTCTCGGTCGGAAGTAATGTCTCTGATGTAGATTCCAAGAACCTGTTGAGGATAAACCTTGGCCAGCTCAACGTAGGCCTCGAGATCTCCTTCGCCAGAGTCTCCGACCAGAATGAACCGTCTCTGGGGGAAATCTCGCAGAATCTGCTCCAGGTTGAACTTTTTACGCTCGGCAGGAGCCTCAAACAGCTGAGACAAGACTCCGGCGTAATCCTTCAGGTGGATAGATCCTCGAGGAAAGCCATGCATGTGCAGGTACTCCTTGATAACAGGGTACAGCTGCCAGGGCGAGTTTGAGACGTAATGGGTCTGTACTCCAAGTCCAGACAGCTTGTTGTACCATTCCACCACTCCTGGAATGCTGAGACCGTCGAGATTTTTGACAAACACGTTTTTGATCATCGCCTTCTTGTCACCTGTCACTCCGGTATGCTTGATAGTGTCGTCGATATCAGAGATCAACGACACTCCTTCGTAGGACACGTCTATGAGATCCTGCTGGACGGAGTAGGGGGTGTTTCTAACGTGGATTTTCATAATGGTGGGCTTGAAATCAAGTCTAAGGGCGGTTCCAAACTTGCCCGACGTGTGCGAATGCAGAGTGGTCGACGTGGCGTGCTCTCGATCGTCTATGATGGTGATATCGAGCACGGCATTGACCAGGGGTTGGGCCACAAACGGCGCAAACCGTTCCTTCATGACCGTATCTTCCAGAGACGAGTCTGCAGGAAGCGTGGTTTGTGAGCTGGCAGTAGAGTCCAGGGAAACGCTGCTTCCTACAGAAGACGTGGTTCTGCTGGAGTAGATGCGACTAGCAGGGGGAGGAGGTCCTCTTCTTCGACCTGAGGTACCACGTGACGGGGATTCGTTCTCTCTGAGAGAAGAAGTAGTTGATCTAGAAGAAGACACTGACGAAATCGACGCTCCATCGTCCAGATCAATGAGATCAGGGGTGCTTGCAGTTGCAGTAGCACTTGCTGGAGAACCCTCTCTGAACCCCCTGGTGCTCATTCGTCCCTGTCGATCCTTTTCGAGCTCTTCCAATGCAGCGATATCCCGTTCCAGTTTTTCCTCCGAATTGCCGCTCAGGTACGATCTGACCATGTTCAGAATAAACCTGTTCTTTCGCGATGTCCATTCGCCAGGCACAGAAATGGTTCCTTTGATATCGACCTCGTGGGTGCCATCAGGGAGCATTCGAGAGTAGGTAGGGTAAGCTGTGATGGTGGGCGCCAGGTTGGTTTCCGACAAGTCCAGCGGTTCGTTGTTTTGCGTCAATTTCTCCGCCACAAACGTCTCCGACTTGGTCTTGATCGACTGCCAGATTTTGCGCGTGTTGTAGCCACTCATTCTCAGCCAATGCTTGAAGTAATAGGGCTTTCGGGTCGCTCGGTAGTAGTACAGCAGTCGAGCAATGTCTCTGCTTTTCGGCTGGCCGGCTAGATGGCGTTTTTTGCGCTCCTCGCGTTTCAGACGGCGTTCCAGGCGACGCTGTTTGGTCCACCGAGTGAAAATCGACTTGAAAAACCGGTAGACAAACGAGTGGCGCTTTTTGACAATGTAGGGCGCGGGGGGAGGCGGTAGAGAGGGGCTAGAAGTGGTGAGTCCGGTGACAACGTTCTTGGCGGGCTTGGGGCTGCGTTTTTGCTCGAATCGAAGAGCTCCCTTGGGTCGAGGCGACGCGACTACTGTTGTGGTGGGCTTTTTGCGTGTGGTGGTGGTGGCGGTAGTAACTTCGCCTTTTTTAGCCGATAGAAAGGAGGCGTGTGGAGAGGCTGAAAAGCGCTGTGTTTGGGGAAGGCGTAGGAGAGGGCTTTTGGGGGCACGTGACACCAGCGATGGCCGTGCGACTCGGGCCAGAAACATGGCAATTCGCGGGTAACAGGCAAGATCCTCAAATGGGCGACACACACTACTTCAACAAAGTACCAAGTCTCGCTTCGTGGTGGGGGGGGAGAGTCCTTCGAAAAAGTATAATTGGGCACGTGTGCTGTGTGTATGGATGTGGAAGAAGAAGAGGTGTAAAAGGTCACACGAGCGGTGAAAAAGGGAGAATGGAAATGAAAATGTGTCGTCTGAGTGTCTCACGAGGGTCAGAGTTTCAGGATTTGAAAAACCAACTTTTTTCAGACCGTTACAAGCCTTCTTCAAGGTGACTTCAAACACTTGCTATTGTGCTGCCTTACTCGTATACAGGTGGAGAGGAGGGGCAATCCAACGGTGGCAAATGGGTTTTAGGAAATGCGGGAAATTGTCAGTTATTCAGGCAACACGATTTCAAGTCATTTCGGGCTATTTTAAAGATTTAATTCTTACTAAGATATGCCATAAACTGCCCTTCAAATGTCAATCTACAAGCTCATCTCGATCAAGCCAACTTAATTCGAAGGGACGATTTGGGTGAGAGGTTGTAGAGGAGCGAGTTCTGACCGGATCGACCCGGAATTTTTACTCACGTGATTCCAAACCTTTCAGGGATAATCCTCAAAGTCACGTGACCTGTGAACTTCTTCATGCGCTCTTCTAGAGCAATTCTCGCTACACCCGCCTATAACTAGATAACGCAAGCTTAAGCATGACTGCTTCTAAAATTGGGGCTTGCTCTTAACCTGAATTTTCGAGCCGCACGGATATTCGGCGGAGGTGAAATCGATATTCACAAAGTTTTGGAGCACATACTACCTCGTCGTACCAATAGTCACTCACACAAACGGCTAGGACTTTGAAATTGAGCTCTGCCGTGTATTGTGACGGACTTTGGTCGTATCTCGTGATCGGAAGGTGCTAGAGAGAATCTGAGGGTATGGTTGTACTCATGAGACGATTCTCATTCGAATGGTAATATGATGATTGTACAATGAGTTTATCTGTGTCTGTAGAGCTGAATAATATGTGAATAGGGTGGTGAAGCTATTGTGGCTTATAGGGATGTCTCCTAAATCATAATGTGGAGTCAGAAATTGATCTGGGACATTGATAGCGCCTCACTACTGTCATTGTTGCTCTCACACAACAATTATATGAAAAATGAGCAGATTGAGACAGACCATTTCTGAAGTCAACTATCTGAGCTGTTGGCTACAGTACAGTACGCGTACGTAACCTTGCTAAAAACTGGGCGAGTAATATATCTGACGAAATTCCGTGGTTGAAAAAATATAACGAAATTACAACATCAACCCTGTCTGAGCAACCAAACAGGTTCCTTCATTCTCACGACACACTTACGTAATCGGGATATAAATCATACCATTCTACTCCTCTAGTCTCCAGAAACCGACCAAAGGTACTTTCAACTCGATCCACGCACCACATCATCCTCAAATCCCCTTGTTAACCCCTCCCATCCCTTCGCCACCTGAAACCATATCTTACTTAAACCTCCGCTTAAAAAGCAGCTGTGGAATATGACATATCAGCGGGAGAAGTGTGGGAGTTGATGTGTAGCCGAATCTGGGGAACATTTTTTTGTAGTAAAATGTTATTATCACGTGACCAAACACGTGACCGTTTATCTCCTCCGCTTCTCCAGGGTCACGTGACCACCGGCAAATACCTCACACGTGCAACCATTACGAACACGGTCCTTAGAATCATAACTCTATCTAACCTCTTGACAACTGTGACATCTACAACACCACCACCCACAACCACTACCATGGGAATCCGATTGCGCAAAAAAAACCTGGCTGCGTTGCTGGTGGCGGCCACGTTCATGCTGGTGATCACGTGGCTGTTTCTGGCTACCTCCTGGCACGCCTTGAGACACGATCCAGCGGCAGCATTGATGCACTCCTTCGGGTCCAAGGTCAGACCTCTGCGGTACATTGTTTTGGGCGACTCGTGGTCGGATGACGGTTCTCGACACGTGTTTCGAACGCCCGAGGGCGCTATTGACGACACAAAGCCCGCTGT
The DNA here is from genome assembly GCA_900519085.1 of Yarrowia deformans. Classification (NCBI taxonomy): domain Eukaryota; kingdom Fungi; phylum Ascomycota; class Dipodascomycetes; order Dipodascales; genus Yarrowia; species Yarrowia deformans. The sequence goes on along the minus strand of ULGY01000007.1, from coordinate 855,888 downwards.
CAACGACGATCAGCGATACTGGGTGCAAAAGTCGCCTCAGGGAGGACCCAAGAAGGTGGCCATGAGCTGTCGAGGCCTTGGAGGACGATGCTCTGACGGCATTCTGTGGTCCGAGTACGTCTGCGACTCTCTGGTCAGCTGCAAGCATCACGATAACTTTGCTTATGGAGGAGCCAAGCTGACTAACGACATTATGCCTGGTCCCATTCCGGATCTCAAGTCTCAGATCGACGAGCTGCTTTTGTGGGAGTCCAAGCTCGATGAGGGCCACGAGCTGAATGTGGCGAACTTGACTGCGGCCAATTCTGAAAACCTGCCTGCCTCTGGACTCACTTCTGGCAATGTCATCACTGTTTGGTTTGGCATCAACGACATGAAGAAACTGCTTCTGACTGCAAAAACCGATGAGGGAGACCAAACCACCGTCAAGCAGTCGGTGGCAATTCTGTTCCAGCAGCTGGAACGGCTCCAAAACGCCTACAAGAACGCCAACATCATTCTCATGAACTCCGTCGACATCACCTACACGCCCTGGTTCTCGTACCAGTTTGGAATCAACAGCAAACGAGGCGCGGCTGCTCTGGCTGAATTAAGGGCCGCTCGAATCGCTGAAAAGGCCGCTCTTCACGAAAAAAACCGGGCGTCGAAGAATTACAAGCGAGACGAAGCCGAGGCTCTGAGAGACGCTGCTGGAAATGTCCATTCGGACAAGGACGCTTTGCGAGAGGCTGAGGAGGCCCAGAGTGATCTGTTTGAGTCTGACGAAGAAGTGGAGGAAGACGTGGAACCCACACCTACCCCTACACCCACTCCCAAGCCCAAGAAGACCAAGAAGAAGGGCAAGAAGAAGCCTGCCAAGAAGCCTGCTGCTAAAAAGGGCAAGGCTGCGCTTGTGGACGCGCAGAAACAGGCGGGAGAGGAAAAGGCCGAGAAACAGAGCGCCGAAAAGGACCTGGAGGTGCTGCGAAAGGCCGAGAAGAAGGGAGCCAAGACGTTCAAGGACAAGAACTTTGAGGAGGAGGCGATTGCCGAGGAGCTCGAGCCCGTCAGTGAAGCCGAGCTGTCGGACGAAATTGGGTCCGAAACCGACGCCCAGAGAGCTCTCAAGGCGGTTCAGCAGTTTGATGCTATCGAGCGAGAACGGGTCAAGGATATGGTTGCGTCCTGGAACCACGAGCTTGGCGAACGTGCTCGAGCATTCAACAAGGACCACAAGCGCGAGATTCTGCACGTGTTTGACGCTCAGCACTTTGTCATGAAGAACGCCAAGTACTTTTTGGTCCACGATATCGAAAGTGAGTGCATCGAGCGAATCAACCATTCCACCGAACACTGCTCCAAGACCAAAAAGGGACTCATGTACTGGGACCCTCTTCACATGCGGTCCATCCGGCACAGAGAGCTAGCCGTGGAGGTTTTGTCGACGTTTTACGAGCGGGCCAAGATTCTGGATCTGTCCAAACTGGGGCTCAGTCTCAAGAACATTGACGTCAGCAAGCTGGAAATTAGTAAGCTGAAGGATCTGGATCTGACGAGATTGAGAGAGTATTCTGGGTTTACTAGTTTCAAGAACTACGTGACCAAGAACTGGCAGAATGTTCCTAGTTTTTCGAAACTGAAGGGGTATGTTATTCCTGAATAGACCGCAAACGAAGTGAGCGGTCTATGAGGGACTGCAACCGACGCGAGCGGTCTGTGAATGAGAAAGCGCTGAGTTGACGAGTGTCTCAGCTGTGTCACCGAAACATTCAGCATGTCTAAGCTCAGCTGAAGGGTCAGCTCGGTAACCACCTTGAATCTCCTGTCAGTGCTAGGCTCTTACAATGAGAACCAGGTGACAGGGGCGACAAATAATAACTATATGTATTGTGTTTATGAGAGCTGAGGGAGCGTTAAATTACATACTGTACTGTAGTTCGAAAGTGAAGCTTTATAATTGCATGATGAGGTCCAATCTTTTAGCAAGTCTGAAACATTGATTTATACACAGCTTAGTCATATAAAGCTCGTTATCACTACACACTAAGGGTCTTCCTTTTCTGTCAGAATTCTTTTCATCACCGCTACAGCAAGATTCCGTATCTTTACGGCTCCTATCCCTCAGTCATGCTACTGTACCCCATCTTCCTCTAGTTAAGTCATTTAGTTGGAACTAGTTGAAATTTGAAATTCCTTTACGGAGGTATTTTCAATGTTGCCATTATTTGATTGGGAAATGCAGGGTCTGGAAGAGTAGCGAGAGTTTTGTTTTTTAACAGACCCGGGAGAACATGTTCTAGCTGCCACACAAATATTGGAGATATTGAGAGATTCGAATCTTGTGTCAAGTATCATGTACAGTAGTTAGAGTTACTTGGAGCTCTTTGTTGACGAAAGAGATACTCAAACTCATCACCCTTACTTGGCTTGCCCAGTGTGTTGCACGTGACAAACAAAAAGCTGTCTAAAGGTCTCAATGAAGAGAAGATGTCGAACACAGCAAGCTGCTCGTCAGGACAGTGCTTGTATTCGGACAATCTCAGATCGGCCTTCAGGCCCTACTGTTAATTCGGCAACCTGGTCTAGATCCGAAAAAAAAGAGTCCAGAACAGTAACCTGACTATGAGTCACAACTTCCCCTCTGCCAGTACTCCACTGATCAACTCCACCAGCGCATCTGTTCTCTCAATCCGTCAATAAATACATGATGGTCTTATACCTGACGCGAAAGTATTGGGTTCTGCCAGATCCATATTTGTTGGGGGTACAATGGTGGTGTGGTTTTGTGAATGGCATCAGACGATGGCCGAGGGATTGGTGAGCGAGATTTTTTAGTTCTCGTGTCGCTGTTCTTTTTATAGCAGATTCTGTAATTCTTAGAGTGACTTGTTAGAGTGGGTATGATCCAGTCGATAAGCAAAAGATATGACATGGCATGGATAAACACCAGCTATCATTTTGTCCGCTTCAGATCCCGCTCCAGATCCCGCCCCGCTCCGCACAGCCACAATGATGAACATTCTATACCGCCTGGCTGTATCTGGTAATAGCTATAGACTACGGTATGAACAGGGGTGTGAAGTCTGAACTGTATGGGGAGATGTTAGTCGGGAGACGTTAGTCGGGAGACGTTAGTGGGAGACGTTAGCCGGGATTGGTTAGCTGGGAAATGCTCGTCGGAAGACCGCCATAAGTCTCTCACCAGTCCTTGCTCTTTTTACCGAGGATTAAATGCCTCACATTGGATTGTACACTGTGACCACAGAGACAAGCTTACGGTACTTGTAGACCCCACCCTTACCGTATTAAAGTGCTGAACACCGCTGTAATTACGAATACGAGCAACAATGGATTACTGTCATAGAGCGCTGTTTCTTGATGTGATGGAATGTCTCACCCAGAAAGATCTGGTCTAAAAAACAGTGCCTCTCGCGCTACCAGCAAGTTAGCGACAAACGAAGTTCATGGATCGATTCGCACTGTCACGCCAATTCTAATGGTACCAATAAACCGCTCATATCCCCTTGATTCCGTGGTCTTTTTGGCCGAAGTGGTTGCCCACCAGCGCTTATTTATACGTCCCAATAGCATTGGATCTAAACTGTACTGAAGACAAACACATTGTTGCGCACAAACCGTGCTCACCTTTATTCGAGGTCACGTGACTCCATCCCTTGCTTAACTTTCCAAGACAGGTTTGGACCCTGCCTGAGATGACAAGAGTGTATAAGTGAGCGACACGGCGATTTTATGTTGTCTGCAACCCAAGCCAAGACATTTTGCCAAGTCGCCAAGACATTCTGCCAAGCCTGTAAACCAGTCAAGGAGTCCGTCGCGGAACGTACTTTAGGGAGAAAATCTATTCGTGATGTTCCAGAATGGCTGCCTAATTAGAGCCCCGCTAATGTAGTAAGATAGTGGGTGGGGGTACTAGTGGGGGGTTAAGATAGGTGGAGGTGGGTTTTTTTGGTGTTGGCGATAGGTGGATGAGTGTCAATTTGAACCAACTTTTGCGACTTTTTCAATCACAGCCATTAAATCATCGCTTGCAACTTCCAGTCTAATCAGATTGTCTCAAAGAGGGCCAGGCTACTTGTCTTGTACCTAGAGCTTTCCGAGTGCCGAAAGTGTAAAATGGTGGGCAGAAATGATTGCCAGTGAAAGACGGTTGATTGTAGATTGTCACGTCCGATACGCAATCTGAGATGTCTGTGAAGGTATACGACGTGGAAAAGGTGACTGTTTGGGTTTGGAAGTATGGTTGCCAGAAAGGGATAGACCCTATGGTGGTGGGTGATGTGGAGGTGATAGCGGCGTGCGAGGAGTACCAATCGATAGCTGGCACCAAGACGGTTTGATTGCTACTGCTTTGGTATTAAATCGAGTGCTTGATAGTGCACTGGAGGGGTTCCCAAAAGAGGTTGAGTAACGCTACTCGTATGTACACCAGGACAACTATACATCGTCGTCTGGAAGATCTACCGTGAAGGTGATTGATTGCAGATTCAGCTTGGCTGCATTTTCCGCTACATTTCCACCACCGAAGCTGTACATTCTTGGCACTGATTCAATATGTCACCGTTATGATCTACAGCATGGCATAAGACATGTGCAGAGGTGTAGAGTGGGTCCTAGCGAGGCTGGATGGGGAGATGCAAGCTTGAAACGAGGAGGTGGCAAGACGGACTAGCTTTGAGCAGTCTCTCTAGCTTGCTGTAACTCATATTTCTCATCTGGTACGGCATTTCTGACTTTGAATTCCAGCACAAGCCATTGGATAAGGTGATTGAAAAGGGCCGATAACGTGCTTCTGGGAAGTGGAAAAAGTACCGACTAGATGGACTGACTTAGATACCTACGGTCGAGGTGGAAATTCGAGAAAAAGCTTCTTCACCATTGGACGGGTTTTGACGTTGTTCAGTGGTCAGTGTCCATATCCGTCCTATGTGGTCCTGCACTGGTGTATGTAAATGAACGTCACCATCCACTTTACTTGTAGAGGATCAGAATGTACTGTACCCTCCCCCAACACCAAGACATGTTTCCGCCTCTCCCGGTCTCTCCCACTGTCTCACTAACCATCGCCCATCCCCCGCACTCTTTGTGTGTCTATAGCACAAGCATTGCCAAAGTCGAGCCCACCACAGAGCCACGACAATAACCTCCTTTCAAAGTGCAAACGTAAATGGGCGAAGACAAATTGAAGAGGCGGAAAAAAACGAAAAAACAACAATCAAAGGGGGGGGGGTTCATGTTGTGGTGTGTTTTTGAAATTGGCAAAAATTCCGAGCTCGCCAAAATCGCCAAAATCGCCAAGCTATCGTACAAGTGCTCGTGGCTAGCGGGTCTACCACCCTGCCCCACTGATCTCCGTTTTTCGGAAAGATGAAACACGCCGATCAGCGGGAAGAGTCCCCCGCCCCCACCATCCTGTTTATGAGAGCGCAGGAGACCTCGTTAGAGGTGGGAAAGCCACAAAGACATTGTGGGAACGCTCGCTAAGGCCCTCATACGAGTTGCGCGGTGGTCTAGTGAGCGATTTACGGCAAAGAAGCGTTTTCCCAGATGGGCGGTTTGTAGGGTAGCATTACAGGGGTGGGTTAGAGTTTTCCCTGGGTACGAGAGCTAGCACAAAGCTAGAGGGCTTGTTCGCTTCGCCAGAACTGGCTCATTCTAACGCTACAGCTGAAACCCTAATCGGAGTGCGCTATCGCTTGGTATCTCTTCTTTCCCTCGTTGCTATTTAGACCCTGTTTTACATGCGTCTGCCATGCGTCCAAATTGAGGCAGTCAGGGTAAGTTGTTTCAAGTGGGTGTATTGGAGGAGGTGTGGGAGGGGCCAGAATGAGTGGGTGAAAGCCGGAATGACCTGAACAGGTATTTTTATCACGTGACACGCATTTCAAACGTTTTTTCCGCCACGTGACACGGGTGTTACCAACAGCCACCTCTTTTCCACCCACTTTGACACTTTCAAATTAACTCATGCGGGGAAAAAGCCTATGTGGACACACCTTGTATTATAACACTCCCTACATTTCCCGTGTGACACCTCCTCTCCTTCAGGAAAAAAAGCCCCCACTACAAATGCCTCCCTTCACCCAGGCAGACACCACGGCAATACAGGTGCTCATGTCCGCAACTCAAGATACCCGCTCGGACCACACGCACAAGCTGGCGCCGCTCTTGCACCTCTTGTACACACGGTTTGTGCAGTGCAACCACATGAACCCCATGTGGATCAACGGCGACAAAATCCTCTTTTCGTGCGGCGACATGACGACGATTCAGAGCCACGTGCTGCGGTACTCGGGCTACAACGTGGACGACCGTGAGCTCGAGCTCAGCAAGTACGGAGCCGAGGCGTTTTTCAACCAGTTCCAGGAGAGCGGAAACGGCTACAAACCCAAGGTGGTGGTTGGAGATACAGGGTCGGGGTTTGTGGAGGCCGTGGGCGTTGCCCTGGATACCCAGGAGCTGGCTGAGAACTTCAACAAGGCGAATTTCCCGCTCATTACGGCAAAAACATGGGTGGTGTTTGATGAAGAGGCCGCGTTGTCGTCTGACGCCACCAAGGCCGCAGAAGCCGCGGTGGAGGCCGAGCTCAACAACCTGATTGGCATTCTGGTCGCCGCGTCGCCACAAACAGTCAGATTCTACCATATGATGGGCTGGCGGCTTTTGGAGGTGGTCGACTTGAGCGATCTGGCTCAACTGGAGGCGGTCATTGTGGAAGCTCTCCAGGAGCCTCACATGCCCGTTGTCGTGCACATTCGAAGCATTGAACGGTCGCTGGAAAGTGACGTCAGCGACAACACGCTGGTTGACGAGTACCATAGATGGGGAGATATGCCTGTGGAGAGCGACCAGAGCGTCACCACGTCGCTATACACCCGTTTTGCCATTATTAACGCATCACGTGAACTCGCATGGAACCACCTGAGAGAAGGATACAAGGCGTTCTATCCTGCGGACTCAGCTGCTCTGGAGGAGGTCAAGAGGGAGTTGGAGGAGTGCTATTATGACGAGAGAGAGCAGGAGGGTGGAGTGAAGGAGGGGCTGGTGGTGCCGTTGGAGAGGAGTAGTAGGAGTACTCCTAGTCGGACTCCGAGGTTGTGTGCGGGGTTGTAACGGGAGTCTGAACCATTTTGGAAACGACCATTTTGGAAACGTCGCAGACGGCTTCCAAAATGTTCTTGACGGACCCGATGACTCCACACGCTCTAGTAGTCGTGGAATCGTGTCGGAAGACGTCCGCGACATCTTTCAGTACATTCTCATGACGGATCCGATAGAAGGACATCATCAAGTGGGCCATAGAAAGCCCATCAAGCTGATTCTAGCTGATTTGGACGGTTCTAGACGTTTTCAGCACATTCTGGCTATTCTACACCGTTTCTGCCGGTTTCAACCATCTCCTGAAGTTCGACACATCTAATTCGACGTCTTGTGGAAGGCCATGTTTTATTTTCGACAACTCTCACTTATGCCTGCGCATTTCCAGCAGCATTGTCATTGCGATATTGCGTGCTCATCGTCACCTTTTTACACTGGACAAACCTGTTCCCTAACTTGGACGTCACTCCCTGTACTCTACTGTACTTTTACTAACACGGCCCATTCTTCCAATGGGTCTAACATTTTGAGCGTTTCAGCTCTTAAGCACCTTGTCGCTGGTAGACTCGGTGCGCAAAACTCATAGTACTAATACGATGCATTTACATACTGTAGACTGGGGTCTTAGAAAAGAATGGTGTCTTAGAAAGGGTCTGTTGTCTGATTTTTACAGAGAATTGGCAGAGTTCCACTTTACTAGAGTCACGTGAAAATATTAGTGTAGATAGAGACTTGGGCAGATCGGGTAATTAGGCAACGGAAATTAAAAATCTGGATTTTTTCTGGATTTTTTCTGCGATTTCAACGATATATTGACAAAAGACTAAAACTGAATATTATTTTGGAATCAGATAAATAAGACAAGCGAATGATTTCTGGAGCTTTAGCCAGACTGTAGAAAACGGTGTAGCCCTCTCTACCACCTCTCCGAACCCACCTCATTCCCCCTGATCGAAGATATCTTGATGGCCGTCAGTATCGTAATCACAAGGGGCTTTGTTCATTATCCATCGAATGTCGTCCAGAACTTTTTGTCCCGAGTACGGGATAGGTTTATTTTCATCCAGTTCCTCTTCCACGTCCGGATCCATCCACATTTCTCCTAGAACAGCCAAGAGATGGTCAGTGAAGGTGTAGAACTGTGGACCTTCTTCAGGATCCAGAGCGACAAACGTGGCTCCAGTGACATTTGCCCGAGTCTCATCTCGGACAATGTACGTGGTTTGAGTGGCTAAATCACACACGATTCTGCCCATAGCTCCCGGGTGAGTCACGTATCGAGAATTCCAAGCCTTGTAGAGTCTGTAGCCTCGCTGGCCTTTTTTGCAAACTGGAGCTTTGGTAGCTCGAACCCGCACAGTGTCAGTGTCTTGGTGTGAAGCAGCAGTACAGTTGTCACGTGACAAGTCCACCCACAACGGAATCAGTTCTTTCTCTCGGTAATGCAGCCAGAGCATCCCTTTGTAAGTCACGACAAAATCACGTGGTGTCCACTCAGTATTCTCTTGGGGACTCCAATCATAATCGGAACGCCTTCCAGGAAAAGTCGCCAATAGTCTCATTTCTTTTGTGTTGCTGAAGAGATCCAAGTAGTGCAGTTTGGTTGTCTTTGTGGGCAGATCGAACTCGAGCACAAAACACCCTCGTAGATCATCAGGTAAGAACTGGATGACATAGCCACCAGAGTCTCCTCCATGAGACTCGAATCCTGGATGTTCCAAAACCACCGTCGCCTTTCCCATCTCAAACACGAGTGTGTTATCCTTAGCAAGTCGTTTATCAACAATTTGCACCTTTTGTTCTGCCTTGATCACCAGCCAATGTTTGGTTTCTTGTTCAAGGACGAAAAACTTGGAATTGGCCTCACTGACCTTCATTCCAGAAAAAGGACAGTGGCATATCGGATACTTCCGCCCAGCGTTGCATGCATAGCCATACCACGATTCGGGCATCTCAAAGTACCCATCAGGTTTCTGTCTATGCCAGTCGAAATTGGTGGCATCCAAATAACCTCCGTTAATACCCATGTACTTTCCCTGGACAATTCCATTTCGTTGCGAAAACCGTTGGTGTTCTTCATCAAATAGAGGGTCGAAGGAATCTGGAAGTCCAGTGTGATTGACGTTTTTGACGGCAACGTATCGGACGTCTGTCTTTGCAGTCAGCTGGGTTCTTATCTTGTAGAAAGACGCGTCGGAATTGTCCAGAAACGTCCACTCTTTGGGCTTGGTATCTAGAGACTTTTGACGGGCAAGAGCCAGCTGGCCGCACTGGAGCCACGAGCCCTCCTCGTCGACTGGAGTCATCCAAGGAACGTGTTCTAGGACCTTGTCACGGGTGATGGACGCGTCGAGAGTCTGTAGAAGGGCTCTAAAACGCGTATACGTTTGAGAGAGAGCAATTAGCGTATATAATTGCGCGTGAGAGAAAATCCTCTGCAGAATCTCATCAGATAGAGCTTCCATGGTGGTGAGGGGTGTGACTGTGGAGTTGACGTCTGGAAGCTGTGGGGTACATAGAGTTAATCATTTTACTTAGAGATTACTTAGGAGTTTACACCAAAGCTTAAGTCACTGGGTCTGACTGGCTTAAGGTCCCGAGTTCGAATCTCGGTGGGAGTTAGTTGTTTTTGGTTGCAACTATTGTGACGATAAGAACCTTAAAAACGATGATGATGATGGACATGATCAGAAACTGTGACAATCTCTGAGCGAGTCATTTTCAAAAAAAACAACATATGTCTTCAAATAACGTATAACCGGGGACTAGTCAGGCTATCTTTTAAAAATATTTGCAATTTTTTTTTTTTTTGTTTTTTTATTGCATACAGTACCTTGCAGAGCTGAGATGGTCAGCCTCAATATCAGCCCCAATACCTTCTCATGTATCAACGGGTAAGTATTTGTTGATGAACTTGACCAGTTACATACCCCTTGAGAGGTGGGAGTACAAATAGCTTGGTAGGCACTGTGCTTGTAGTCACAAACAGAGACAGACGATCTCAATTCTCATATGATGCTCCGACTAACAGAACCAAAAGTGCCCAGTCATCTTCTCTGTGCACCGTTCAAAGTGCCCAAGATTTATTTTCATCATACTCTTCCAGCAGCTCTTGCTTCACACGCTCTCCCACATGAAATTGCAGACCGCATCTACAAGCATGTCGATGTCGTTTCTCTCTGTACTCTGTCTCAAACCTGCCGTTTTTACAGAGACAACATTCTGGAATCTCTCTCCAAAGACAAGCTGAAAAAGGTATGTCCTTGGTTCGAGCCCCGGTATTCCCATCGTTCTTCCTGGAGAGAATGTGCAGTTGAGTATTCACGACCGATGAAACCGGGTGCCAACTTTGCCCGAAATTCCATCAGCTCTTTGACCTATGACTTTGAAACAAGACTTCATCTGAATGACGACGAACACTTGCCGATTGAAGAGACTCATTTAGGTGACTCCTGGTTATTAAGCCTGATAGATCGACCGTTCTACACAAGCAAACATGGCATTAGGTACAGCGGGTATGTCACCATTTACGCTACAGGATGGCTGATTCGTGAAATCAGAGTGGTGTCTTTTCCTAGTGTCCTTTTTGTCTTCTACGAGTTCCTCGACCAAAGATTAGTGCCTGGAGAACCCTTGCTGCACGTGCAATGGAAGAATACAAGCCCAGACACAACGATAGGAACGTGGTATCGGGCCAAGTGTCGTATCAACTACAATTACTTTTCTGTGGGACCATACATTTTCCTCTATCGGAAGAGCAAAACATCGTGCTGGACTGAGACCCGGATTAAATATCTGGACCCTGAGGATCGACTCCGTGTTCTTGATGTAACCTCCTGGTTTCAACTGGATCCCAAAGATGGAAGGATAATCTGCTATGATGGGCTCTTCTATCAACCGCTTGCAGAGAAGGGCTTTGTCATCCAAGCTTGTCTCGAGGGACATGAGGGAGCTGCCATTTATCATTTGCCCAATTAACAGGATCTCATTATCGACTCAAGCTGTAAACTGTTTACTTCCAATTACTGTACGTAAACTTGCAGTGCCATAGAGAAAATTCAACATTTTGAGGACTTGAGGAATGCAGCTAGAAAGTCGGGGACTTGACTGTTCTGAGTGGCTTTGTCGTATATTTTCACCAGTACCCTTTTTTGGATGTGTACAGCGTGTTTTACGTCTGACTCTGTGGTAAGGGTAAGTGATCTTCATGATTTCCATTTGGACATGTCCAAAGACTGGAAGAAAAAGAGTCGTCTTGATAAAATGAAAGCTGCTGAATTTCAGCCCCAAGCATTCAAACAGCTTTTTGAAGTCCCTGTGCAGTTACATTCATCTGAGTAGGCTGAGAAATAACTTGGGTAATGGTACAGTGCACCATCAGTCCTTCCTTTTATCACAGATGGATTGCCCTACAGCTACAATGTGATAGACCAATGGACCTGTTGATCACTTTGGTGAACTCTTTGCAGTCGAGTGGTGAGTTATGGAGACGTAGAAGAGTACCTACAGTACAGTAGGACACATTTGTCGGTGTCAGCTCGAGCAACAATACTCCTTGCTAGGCACGAGTACAACAACCCCCTCTCAATACCTAGGCTTCAATTTGCTTTCCTCTGCTGCCAACCTCTCATTGGCACCCTACTGCAGTCTTTCAATTACATGCCTCGATGAAGAAATGATCGTCCAACTCAGGTGACGAAAGATAGTGTAGTTCTTTGATTCAACGGCAAGATTACCAGGTACCCAGGTCTATTATGGGTAGAATCAAACCTGGAAGCACGATGTGCAATCAAACCACTGTCGAGTTTCGTTGCACTCTTGCTCCAAGAACAGTACTCGTAGTACATACGAGTATGACTGCTTGTAGCCAGACCTCATCAACATGTCCATGTCTGCATGGGATAAACGCACCCACGCATGTATGAGCAGTATCCCATGTGGACGCTTCGGCTGTCGCCGATGAGAACGTGTTTCTTTGTCTCCAAAGGTGGTTTTCCTGTAGCCTGACCTTACTTTCCTCGTCCCCCGTAACCCTAGGTAGTCTTTCGCGGGCAGTGTCAGTGAAGGTCTTGATTAGCGATGAAACTTTTGGTGAAACTTTTTGGTGAAAATCTTGCAGCTAATATCTCCGTCAATCATAGCGGTTCTGGGCCAGTGAAACTTTCCACCTTGTCCTGTTAGTTCTGTCTATCATCGCTTCCTCGGAGAAATTTCACTCGTGTGTCCATGCGCTTGGTTTGGACCGGTTATCGCAGAGATCAAATTGGACGCAGTACATGATTACTGCGGGTGAGGTGCGGTGGGTAATTGAGGTAGATCTGGTGGAGGTTGCAAGTACGAGTACAGTACAGTACTGCACTGCCGTATAATGTTGGTCAGTACGGATACAGCACTTACCAGCTGCCATGTTAGTCACTGATAGTAGACCATCCAATGATAACGGATCAGTCCTATCTCATGTGACAATGTTAATCCACAGACACGGAATTCGCCGAAGCTCTGCCGGAGCGCCCAGACTCAGACTCAGACTTCTGCTATCGCACGTGTCTCCACAGCCAAGCGTTCTCTCCTGCAGCTTGCATTAATTGACTGCACGGGGTGCAGGATGGCTTCCGTAGGAAGACGTTCTGTTGGTCGTACAGAGCTGTTGGTCTTGTAGAGTTGTTGGTCTTCCAGAGCAGTAAAGGACTGCCAGAATCAGAACAACGACACTCTTGATTCGAAGGTAGTGCACCAGAGCAAAGCCGTCTTGAACCTCAACAATGACTTGCTCTACTGTGGCAAACCATTGATCGAATCTTCCTAGGTGTCCTGGAGTGACTGACTTTTCCCAAGTCACTTTGACGATCATGACGATCCCGCACCTAAAAGGGTAACGGGTGGAGGAATCAGCAGAATCGAGCAGGATCGAGCGCAGAATCGAGCGCAGAATCGAGCGCAGTCAGATTCTGTGCCTGATTCAATTGTGAGCTGTTTGTAGTCATTCAGACCTGTTCATTCTGGTTAGCTGGAATCTGTTGTGTATGTTCAGTATCATCACAGGTGGTTCCACTCCTCCAAAGTTCTTCTGTTCGCCCTTTGTCGCTTGTCTTCCTTGACCCCCACTGGTAGATCGCGGTCGCTCTGTAGTGGTAATTCAATCAGCGAACTCAAGATACTGTTACTCAAGTTTTTCTTTTTCCGACTCTACCCACCCTCGGATCGTTAGGTCTTACTTTTTCCACGATACTGACTGCACTTTTTAAACTTAAACTATACTAACCACGACCACTGTAAATGGGTGATAACGCCTTTTTCCCAATATGGCCCGCACCCAACTTAACCACTTGACGATTAACACGATGATTAACATTCAAAAGAAATGACGGCAGCAGGTTGCCAGTGCAGTGGGTGGGTGGAGTTGTAAGCGACATTAACCGACACAAACCCATGGCAGATTTTTGATACCCCTTTTTATCTTCGATACCACACGATGATACCACCACTACCAAAACCACACACCCCTTGTCACCCTACCCCTATCCGTATGCAGGAACTAACGTCGGCAACGTCGCTATCAACAAAGACTGGAGAAGATAAGGTGCACAAAGTGGGCGGTGGTTAGTGTTTGGAAATTGGCGACGATCGCGAGCAGCAGGTACGAGAGTGAGTGTGTGGTGGTGTGGTGTGGTACACTGTATGACAGGGACGGAGAAAGTGATGGCATTACCATCGGGAAGACGCAACATTGGTTTTGTGATTGGAACGGGCGGATGGAGCTGATGTGGCTGTTGTTACCACCCGTTCACGTCTGTCCTTGTACCATTCATGGTCCCCCCTTGTCTACCCTCTTGTCTACCACTTGCCTTTTCACCTTAACCCACCACAGGATAAACCTCACTTACAGAGATCTGCAAGGTACAGTTCTGACCTAGCGATTGTGAAATCTGGGCTCGTTTTGTTTCCCCTGAGTCCCTGGCCCAAAATCCGCTATATAAGAGCCCCACCGTCCGACCATGTGATACCCCATCATTCACTTCCAGCTTCTTCCCCTTCACCCTTCACACTCACACTAATGAAATTCACCGCTCTTTCCCTCGCCGGCCTGGCTGCCGCAGAGCTGGTCACTCTGGACTGGGCCTCCACCACCCAGATTGTGTCTGCTGCCGGCACCAAGACCGAGGACTACCTGTCTGCCGCCTACACCGCCATCAACCAGAAGCTGAGCCAGACCACCGCTGCTCCCGATGCCGAGGTTGCCGAGAACGTCGAGGGTCTCGATCTGACCATCCAGGCCCCCTTCTTCACCATGGGTCTGGACATCTCCGACCTTCCTCCTCTCCCCACTCTCCCCGTTCTCCCTACTATGGCCTCTGCCAACGTTTCCAACTTCTGGAAGTCTGCTTCTCAGCCCCAGGAGAAGCGGGATCTGTCTCCCGAGCTCGCCTCTGCCATCGCTGAGGCTGCTGAGGGTCTCGACCTGACTATCCAGGCTCCCTTTTTCACCATGGGCCTGATTCTGTCCGACGAGGACGGCCACAAGTCCACTGCCTGGGTTACTGAGACCGTTGAGCCCAAGACCACCCCCACTGCCTCCATTTCCAACTCCACCACTCTGCAGAAGCGACAGAACTACGACGATCTGACCATTCAGGCTCCTTTCTTTACCATGGGTCTTTCCATTGGTCCTGATGGAGAGGTTACTACAATCACCACTCTGGTGACTCCTCCTCCTGAGGTCATTCCCGTTACTTCTGCTCCTCCTGCCCCTCCTGTGACTCCTACCCCTGAGCCTACCCCTACCCCTTCTCCTTCCCCCTCCGTGGCTCCCATCTCGGCTCCCCCTGTGGTTCCCTCTGCCAACACCAGCGTTGAGTCCACTACCGCTGAGTCCACCTCTGCTGCTCCCAACACTACCAGCATCGTGGTTTCTTCTTCGGCTGCCCCTAACACTACCAGCATTGAGCCTACTACTTCTGCTGCTCCTGCCAACAGCACCACAGCTATCCCCACCACCTCTGTTAACTCCACCACCCCTCTTCCCCCCGTGGTGCCCACCGTTAACTCCACCTCTGCTGTCCCCACTGTCGAGTCTACCACCGCTGTGAACTCTACCACCGCTGTGCCCACCACCAGTGCCGTTAACTCGACCACTGCCGTGCCTACTGTTGAGTCCACGACCCAGGTCAACTCCACTACTGCTGTGCCTACCTCCTCTGCTGTGAACACTACCTCTGTGGTTCCCACTACTTCCGCAGTGAACAGCACCTCCGTGGCTCCCACTTCCTCTGCTGTCAACTCCACCTCCGTGGCTCCCGTGATTGCTCCTCTGCCTACCCTGAACTCAACCACCGCAGTCCCCACCACCTCGGCCGTTCCCACCACTTCTGCTGTGAACTCGACCTCTGCTGCTCCTGTTCCTACCACTGAGGCTGTCAATGGCACTACCTCCATCCCCACCACCTCTGCTGTTAACAGCACCACCTCCATCCCCACCACCTCTGCTGTTAACTCTACCACCGTTGTGCCCACCACCTCTGCAGTCAACAGCACTACCGTTGCCCCTACTACCCAGGTCAACTCTACCACAGCTGTTCCCACCACTTCGGCTGTTAACTCCACCACAGCTCTCCCCACCACCCAGGTGAACTCCACTTCAGCCCTCCCCACCTCTTCGGTTGCAGCTCTGAACGCCACCTCGGCCGTGCCCGTCTCCTCGGTGATCCCCACTACTAACAGCACCACCTCTATTCCTGTTACTAGCGCTGTGAACTCCACCACTGCTCTGCCCGTCCCCACCACCAGTGCCGTTAACTCCACCTCTGTGGCTCCTACTACCTCGGCTGTGAACTCCACCTCTGTTGTTCCCACTACCAGTGCCGTCAACAGCACTACCGCCCTGCCCACTACCTCGGCTGTTAACTCCACCACCGCTGTGCCCACTTCCAGTGCTTTCAACACCACCACCTCCATTCCCGAGACCCAGGCGGCCAACTCCACCACCCCTGCTCCCTTTGCGGCACCCACCACCTCTAACACTACCACTTCGGTCCCTGTTACTTCTGCCGTGAACAGCACCACTGCTATTTCTACTACTTCCGCTGCGAACTCCACTTCGGCCCTCCCCACCTCTTCTTCCGTTAACAGCACAACCGTGGCTCCTATCCCCACTACCTCCGCTGCTAACTCTACCACGGCTCTGCCCACCACTTCCAGCTTCTCCAACAGCACCACTGTTGCCCCCATTACTACCTCTTCTTCTTCTTCTCTGAACTCGACCACCGTCGCCCCCATTACCACTTCTAGCTTCTCCAACACTACTACCCCCGTGATTGCTACTACCCCTTCCTCTTCTCCTTCTAGCTTCTCCAACACTACTACCCCCGTGATTGCCACCGCCCCCTCTTCTTCTTCCTCTTCTTCTGCTTTCACCTCTTTCAGCAACTCTTCCACCATTGCCGCTCCCACCTCGTTCAACGCCACCACCTTGCTGCGATCGATCCGACCTGGAGCCGGCGCCTTCACCACCGGTGCTTAACTAAAACGAAGCCGCCTTTGAGCTTCACTTCTTGACTTTCGCTTATTTATATTCTGCTGGACAGCTTCTAGATTTTAGATACCTTTATTAATGATAATGATTACTGAACATTGTACGAGTACAGTACAGTAGTGTAGATGGTACAGTAGTGTAGAACTGGTATGGTTTGCAGCCCCTAAAGCTATGGACTGCCCCTATTCAAGATTCGATCGACAACGCCGATCCGGGAGATACTCTGAGGTAAGTGCATGGTTTCTCGTCACCGTGCGGATCCGTTGTGTGGTCGCCATTGGCCACCGCTGCCGATCAAACTCAACGGGTGAGAGACCTTTGAGCGACATTCTAGAATTGCTGTGATCGATACTGGGCAAGCACGAGTTGGGTTAACTGGTTTGGTTGGTTAATGCTGGGTCGATAGCCTTGTGACAGCAAGCGTTCTATTGGTTCTATTTGTTCTACGGAGTACATGTTCTACCTGGTTGCCACAGTATGTACTCGTATGTATGTCTGCTCTGTACTGACATCTGCAGTGGGAGTTTTAGGACGTTTCTAATTATCAGACTTCAAAGTCGGTCTAGTCCGCCGTATTGGGTGAGGTGAGCCGTGTGAGCCATGTCAATCTCGTACTAAGGCCTCGCCTTGGCGAGAGAGCCGTGTACGAGAACAACAACTGGTCTCGAGAGCCGTGTACAACAGTATTGTCAAGAGAGCCGTGTACAGCCTTGTCTAAGAGTCGTATGCGATTGTCGTTGGTTGTGGCTTGGTACAGTCTGGTGCCGACCTCGTTTCTTCAGTCAGCTCACTCCGGTCTCACCAGCAACAATTACCTCACCAAACATGTCCTTCCCGTTCCACGCTACTGCACTCATTCGTATTCAATAGTTCTGTCTCCGAAGTTTGCGTGGAAGTCGAGGCTCCATATCTGAGCTCCAATACGACGATACGACAGCTTACCAAGTTGGCTGAACCCGAATTGAGGGTGATATATTGTACCTAGCAAGAGTTGTGGTGTCTTCTGTGGCATACACTCATTTAGCAGATGAGCAACTTGTATGCCTCCATCTTTATTCTTTATTGTTTTTTTTTCTTTTTCCTTTTCTCTTCCTATCACCCCCCCTCTCCCCTTCAACACTGCTCTCTGTCAAATGACCTGATTTCATGCCGATCGTGATCTCCATCGGCTCAATACAGTCTTCAGTAAAAGCTGTACTACCGCCGAGCAGCCAACCTACGCCCGCTTAGAATTTAAAGCGCCGGCTAAAGAGCAATACGAACAGGTGGGCGAGCTGTAAAATGATAGAGAAAAGTCGAGCAAAAAGTATGGCCGAAGTCTGGTCAAAGTGAACTCTTTTGGTCTGATTATGCGTGGAAAGTCAAGGTGGCTATAGACTGGAAAGTACCGGCACTATTGGCAATAATTGTATCGTCAGATTCGACAACACTGCAATGAAAGCTGACTACAGTAAGTGATTTCGAAATGCTGTCCACGAACTATCAAAAGTACTGATTGGTCGACTCTTTCATCTCTGTAATTATTTGAGCATTTAAAACACTGTCGCTGCTCAGAGTAGGATAACGTTAAACACTTTGGCAGTTGGATATGAAATTTGAGAGTGTTCCACGGCGAAATTTTGTATGACCAAAATGCGCCAAAATTATACCATTTTATTCCCAATTGTCGGTTTATCCGATCTCGTTAATAAAACTCACCTCTGTCACTACAACTATTCGCAGATGTACCGTTCCCCCGGAATCCTCGTTTCCATCGCTTAAAGTTGGACAGGCTAACTTCCGTCTCTATCAATGGCAAAGCGCAAAGTGAATTGCCCAAGTTGTCAAAGTACAAAATGGGGGTCATTAAAGTGGGTCTGGGTGGATCAGAGTTGAAACATGATGGTTCTACTGCCCTGATAGTTACCCGGTATTATTAGAGCTACCTTAGTCATTTGTTCACTGCCCTAAACAACTATTATCAGGGCCAAACATTGGCCGTTGTTTTCTACCATTCTCTCCCCTTGTCACCCCTGTCACTGTTCCTGAGGGTACCTGAGTCATACGAGCTATCTTTGGGGGGGTAGGTTTGATAAGAGTTAAGTTGGGTGCGGTTGGGTGCGGTTGGGTGCGGAAGTGCGTGGTAATTGGGGGAGGAGAAGACCACGGTAAAAGTGTTTCATTGTACGATATTGAGAGACTTTTTTTATCAAAATGTTGTGCTCGTCAAAACAAATCTAATGGTGAACTCCCCGTATTCCTACCACAATTTCTCCCCCTTCTACAGTGTTCTGTTCGCGGTCTTCGTATTGTGCTTTCCGATACACCCCCCAACGCACAGCCTCGGTCGTACCCGGTCGTACTCTGTTCATCAGATTAGTCTGGCGAATGAGCGAGTGTCTCCGAAACGAAAAGTTGATAAGAGCGAAAAGTCCGCTCAAAAAGGTACACTCACTGTCGATCAACCTTGGTTGGGCCAAAGTTCGTCAAAGTTCACCTTTACAACTGATGAACAGATCGCCATGTGATTTCTTGGCTTAACTCCGGATAAGAGATAGGGGTATGGTGCCTGAGGATTAGTGCAGTAACAAACTGGGCGACAGTGGCGATATTACAAGTGTAGTATTATTGTGATAAGAGCACCAATGAGATACCAATGAGAACACCTGCATAACCCTAGCCGAGACAAACAGAGTATGACAGTCGGCCTAAGACATACGACTTTTTTGCTCGTACTCGCTCAGAGTCAATCAGACAAAGCCAGCGCTAGACAAACGGTAGCTTTCTTTTATTTCGTCTAGGGCAACGTTTAGGACACCGGGACACTAGCTCGACTTTGAGCGATCCCACGTGGTGGAGAGTATACTGTATAGCACTGTATGGTGAGAAGAATAAGTGTCCAGACCACAAGTAGTTGAGTCTACAGTACCTTTATTGATCGTACGGCCGTCCATCTGAACCGTTAGATCAGACCATCTCGTATAGTTCTTGTTGCTACAGTTACAGTAACGTAACGAATTCAACTGTTGGAATCGCTTGACAAAGACCCCCCTCATCGACCCTCCCATACTCTCTCACCTCCCCACGTGTATCCAGTTCGGTTCCGTCAAATCACGTGACCTTCCGAATCGAGTAACGCCATTATCCCATGGTTAGCGTTACAAAAAGGAAAGACGTTGTGAGTCTGAGTCTGAGTCTGAGACTGTCAAACTGTCTGAGACATGCCGTGGAGGTTGAGACAGAGAAAGACTTTGGAAATCGCTGAAATTCGATCCCTCATCGCCAAAGAAGAAATTCAGCAAGAAGAAGAAATCCAGAAACAAGAAATTTAGCAAAAAATCAGCGACTGTAGTTTGTTCAGTGCTGAGGGACTATTGTCCTGTCTGTCTTGTCTCGTCTGCCAGATCCAATGTAGGGTGCCCTACAAGCAGAAAAAGTACCCAAGCCAACACAATCACAAGGGGAACAAACAACAAATGCCAAGCACGACACCGATAGTGTCTTGCAATTGGATCTTTCTCTTGTTTTTCGACCGTTGAATGTCTTTCATTGGCAGGTCCCACGACAACCAACGTTTTCAACGGTACCACCAAGGTGACGATGATCGTTACAAGAGAGATCAAGAGCAGTAGGAGCATGGCCGAGATGTAGTTATGCTTGTCAAGGTGTAGTTACAAGGCAACATAGCCATTGTTTAGAGCCACTCTCGACAACACCGTATGTACATTCATTTTGTCGATTGACTAAAGTCACGTGACGTTGTAAGGCGAATCTACACCGACACGTGACGATATGAGGTCTACCTGGTACCAGTCACTTGACAATATAGACATACGAAGAAAAAAAATGAAGTACTGTCATGTCAATGATAAGCTGACAAGTCTTTTGAGAACCCCAGCTGTGTAGAGAACTTCACTAGGATGTTTTGAAACGGGCTCTGTCTCAAAATTGAAAGTGGGTCTCACCAGAACGAGTGCTACAGTATTATGTTTATAATTAGAGATCTAAATCCCAACGATTACGTAATTTACTTATTTCTTATTTCTTTTACTGATAGCTAGTTGGTGAAGAATCTGAAAGTACCATTTTTTTACTCCTTGCCAGCAACAAAGTCCTTGTAAAGAATGGCTCCGGGAATGTCGCCCGTGATCTCAACCACATCGGACTCGTCGGTGTACTTTGCCTTGGCCAGAGTGATGGTGTCTCTGGCATTGTCGTAAATAACAAGAGCTCGAGAGATGAGAGGAGGACCAGTCAGGAGAGTATTACTGTCGTCTTTAGCGCTCCTGACACCTCCAAGATGGCATCCTCCCTTGCTACTCTTTTTAATATAAGGCTTCAGATCCACATCGATCTTGGTGTGTCCCCATTCGTAGGTAATTTCAGGCGCAGCATCGCATCCAATCTTCCACGATCCGTCCTCAAACACTCCGTCTCCTCCAAATTTTTGCGAAATGGCCTTGAGAGTGCTGTTGGGGTAGGCAGAGCCGGTTCCTCCAGTGTCGAGAACAACCTGGTAATCTCGGGTCAGCTGGACCTTTTCGCCCTTGAGGGAGAATCCTCCAAGAGGCATGGCGTACGATCCATGATGATCACAGTCAAGAGTGGTCAGAGGTCCCTGGTACTTGGCTCGGTCAAAGCCTCCATAGTAGACGTTGTTGACCACTCCTTCAGTGGAGGCATCTCCGTAGTTGATGGGTTTCTCAGCATTCAAAGAGTAGACTGCTCTGGAGATTTTGCCAGCGTGTGCCAGAGCCTGGACGTAGTTTTTGGTGGGATCGTCGTCGTTGGACTGGCCGAAAATACCAATATCGAAACTGCCTCTTTTGGTAGCAACCCACATATGGAAGTTCTCGAAGCTCTCTCCAACGTAAGACATGGTATCGAGCCCGTTGTTGCCGTAGGATCCCCATGCACCGGGACCGTGAGACTCGTATCTCCAGGTGGACGATTTGGAAACATCGTAGGACGATCGACAGAACTCGTGCTTCTCACAGTTGGTGGTGTTGGATCCAGGCAGCCAGATGTGTGCGGAGCCGGTGTCAAAAACACATCGGACCTTTTGAGGAGGAGTTCCCACCTCGATCTCGGTCTCGTAAAATCTCTGGCCCATAGCTTGGGTCGTATGGATGACTTCCGAGGCGTCTCTAGCCTTGAGGGGGAGATGGACAATGCCAGCCGTAGCCACAGTAGCCAGGAGGAGGTTTGTCAGAAGCATTTCGGTGTTGGTGACGAAATGGGGAGACTCGGAGCTCTTTTATAATCCCCATAGAGCTCAATTGTCAATGTAGCATAATCGACATGAGCTTGATGGAGACAAACTCGAGGTGTGTTGCGGGGGAGGTTTTGACCATGTTGACGATGTTGACAGTTGTTGGTATCACTGCTGGTATCTCTGAGATTCTGCCTTTGTTGTTGAAGACTAGTTAATCATTGTATCAACCTGGAAAGTCACGCTGTAGTTTCTTCATCCCGTCGAATCCCTCAATTGCTGCACAATTACGATGCCAGAGAGCCGTTTGAAGTCAAAGGAAGATCCAGGGTTTAGCTTCAGGTGGGCTATGGGGTGCTAATGAGGTACCGTAGGACGTACAGGTAGATGTTTAGACCTGTACAAGCAGATGTATTGAGGGATCGGTGGGAAAGTGACAGACATTAGAATCGCTAAGATGGTCAAAACTAGTCCGTGTAGTCAGACTCAAGTCGCAACCTTCACCCACTCCAAATACCACCCTCAAGGTTAGACCTTTGAATTGCAGGGCCCTCCAACGTTGAGCGTTGCAACGGATTTGAGAGATTTCGCTCCATCCGGATTCACAGACTAGATCGCATTGATGTGAACAATCGCATTGATGTGAACAATCAAAGGTGCAATTTCCCGTTCAGTCGGTTCCATCTTGATCCGTTTTTATTCTTGCTGACGACCTGATTTGATGTTTCGATGTCTCTTCTTGACCTATTGGGATCCTTTTTAGGTGATGCAAGGGAACACAAAATGTGATCATGTTGCATCCAAGAATATGTGAACAAGTGCAGACCAGCCCCAAGTCTCAGCTGCTCAACTGAGAAATCAGGTGCCAGGAAATTTGACAATGTTACGTGACGAGTCAATCGATTGAGAACTGCAGAATGGCACAGCCAGACTCAACAGCACTGTCCATTGAGTATTTGCAGTTTACCAGGCCATTCAGACAATAAAGACAGAATGGACAGGATCTCCACAGGTACCGGTACTAGAAGCTGGTGGGCTGTAGCTGATATTATCTTGGAAGGGCTTGGGTTACCTGTAGCTTGGCTGAGCTTTAAGTAAATGAATAATAATGCTTAACAAATGGTTCAGTAGCATACTCTCCATACCTGTATGGACTACTAAACTTAGTACATTTACAACAAAGCTTAAGTACCTTTGACCTCGTCCAGCACATACTCGTAACCTGTGACCTTTGCGTGTCTTGTTCTGTGACATTGCCCAGAACGGGCGCTGCTTTTGTGTAACCCCACGACCGACCGATCTCTGTAACACCCGACCCAGCATGCGTGTAAGCCCCAGACCATGACACCACCCCCAGCCTTTAACACAAACACTGGCGACGAATTGGAGACAGAACATGATTGCGTCCGCGACGATGCTTTGTGAGTGTGTCTTTGGAAGGGAAAGTGGTGTGGAGGAGGGAGAGTTGTTTAAGGTGGTGGAAGGAGTATAAGGTCACACATTTAACACGGTAGTTGTGATAAGTTTAAACGATAGCTACTATTGAGGTGCCAACACTCCACACACCTCATGATTACTTGTCCAATACGTCCAGAGTAACGAGTACAATTACAGCCAGTTCATCTCGTTACTCCAACACCCACCACCCCTCCTAATCAAACATTAATATTAATCTATCTGTATCCCACCTGTTGAATGTCAGTGTATCGCCCTGCTAAAGGACCGGTAACATCGTTAACGCTCCACACGAGCTAGCATACCAACGCGCACGCAAATACGCATCTTTTCGCATCGCAATCGCTACGCGCTCTACTCAAAGGACAACTCCGATCGAGTCTTTCCAATCACCTCCACCTTGAATCCCATCTTCTCCAGCTTCTTGGCGTCCAGAATCAGCCGTCCATCAAAGATAAAAGCAGGCTTGTTCATCTGCTGGTAAATCTTCTCGTAGTCCAGCTCGGAGTCCTTGAAGGCGTCCCACTCGGTGGCAATGACAATGGCGTCGGCGTCCTTGGCGGCCTCGAACGCGTCCTTGGCGATCGACACGTACTTCTTGGCCTCGGCCAGCGAGTCCTCCACTCCGGGCTCGGACAGATCCAGCCAGATCTGCTGCTCCTCGACCTTGGGGTCGTAGATGGCCACCTCGCACTGCTCCTGCACAAAGTTCTTGGCCAGCGCAATGGCGGCAGACTCCCGGGTGTCGCCGGTGTCCTTCTTGAAGGCAAAGCCAAAGAGTGCAATCTTCTTGCCGGTCAGCGTGTTGAACAGCGACTGGATCACCCGCTTGGTGAACCGGCTCTTCTGGTACTCGTTCATGTCCACCACCTGTTTCCAGTAGGCGGCCACCTCGGGCAGATGCAGCGACTCGGACAGATAGACCAGGTTGAGAATGTCCTTCTGGAAACACGAGCCGCCGAATCCGACAGACGCCTTGAGGAACTTGGGGCCGATTCGGGTATCCAGACCACAGGCGTAGGCAACCTCATCGACATCGGCGCCAGTGGCCTCACAGATGGCAGAGACGGCGTTGATGGACGAGATTCGCTGGGCCAGCAGAGCGTTAGCAACCAGCTTGGACAGCTCGGACGACCACACGTTGGTGGTGATGATTCGTTCTCGAGGCACCCAGTTGGCGTAGATCTCGGCCAGAGAAGCAGCGGCAGACTTGCCTCGGTCGTTGTCCAGAGATCCAATCAGAACTCGGTCGGGCGACAGCAGATCCTTAATGGCGGTTCCCTCGGCAAGGAATTCGGGGTTGGACAGAATGTCAAAGTGCACGCCGGGCTTGCCGTTGGCCTCGAGAATCTTTCGCATGCTCTGGGCGGTTCGGCAGGGCACGGTGGACTTCTCAACCACAATCTTGTCAGAAGTCGCCACCTTGGCGATTCGTCGCGTGGCAGACTCGACGTAACCCAGGTCAGCGGCAAATCCGGCGCCCATACCCTTCTTCTTGGTGGGGGTGTTGACGGAGACGAAGATGAGATCGGCCTCCTCAATGGCCTTGTCAATGTCGGCGGTGAAGTGGAGGTTTCGGCCTCGGCACTCGAGCACGTCGAACAGGCCGGGCTCGTAGATGGGCAGCTCCTTTTCGTTGGTGGCGTTGATCCATCGCGAGATTCGCTCGGTGGAGATGTCGGCAATGGTCACCTGGAGGTCGCCGGACTTGTGGGCAATCACGGCGGAGGTGGGCGATCCGACGTAGCCGGCGCCCAGACAGCACACCTTGGTGATTTTCTTGTGGGCAACGTGTTGGTCTGAGACGGGTCGAGACATTGTGTGCGAGTGGTTGTGGTGGTGGTGGTGAAGGGAGAGATAGCAGAGATATCAACGTTACGGTAAAGTAGACTATCGATTGTACATGATACATAATACAGATCAAGGTTTGGAGTGACGCGACAGTTAACGGACGGTACACGTGGTTATGTAGTTCAGATGGTTGACTCGGGTCCTCATTTTGCCCCATACTGTTTTTCACAGGTTGCTATTTATCTAACACCTGATCCGTCAACACGCCCCCCACTCCACGGCGGAAAATCCATCTTTACTCTCACCTATCATCCCCTATTGATGCTCCCAAACGCTGTGGAAAAAGTTAGTCCAAAGCCTAAGTGCGTGCGGCAGACGCACCACACCTGTCGCGACCCAACAGAGCCCAGCACGTGGTAACGGGGATCGACAGAACGGGGATGGGGGGGTTAGAAAGAGGGTTTAGGGGGGTCGTTGGAGTCCCCGCGATGAGCTGGTTGTAATGCGACCCTCCACGTCCGGATCCCTCGCACCGCCACCGACTTAACGCCACCCTCCTTCCGCCAAGACTCGCATACCTCCTTACAAAGAACGGAATGCGCGGGCCGACAAAAATAGAAACATAAAAAATGGGCACAACTGCCCAAAGGGATGACATGACATCACACAATGCCATTGACGTCTGGAGTTGTTCCGTGAGCCGTACGAAAAGGAATCAGCCAATCAGACGGCGGTATTTCAATTAGGCAGCTGCTAAAACCCAACGGTACTATGGTTCGTACCTGACAGTCCTATTAACGACATCTGTAAGTAGCTGACGCATGCAGAATTTTATGCGGCGAGAAAACAAACGTGGACTTTACGAGGTGATCTAGAGGCTCTAACAAAATAAAAAGTGGATATTTCGAATCAGCACAAAATTCTCCGTCGAATGGTGTCCTAAACGAAGCAATTGTGACCTTTTTCGATGGCAAAAATCAACTCCCAAAAACATCCTCATGCACCTGTAATGTCCTGAGCTGATGAACAATGGACTTGTACGAACCAGGCACACAACTGCCGCACAAGAATGTATGGAAAAACGCGTGGCAATATTTTACAGTCAGCAGTGTCACGTTATCCCGGCCCTCAGATCACGTGACAAGTCGCCCCGACAACGAGAAATCTACGTGGAGACCTTCCCCTTTCCTTTCCCCCTTCGCGTGGCTCCACCTCGTATTATCATGGACCCACTCGGGAACTTAATCCCAACGTTTATTTAAAGTGCAGTCACGTGAACGACTAGGAATATGTCGAGATGGCAGATCGAACCGAGTTGATGTTGTCTCCTGAGAATTGTGCAGTGTGTGGAGAGTATGTCAGCTATGAAAGGGCAAATTTAGGACCCACTTGGATATACATGAAAGTGGTATAGTTATGTTCAGGAGATTGCTAGTATTCAAATGATACCAAACAGAGCTGTATAGCGACTTTTTCGGTGGTCATGAGGTGCTGTTCTTATTGTTAGCAATTTATGAAAATCGACAATAAATAATTATGCTTGGTTTGTTCGCTAGGAAGATGGTGGGTGGAATAGCAATACACTGGCTGATTTGCAAAGATTCAGGCTCCATGCTGATATACTTTTCAATGCTGAACCTCTTCCCAAGCAGGAGTGACGTGCACTATTCTTCCACGTGTTACATCACTTGAAGTCTCAATTGGACGTTAGTGGACCATACCAGGCTCTCCAACAAGGGTGTCAACAAAATCCATCTTCATTCCACTAAGCCTAACTAAAAATAACACTCCTGTTGTTTCACTCAGAACCGACCCGAATATCAACTCCAAACCCACACCTTTTTTCAACACGTGACCACACACAATAACTCCACCCCGCTTAGGGTCACATTATCAGATCCCATCTCGAAACTTTATCGTAGCAAGCGAATACGAGGGGGATAATACAT
This sequence comes from Yarrowia deformans, assembly GCA_900519085.1. Taxonomy (NCBI): domain Eukaryota; kingdom Fungi; phylum Ascomycota; class Dipodascomycetes; order Dipodascales; genus Yarrowia; species Yarrowia deformans. Next base: position 828,878 of record ULGY01000007.1, on the reverse strand, counting down.
GTCTTTTGAATGATGCAATCTGACTAGTATTCGGCCCAAGAAAATTGGAATCAAACACCCACATCACCCCGTCCCACCTCCACTTTTCACCCATTCACTAGCACCTCTGCCCACCATTCTACAGGTGACAGAATATCAACGCTGTTAACCTACTTTACAACTTCACCTGCCAAATCCCTCGACAACCATGCAACAAGGATTCGACGAGATTCCAGAGGACTGGAGCTTTGCCGATGTCGTGGCGGCAGTAGAAACGGCGCTGACTAAGCAGATCACCCACTACCACAGCTACGACCAATTGGAGGACGCGTCTCGACATGTGGTGGGCGTGTTTGTGGACTCTCTGAGAGCTCAACTGACGACGATAAACCCCGGGATTGTGGCTGCGCTGCTGGTGGCTCGCATGCGGTTGAGCTTGGGGTCACGTGACGTGCTTGTTGGCCGTTTATGCAAGACGCGAGCTCTTGTTGCGGAGTTGATTGCTGAGCGGTTCATCGAGCGTCTTGGGAGCGAAAAGGAGCGGCTGGCGTTTGTTGTTTATGAAGGAGAAGACAAGGGCGGTGAAGAGGAGGGTCGGTTTAACCGGGCTGCGTTTTTCGGCTCGGAAAATGATGAGTATTCGGGAGGATACACGAGTTTTACAGACAGTGAGAGGTTGGCCAACGAGTTTTACGACGTTGGGGACGAAGAAGAAGCCGACAGAATTCTTCAGGATGCGCAGGTTGAGTCCACCAATGCTCTAATAGACACCAGCTTTGCCCCCGATACGTCCAGATCGAAATACTTTTACGATTCGCACATGTTCAACACCACGGCTCTGGAACTGGCAGTGTACTCTTCTGCAAAACATTTCCTTGCGAATCCGACCATCCAGCAGATTCTCAACGACATTTGGACCGGGAAAATTGTCTTCTGGAAAGACATCAACTCGCAGAGCCAAAAGGAGGCTCTTATATACCCCACCTGTTATGTTTTGGCTGCTTCCAGAAGGATTCCAGACGCTTACACAAGACTGAGAGTTCCCAGATACCAGCAGTTTTTCATGACCATCAATTACATTATTCTTCTGGGTCTTTACTTTTCTCTCTTGTTCATTCAAAAGAGAGGAGACGACTATTTCCAGATGAACTTTACGTTCGTGGAAATCGTCCTGGATCTGTTTTTTCTGGGCTTTATCGTCGAAAAATACGCCCAGGAGGGCGACAGGTACTGGTCCACGTTCGACTTGTTGGTGAATCTCGACTTTGTCGTTTTTCTGGTGCTCAGAATCTACGGTTATGCAATCCACGATATTTGGCTTACCAAACTATCCTTTGACGTGCTTTCTCTGGAGGCGATTTTGCTGTTTCCTAGGGTCTTTTCGTTGCTCTCAATCTACCCCTATTACGGAATTCTTCTACCGTGTCTGAAAACCCTCACCAAAGACTTTGTCAAGTTCACCACCATTATTGCCATCTGCTACTTTGGTTTTCTGACAACTTTTGCGTTCCTAGGAAGAGGCGATTTCACCACCAATGAAATGTTCTGGCTGCTGGTACGAGTCTTTTTCGGGTCCTCTTTTGCTGGGTTTGATGAAGCGCCTAAGATTCATCCCATGTTTGGATCTCTACTCATGCTGGTGTTTGTCATGCTGACTAACGTTCTCCTGCTGACTGTACTCATTTCCATCCTGTCTACACGGTTCTCAAAGATGATGAACAATGCCAGGGAAGAGTACACGTTGCTGTTTGCCGAAAATGTCGTCGAAGCTACCAGTGATAGAGTCACCTATCTGTATCCCCCTCTGAACCTCATACCTTTGCTACTACGACCGTTAAGGCTGTTTTTGTCCAAGAACCAGCAACGACAGGTGAAAATTGTGACCCTCAAAGTGACTCATTTTCCCCTGGTGCTGTTGATCTGGTCGTTTGAGAACTTTGTCGTCTTTTATCATAGACAGATGAATAGGAGAGCAGAGAAGAGATGGGTGAAGAGGAGAAGGGTTTGGGAAGATGAGGGGGAGGGTTTGGGGAGTGGGATAGCGGTAGGGGTGAGGTGGTGAAGGAAATGTGCTAGGTACGAAGTACCGCACTTTCTGTGAGCTACCTTAGGAGTTTTTGAACTGGATTTTTGAAGTCGATTCAACAGCCCTTCAAAAAAGACAACGACTAAACCGAGCTATCCAACCCTTCCTAGATTCCTCTACAACCCCTCAGTGAAGTTTGCAACTCGCTGGATCTCCTACACAGCTTCCTACATGCTCCTCTATATATCAGGTCCAAACTCGCAAATCACTTGATCTGACTTGGACTGCCCAGGAACTACTTGGCGTATATTAATTTATTTCTTGACAATGAACTAAATTACTTTAACCGTACTTCCCTCTAATAACTAAACGTTTTCTACGCCAATATTTACGGGAACAGTCTGATACTTTACACATCACGTGATATGACCTTCATAAGCTGCCTGTAGATGATTGAGCCCAATCAAGCTCCTTTGTCTCAATTTCGATACAGGCCAAAACTGCACCATTAGGCGTGGGGTTCGGAAATTCACCTGTCTACCTAAAATGGGTGGCCGCGAGAATTTCTGAATTTCGCTCTATTGAACGGTATGTCGCAAGTACATGGCCAAGCGTGTTACCATTCAAACCAGCAACTTCTCGCGGTCATAGTGATACCACTTTTGTTGAGGTTGGAGTCTTGTCAAGAGTCTGACCTCTATTTTCGTTTGGAGAGCTCAATTCCAAGTCTTCACGTGATATATCTGGAAACGTGCATTATTAAGACTTTGTCAACGTAGAATGATCACTCTATTCTTTTGAAAGCTAACTACTCGTACTTGTACTAGTAGACTCTCGTCCTCACAAAGTCCAATCCTATGTGACAGGCGGTTTATTCATTAGTAATGCATTCTTGTAGATGGACGTTTAGTCAGCAGAACGAGTGTCTCCTTAACCACAGCAGTCACTCCAAAGTGGGGGAGAACAATGCCAGGACGACCAACCAGTATCTCGTGTGATTCCACTCAGAGACATGACTCAGCAGCACGCACCACGGCAGCCCGATCCATTATTAAGCAGCTCGCTACCCTCACTGCTTAATACTTTATCGTCGCCATGTACTCCTTATACGCCTTCCTACTAGCGCACCCCTTTTTGTACAGCATCTTCTCAAACTCATCGTACTTGTGCACAAACTCGCCCCGACGACCCACGTTGTCGTAAATGTCCGAGATTCGTTCTGCCATAGCCGTGGCAATGATCGTCTCCAGCTCCTCGTCTTCAAAGAGCTCGAGATAGTAGATGGCGAGCGCAAAAAATAGAGGAGACTGGTAGCGAAGATCTACGCCAGGCGCGTCGGTTTTGAGAGCGTTCAAAACGCTGGGTTTGAGAGCATGTGGAATTTTAACGGTGACAAAGCATTCCTGGTTGCCGGAGTACGGGTCGTATTCGGATTGGGATAGGACGTCGGCGATCCAGATGGGGAGATCGATGATTGTACCTTCTTTCATCTGGGTTAGCACGGAAGCGAAGGCCAAACGGAAGCGAAGGCCAAACGGAAGCGAAGGCCGAAGGTCTGAGCGGACAACAGCAGTTTGATGTCACGTGTAGTTCGGAACCGAAGGCCGAAGGTCTGAGCGGACAACAGTAGTTTGATGTAAGCAAAAACTGTCACATGTTCATGCCGAATATCACGTGAAGCTGATGTCACGTGCTGAAGCTGGCTGAACGGTTCAGGCAGACTCTGAATCACAGGTAGAGGGTTCAGCATATCATCAATACTGTCCGAGCCTAAGTAAGGAGACCTCAGCAAGCTGACAGAACATCAAGACCATTTTCTGAGCACTTCAAAGAGGACATGTCCTGTAGGAACAGTTCTATGACTTGTAGTCGAACCTCTGACGGATTCAGTAACCGCCTAATGGTCGTAGTAGAACCAGACTCACAATAGCTGATGTGCACTGCAAAGAATCGCCATGACTTCAGAAATCATATCGCCGGTCACGTGAGCAAAAGGCAAGCAAATCTCCCACCACCAATCCACTGCATTTGCCGTGTCACAAGACCCATGTCATTCTCCCTCCTTATACTCACATCTTTCCTTCCTCGTCCTTCCAAAAAGCCCATATTAGGCACCCCAACTTCGAACCGGCAGGGAATTTTCTGAGTTAGCCAAAACCGTTGGCGTTGGTCACGTGACCCGGCTGTCTACTTACCTGACCCTCCATCAGAATCTCGTCTAGATCGTAGTATCCACCCATGTCTTGTGTGTGTGTGTGTGTGTGTAATGAGTGGTGTAATATCTCTGTGTTTTGTATGCACCTAAATTCTGATTTCGCGTTTGGCGTCGTGCGTAAAATATGCACTGGGTTGAAAGTGAGCTTGGGAGGCGGAAATGGGGTCCCCGGGGATGAGCGTTTGAGTCATGTGGCCATGATAGAACATCTCTCTATTTCATCAGCTGACTATTCTGAGCTCATTCTGACTGCTCCCGTTTTGATAGGCTTCTTATTGGTGCGTTGAGAGACAGCCTATAGTTACAGTCTGACTTCAACTAATCAGCTAACTACAAGTAGCTTTGCTTTAGATAGACCTTCCAAGTTTGTGGACTTTCTACTGTAGAACTCGACCAATTCCAAGAATCGAGATTTTTCACGGCTCCTGATACTCAATATGGCATGTCATGGTATGGTTCAGTCCAGATTGATGAGCCCTACAAGATGTAGCTATTTGATTCAATTAGTACCATTTTTCAGAAAACCCCGATTGGGGCTGTAGACGGTGTCGTCAATACGCTGGATTACAAGAGCTCCAGAGACTTAGTCAATATTACCGTACTGGCAAAGTTCCGCTAGTCTCATCAGTATGTGTTTGTCAGCGGGTGGATAACGTGTCACGTGGTGAGGTGTAGTTTCCAGATGTTTGTCATCTGTCGCTATTTATCAAAAGTTCATTATTCAGATAATTACATTACATGACAAATAATGCAGGTGGATGCACCAGTGGGAGAGTTGGAAAGGTCAGAACAAATCGGGGAAAATCCGAATAATATTGGGAAAATCAGATTCTAGCAGTTGAGCCTGTGGGGTAAGTTCTGTCTGTGTGAACCACTATGTACTCGTGTCCAAATAGTGGTTCCACCCTACAACCCTCTCAATTCCTCATGCACTAAATCTCCCCGATAAGGTTGTTCCCTTTTAGGATGTGCATGTGGAGACGTTGTAGAGTCGTTGACAGACATCATTCCAACTACTAAACCACTGATCCAACGTCATATTTTGAATCTCCGGTCCTGAAACACCTCATATACCGAAACTATCCTCTCAAATCCAACTACTAAGTACTTTCTCAGGCAGTACAGAACATCACCGATTCTTACATCACCAAATAAAGTTCATCTACAAACCACCCTTCTACATCACCACTACAACAACAGCCTCACTTTCCCACCATGGCGTCTACAACTCCCCAATCAACAAGCTCAGCCTCGAGCTCGCGCGTGGGCGGCACGATGATCAATCCCAAAGGAAATTTCGACCCGACAATCCCGGCCATTTTGCCACATGAACAGATGTACGCCATTCAGGTTGGAGATCAACGGTTCACGCTGTCTGGAGCGTCTCTATCGAGCGATGGCCCGTCGTACTTCACGGAGTTCTTCTTAAAACACAAAGACAACCCGCCTGTGCTTTTCCTCGACCGTTCGCCGGACATTTTCAAGCTCATTGTCAGACATCTCCAGGGTTACTACATTATGTCCTCAGACGAAGCCACGTCGGTTTATCTGCTGATTGACGCACGGTATTACCAGCTACCTCGGCTAACTCAGCAGCTCCTCTCTTCTGAGCTCATGATTCGCATCGGTAACGAATCCATCAAAGTCCCCAGAACCGCCTTTGATACGCCTGGCGACGAGCAAAACTTCTTCACGGCGGGAATGGGTGTTTTCTTTGGGCTGGAACACGATACCAGTGACGAGATTCATTCGCAGTTTATCAGACCACCTCCTCTGGCTATTCCTACAGTCCCCAAACGAGATGGCAAGCTGTTCAAAGAATTGCTGGCCATTCAACTGGGCGGATTCGTCAACATTCACTCGGAAGAACACAGAGAGGCTCTGCTGAGAGAATGCCGGTACTTCCGGTTCCGGGGACTTGAACAGAAGATGATTCGGCACGATATCCGGGTGGATCCGATCCGCAAAAAGAAGGAGATTTCTTTGTTTCTGAAAAACGTCGACGTCAAGAAACTCGAGATCATCAACGGAGTGGTCATGTACAAACGCCCGTTTGTCGACTCGGAGCTCATGGATCTTGTCTTTCAAGTCCCTGATGAAGCCGTCTTATCTGTGGCCCAAAACAGAGTGTCTTTCTATGGAGCTTCTAAACTCAAGCTGGAAAAGATTGCCAAGCTCCATGGACTGACGATTGGAGTGGTGGACCTGGAAAATGCTCACCTGGAGATTTCGGGAAGCCAGGCCGCAGTCGAGGTGCAAAAAAGAGGAAAGGGTGAAGCTCATACGTTTTTGACAAAGAGTGTATGGAGGTTTAAGGACGGAGGGGGGGGAGAGTTGGTGCTGCTAAAGGGAGAGGGGTATATGAGTGAAGGGGAGTTTAACAAGGGGCGGGAGTTCTTTTAACGCGAGCGGAGCGAAAAATACGAGCGAAGCGAGTTATGGACGATCTCCATGAGCCACATTTGAGCTCAATACAAGCGAAGCGAGTATTGGCAGAACTCCAAGAGCCATATTTGAGCATCGCACTTGAGTTCAGAGCTCTGGAGCATCCCTGGAATCTCAGTATGTGATGCTAATGTGCTTTCAGAGTGTCAGTGGCTTTAAGGGCTCTCATGACCTGGAATGCATATCTGAGTGCTTGCAGCGTCGTCTAGAGCCTCATCTGGAGTCTCTATTGGCTACTGCTATCGTCTCCAGAGCTGACTCTGAGGTCTCGGTTCCGTGTCTGACTCTTTCTCTACTCCTCTCGAGCTACTGAAAGTTTAGCAGACGCCTCTTCAATCGATGTGTCACTGTCACTTCTGGTAACAGCCGGCACTGGTGTATTTTTAATGTATTTTATATCAAGCTTGAGCCGTATGGGTGCTGCTAACAGGTGAAGTAGTAGCCAGTGGTGTATAGTATTTTCCCTGCTTTTTCTGGTTTTTTTAGTGTTTTTTTTTCTTCTTTTTTCATCCAGTCTCATAGCTTTAGAGACGTATAGTAACGATTTTATTCTACAGAAGACGTCACCGCAACTCCAGCAATTCCGACCGAAACGCTTAGATCTTTTGACAATGACTCAATTGTAACACAAACAGCGCGTGAACGAAAATTCAGCTCAGTCGGGTTCCTCAAGCATGTTTGAAAGAGACTTGTCCTGAGTACAGTCTACAGTAGCGTGCGGCTCAGAAATGTGCAATCCGTTTAGCCAACCTAGGTCTCTTAATGTGAGTGACGAAGTGATACAGTGACATTTGGTAAGTATTGAATTCCCCCACAAAAACTACTCAGACTCAGGCACAGACGGTTGAGCTATTCTGAGCCAGCACCACCCTGCGGATATCAGAGCTTTCACTACAGAACTTGTACTACTTCAGGGACCTCTTCAGAACTTCTTCAGGATATCCCTCTTCAACAAAGACACGACAAGTACGACAATGGCTATAGGCACTCATCCATGTCGTTAGAAGACACCTACTGTGCTACATACAGCGTGACTCTACCTTTACACCAGTTTGTAGGTGTCTGATATCTTCCCGTAGTACCATTGCGCTACTGCCGATTTATTTCGCACAGTATTAACCCTTCGTGCGAATATTCCCAAGTATAATTCTTTTATCTAAAACCTGATATCGCTGCACTGTCTGCTCCAAGGAGACAAATGTCAATCAAAGCGGTACCGTTAGTGAGCAGGCGATCTGGTGGCTCTAATGGTACAGTTCGCATCGTCATAGCAGCTCTCCTTATGAAATTATAGACAGCTCTATAGTCCCTTCTAGCTGAGCCTTCCTTGGTAACTGCTATAAGTATAAACACAGCCAACCACCTCTTCCTCTTCTACACCACTTTTTACAAAGACACAGACCCAACTGAAGTCGAGGACACAATCATGTGCTGTTTCCAAATCGGAAGTTGCGGCTGTGTTAAAGAGGAGGGGATGTCAGCGGGTACCCATGGTCAATCTTGTCTGGTCAAGGGTCTTGATTTTTGATCGCACAGAGCCAGGAGGGAATTCTCTGAACCAGCTCTACTTCTTACACTATCGACACAAGGTGTACACAATGTTTGCACTCTGATCATATACTCGATCTGCCTACTCTTGAGAAACATGGGTTGGGTTGAGCCACAGTGGAACATCTTGATGTTGAGCCACAGTGGAACATCTTGATGTTGAGCCACAGTGGAACATCTTGATGTTGAGCCACAGTGGAACATCTTGATGT
>ULGY01000007.1:775361-819488 GCA_900519085.1 Yarrowia deformans | reverse complement strand
CCCTTTTTTTTTTTTTTTTCTTTTTCATTTCCTGTGAAGCCAGAGTTTCGTCTGAGTAAAAAAGACCAGGACAATAACAGCGAGGGGTATGTTTTATATGGTTGAATATTGCGTGAGTGTATGAGAAGAAACAACCACGTTGTAGATGTATCGTCTCTAGTAGACTTGTCTATATAAGCATCCAAAGTTCCCCATTTTAAGGACTCCTTTTTCAAGTCTACAGTTGACACACCACACACACACACACACCGCACACACTTACGACACACTCTCGGTAATCCTACACTACGACACTACTGAATCACCCGGCTCAGCACTTGACACTGTCTAACGCTGGACAATTGCCACAGCACTAATCTACAAAATCTACGCTACTCTGGTTGAATAATACTTAACTAGATGCTTAGGAGTGGAGAGTAGTGAAAAGAGCAATTGACACTGCAGGGCGCTGGTAACAGTGCAATTGACACCTCGGAACGCTCGCCAATTCGCTACGCTCATTGGCTCGCTAGACCTGCCCCTTGGGTCGCAGTCCAACGAAAAAGTTCAACGCATAGTCATCCGTGTCGAACGTAATCTCGTCTCCGTCGTGGAAGTAAAAGATGTCGCCCGGCTTGGCCTCAACCGTCTGGGTGCCGTCACTCACCCGCATTCCGCCTTCGACGCAAATCTTCATCTCGTCGTAGTCGTACTTGTACTTGAGAGGCTCGCCCTTGAGCTGGCGGAAAAAGCCGGCAGACAGCTGCTTGTCCGGAGGAGCGTCCGAGTTGAGCAGGTCGCCCAGGTACGAGTTGTTGCCGGCAATCAGAGGCAGCTGGGATGTGGAGGTGTGCTCCTGTTGAGCCTGTTTGATGTAGATCATTCCCATGGTGGAAGAGGAGGGGGGTGTTGCGAGGAGTGGGAGGTGAGTATTGAGGTGGTCTAGATGGAGTCTAGATTGTTTGTGGGTAAGGTGAGAAAACAGGTGTTTGTCTGTGCTGGATCGGTTGTGGTAGTCTGAAGGCTGTGTGTGTACTGGTTTGATCTACCACCACCCCTCTTATATACTTCTGTCGGCGCGCTACTATCGCCTGGAACAGATAACGGTAGAGTTCACTATCAGTGAAGATTGGAGGGTATTGGGAGGGGCTTAGAGTTGGCCCCATCCCAGAAGGGTAAAGAGGTCCGGGGGAGGCAGGAGGAGAAGAACAAAACTTGGAGAGTTATGCTTCCTGAAGGTGGAAACCTGGCCAAATGCGCGCTTGTTTGTGGTTTTCATGACTCTGACGGGTGTTTATCCGTTTTCAAAAAAATCATTTCCAACCATTATCCAAACTTCTACTTTGATACACCTCCCTCGCTAATCAAGGTTCTGGAACAAATGCCCTTTATGAGACGTGTGGAGTGTGTGTGGAACGTGTGTGTAGAGTGTGGAATTCCACTCAGTTTGGGTTGGCTTTTTATCCACCAATCAGAGTTCCGAGATTCTTTATGTTTCCAGACTTGCTGCTTGACCCCTCTGTCTAGCCTCAAATCCACATTGGTTGACATTTTGACACCTCTTGGAAAATGTCTACATAAGGTTTAGCTGATAACGGACGTTTGATTATTGGGATGGAATGGGTGTCTTCAAGTCGGTCAATGTGGGGTGTGTAGGGTAGCTACAAGCTTGTATCGCCTTCTTCTTCTCGTCAGAATCTAATTGAGTTTTAACCCAGTTAAAACCCCCATTTATCACGACGTTAACCCCCTCCTAAATTCACTGTCATGCATAACCATCTATGACTTATCTCCATAGATAAGGTTTGCCACATTTCTCTGAGACAGCTGAACGACCCCACAGTCTGAAAGGGGCAAAAAGAGGCGCCGCGGTCCAATCGCTCCGCTCGTTGGACTGCTTACTAATACTGGTCGAGGTTGCTTACTAACTGTACAATTACTTAATCCAATCACGTGGTTTGCTCCGTGCACAGTCTCGCAATCTCCCACAATCTCTCTGCTCCACACTCTCACATCGATAATGCACCATTCTGCGCGTGAACGAGTCGTTATCTAAAAGTGCTCTCAAACATTTGATGAGCCGCACGGAAGGAAGTTCAATATCCGAGAATACGAAGGGTGGGTTCTGTGAGTGACCACTTTCGTAATGACATACTAATGATGCAAGTACCGGTATCGGTAGCCACAGTAGAAGCCTCGGAACATCTAGTCAGACCTAGTTAAAAGATGTAGTTGGGTTTAGTTGAAGGACGAACGTATTGGACTCAATCCGATTCCACTCTGGACGTCTCTAGCCCAGTTTCGACCTCACTTAATTGTCGTTCAATTTGCTGTAATTGACAAAGATCGAGCGGGGGTCGATAGTTGCTTAAAATGAATCCAGCTAAAATGTAGTTCAATCATCTCCTTCATGTATTCTACAGTCCTGTTGGACTTGTGTGGCACAAGCTGAAGTCACTGATTCGCCTGATAACAAGATTGAATCATGTAGACTATCAAATATACCGTCAAGGATTGAACTCATAACGGTGTGTATTGTCTTTATTGGCCGAGGATATTAAGGTAGATCTACATATGTCTTACTGTTACTGCTAGACTCGTACACTACCATCTACAAGTCGCAATCTACTACAGCTAGAAAAATATGGTCTTACCATTCCACGGCGAATCTCACGCTAATCACAATGATACCAATCTTCCACGGTTTTGACTCGTTTTCAACGCGTTTGAAACAATAACATACCCCCTTGATGTTCATTGAGCTACCAACGTGAGATTGAAAAGATCTCTTCGTATCACCGATCACGTGGCTATATCATCACACTCATATCACGTGATCCCTCATCCCCACTTCAAAGTCACGTGACTTTGTCTATCAAGGCAAATTCGAAACTTCAAGGCGAAACTTTGGATTTGTACAGCTTTAATTGACAGCACATATGGTCTGAATCTTGGAAACGACATGAGTCCGGATCACGTGACCAGCCACGTGAACAATAATTAAACTGGTACAAATTTACCTGGAACACATCACGTGATCTTTCTGGGCCTATCACTACCAAAGGCTGTACTTGGAAGTACTTGTAGCCTTATCAAAAAAAAATAAAAATAAAAAATAAAAAAACCAACCAAAAATCCCACTCACCCCTCACCCCATCTTTTGTCATCTGCCTCACGGCTTTTCAATAAATATATAAATACGACCCTTCACCCCAACAAAACCTCCCACCGCCAATTCTTCATCACCTGGCTCCAATAGGCCGGAGAAGTCACCCCCACAGGCTCGCCTCGCCAGCCCATCCTGTCCCTCTGTCTCCATACCTCCTCCATCACCTCCACAGCTCGGTCGACATTGCCAATCCACAACCGAACCGCCAACGAGTCCCATCGTCGCTTGACAAAGTGTCTCTGGGTGCCCTGGGCTTCACAACCTGCCACCAGAAGCGGGAAAATGTGCGTGGTGCACGTTCGACTGCTTGTGGGAATGTCTTCCAGTAGCCGAAGGACTCTCTGGGTTGTCACGGGCAATGGTTCGGTTTGGACTTGAGGAACGGCCTGCACCAGATGGATCATGGCTGCGTATCGGTAAGCTTCTGCGGTGTTGAGACAGCTTTTGAGATCCCAATCGGGGTCGTTGACAAAGTACTGCACGGCTGTAGCGGGTCTCCATTGCTGTAGGAGTCGCATGAGCATCGATGCCTGAGAAACGGTTGTGGAGTCTTCCTCGAACCGAGCCACGCGATTGGCTAGCGTTCCAATCTTGCCAATCACCGGGAACAGGGTCTGTGCACATCCCAGAAGCGGGTCTATGCCATCAGCGGCGCCTGGAGGATGCATGTCGTGAGCATGGGGTCTGACCATCGAGGTTGGAGGAGACGTGGCCAGTTCGGGCAGTTGTTGCTGGAGCTGGATTAGGTCAGCAGAAATGACCGGCGCAATGTCCAGAGGATCTTCTCCTGCTCCACTCAGGTGAGTATCGTTGTCTCCTACTTCAACCAAAACATCGTCATCGTCAGGAACACCAGAGGACGTCAAACGCGCCAAAACGTCCAGATAAACGTACGAATTGTACAGGAAAAGCAGCCAGGACGGCAGTCGACGGTTGTACTTGGCCAGGAGACCCTTTACCAGCGGTTTGCTGCCCCGTAGATGCAACATTCCGGTGGTAATGTGCTGATCCCAAGATTCGGCAAAGGCCAAGGATAGAGTCGTTGCCAGAGCAACATGGGGTTGCAAGGTGCTGATTCCAGAGGCCAGAAGCTGGATCGAGTCCCGCATGTGTGTGAACGCCTCTCTTCGAATCTCAATGTTGCCTCGAGCTGTATGGAACAGAGTCATGGCAGCTATGGCATGGTACAGCACGGGGTTGTGTTGTGCCAAAGGCCAGAGAGAGGTTCGCCAGGGATTATCGCTGGGACCGTCCTTGATGGTCACGATACCGCACGTGTGGTGGTCGAAGAGACGGGAAATGCGAGTGTAGTAGTCATCCATGGGGGGAGGTACATGGATGTATGCGTGGGCGTAGTCAGAGGAAGCATGCGAATTTCGAGTAGAGAGTTGGTTGTTGTGGTTCACGTGATGTTGGTGATTGTGGTGATGATGACCCTGTGATTGGCGATTTGATTGTAGTTGGAGCTGTTGAAGCTGCTGGTGATGATTCTGGGAGTGTAGTTGCCGATAACCCTGTGTCGATTGTAGATGTTGTTGTAGAGGCTGAGACTTGGTTGAAGTCAGCTGAAGTTTCTGAGAGAGCTGGGATTGTGACGGAATCTGAGACTGAACCTGTGCCTGTGACGGGATCTGTGCCTGTGACGGAATCCGCTGCTGCTGCTGAAACTGTCCAGACAGCATAATTGGCTGTGTTGGCCCTCCTGTTGGCCCTCCTGATTGTGTCTGAACAGACCCTGAACCATTGACCATGAACTGGGCTGTACCGAGGGGTCCATTAGTCAGCCCATTCTGTCCATTCTGTCCGTTCTGTCCATTTGTTCCACCCACCGTACCAACACTGTGATGTCGAGGAACAACCACAGAATTTGTCGTTAACCCCCCCTCGCTCATAACCCTCCTTTTCACAGCCACGTCACCACTGCCGTCACCCCCCTCCCCACCGTCTTCCCCACCCCTCTTCCTCGTCTCAACAACTATCGTCGAAGCATAGTTGTGATATGGGGCAAACATGACATCGCCACCGTCACTTGGACCACCACTGCCTCCCCCACTCTGACTGATAAACGTCGCAGGCTCGAATTTCACGTCAGACTCGCTGGGCTTGGTCACGGGAGTCCGCCCATGGTACTCGAAATCCTGCTTGTGAGGCTTCTCATTAGGAGCAGCGTCCTTAGGCATGCCCTTGAAGCTCTTCCACTTGAAACTGGTGGCATAACCCTCACAGGTCAGCCCTCGTTTCTGGCACTCCAGACACCCCGGTTTCGTCTCGTCGCACTTGCTGCGCCGTCGCTTGCACGTGATGCACCCGGCGCGGCTTTTTTTCGGTTGGCCCATGTCGAAACTGGGAAAATATCGGGGTCTGGAGGGGTTTGGAAATGTGGTGATCTTTGAAAATAAGGTTTGGCAGGTGTACCAGGAAGTGACTTGGTTCGTGTGGAGTTGGAATCATGATACAGCCCAACCGTGTTGGATCTGTGGTCGGATCGGCCGCGGATCTGTATCAGCCCCAATTGTCGCCAAGCCAACTCCACTCTTGGCGCAGCTGAGCTTTACCGAACGCTTACAAAACGCTTTCTACAAAACACTTCTAACGAACACTTTCACCTCAGGAAACTTTCATTCGACCGTTACTGATAAGCCTGGGGGGGGTTTAGACCCAGCCCAGAGATAGCGTGATTACGTAAGACGCTGTCATAGGTGACGGTATTAACAGTGTTCCACAGTAAAGCAATATCACTCATCACTACAATACGAGTGTGTGTGTGTGTGTGTGTGTGTCGTATGTGGGTAATGCACAACACTTGCGACAAATGCAGAGCTGCACGTATGCAAGCGTTTGCATTTGTTGACCACCACGTAAATTTAATATCCGTGATCACGTGGTGCTAAGGAGAGTGAGGTGTTGCCTTCATATCGCCTCTCCCGCTTTTTAGCTGACTAATCCTTATCGTGCATTAGCGCCAAATTAGCGTAATTAGCGTATTTAGCTCACCGTAGATTAACTGCACCTACGGTACAAGTGCTAAATCCCCGGCTGGAAAACTCCACAGATTATATTGAAAGCAACATGCAAGGTAAGAAGCTTATAGGAGTTAAAATGAGCCAGAAGAGCCAATATGAGAGCCAATATTACGCCAAGAATAAAGCTAAAAAACGAGATGAATGTACCGCGGGAGAGGGGTGCGTGAGAGGGGTATTTAGGAGTTGCGAGCGAGGTGGGTGTAGCAATGTAGAGTCTGGATGACTAAGCAGGTGAATCAGGTGGTCACGTGACAACGGAATCAGACAAACCACCATCTTCCGGTTTTTTGTTCCACCTCCCAAATAAGGTTCACGGATCGGATGTTTACCGAAGTGACGGAAAACCGTTTCTGTGCATGATAAGCGAGCGTCCATTGTGGTGGAGAATACCACCAACAAACATACTGCATTATTTTGCCGAGCTCTGATTGGTCAGATTAAGTGTAGGACCTGCTTAGTCATCTCGCTTAGAGAAGAGACCTCCAGGTTTGTACTGAATTATGGACCAGATCGACAAAAAAAACAGCTTCTGGAATGAGCTCACAGAAGTAAGGAAGGATAGAAAAATTAAAAACAACTGTTTGCTTTTGTTGCTGAGGCGACGGGGATGGTTTGTGGGGTACTCGTACTACGAGGGTACAGTACGGTTGGAACTGTGTAGTGAGTGTGGTACTTGTACATACGGCACATATAAAAAAGACATGTACATGGTCAGCGGGAACTGTACAACTCGTCAACTTCGGTTTACAACCCATTGTTTCCCCCCCATTGGGCATCTTTAAGCGAGAAATGCAACCCTAGATGTTCTCCGGTTCATGTCTCACTATCGTGTCGATCTTCGGAAGTGGTTAGCCGAAAATGCTGAAAACAGCTGTGGAGCTTTGAATATTGATGGTAGAGGAATGGAAAGGATTGCAAACGATTCAGCAGAACGAGAAGACTCGAATGGTGTAGTTTGGACTATGATTAGAGTACTGGAACGCTGCATTACAATGACCATATCGGCTGTACTGAAAAACGTTACATTCAAAGAGACAGTGGAGACCAAGGTTAGAGATGACGATGAGCTCAAAGACAAGGGCTTGGCAATGGGGCAGCCCGGAAAGACGCACATTGAGTTTTGACGTGGCTGTGAAAGGGTGAAACGAGGTACGAGTACGAAACGGTATGAATACAAGGCTGTATTGTATCACGTGTGACGTGGAAGACTCCTACAAACAAAGCAATCGGGTTTCAGACATACAGATCACGTGACTCAGTCGGAGTTTACGTTATTGTCTCCGTTTTTGATTCTGTCTATAAATACGGGTATAAACACTCACAGTCTCTATCTCAATTTGTGTTTGATGAGGTGTATAGGAACGAGCTATTTTCGGCAGTCGAAGATCAATTCTGAACGCTGAGAATCAGCCCAGTATCTCTACCAACCAATCAAAAGCCGATAGTACTCGTACTCGTACTCGTACGGTACTCTTATGTAATCATGTCTGTGCATACATGGAGGTTATCCGTCGATTGCCGGAGCCGAAAATACTGAAACCAGGTTTTTTCGAATCACAGAGGTCGGGGGAGGATGGCTGTGGCTTTAGAAAATCGATCACGTGAATCTTCAGGTAGTTAGTCTTCTTCTCGGGTAAACATTCTAGCTCGCAGTTTAAACACGGCCTTATTTGTGAGACATGAAAAGATGGAGGAGGGTCTTAGTTTTGATAATTATGAAAAAAATAAATAAATAAAAATAAGAAACAACAACTTGAGAGCACAAACAAAGAGACGGTATTTTTTGTGTTCTGTAGCAATACATTGAACGGTGGAATGTGAGCAAACTACTGTGCCAGTACCAGTACACTACTCGTACCAGAGTGTGTCAAAATACAGCATGGCTGATAAGACTGGTACTAATTAAGACCTCTAACTAAGTTGTTAAGAAAAAAAGTCATTTAGGGGGGTATTGTCAGGGTTCCCGGAATGGTAGGAATTCGAGAAACTGTTCAAAAGCTAGAGGTAATATGACTTCTCAACAAAGCGTCGAAAACCTGAGCTCGGGCCGGTACAAATATTTGAGCTGTGGGCGGTTCTATTTCGCAAGTCAACTACGTACCAGTTAAGGTTTAGTTAAGGTATACAACCGATGAGGTTACAATAGTGTATTATGTGATTATTAAAAATATACATATAGTCGTTTGGACTAAATGGAGTGTGTGCTGTAGAGTCTCAAAGTGTTCAAGTGAGTCAGACATCAGTTGACTTGCTCAATAATCAGCATCACTCGAATCAGAAACACTGAAGAGCATGGCATGAATATTACCGTACTACTTATTCATCATCTACGAAGATTAAGACTTTAGACGCTGTTGAACATCAATAGGAAAAAAATCATTGCTTTTGTTATTGTTCAAGTACTTTATAGATGCTGAGAGACCTGCGGTGCAATACATGTCAAGCCTTAGAAGTAAGGACTGAGTTGAGTCAGTAGTGTTTCAAATCAGTAGCTGAGTCATTCAGACAGTACAGTACGGTACCAAGTCATCTGTTTATCAGACCATTACTAATCAACTAGACAGTTGGACTTAGTGATACTGTCGTCTAACAATATTACAATCTCCTAACTAAACATATCATACTAGCTCCTCGGATTATACGGTATCTTAACTAGCTAATTTTTTCTCCTAATAACCCCCTCCTGACCGTCATCCGACCCCGAGTTCACCTCCTCCAACTTTTCATCACTGTGTTCCTCCTCGGAAGATCTCACCTCAACACGGTAATCGTCAGGTTCGAAATCGTCGTCAGCGTCCTCATATTCACCCAGATCCTCCTTGAAATCCACTGAAGGGTAGCAACAGGCCGTCACAAAAATCATTGCCGCACAGGCAAAGGTTCCGTACAACATATGTTTCATGGTCTCTTCAAAGGCCTTGTTGATCTCGGTTCGAACCTCAGAACCAATAGGGAATTTGGTGGCCTTTTTGATCTTGTTGATAATCAAATCTCGATCTTTGGCAGGGATATCGGGCGCGTATTTGTGGATGTACCGCGGGTAAAGCTCTCGGTAGATTGCACCCAAAATAGCGTCTCCGATAACCTGACCAAATCCACCCAGAGTGAAGTACAGAGCCGTCACCTTGGCAACCTTGTGTTTGTCAAACATGGCCTGGGCAATAGTTCCACAGGGAATGTACAGAGTTCCTCTTCCGACTCCCTCAACGACTTGAGAGATGATCAGCTGGGGCAGAGTCGAGTGTTCTCGTCGGTACAGGTACGTAAGACCAGTGCCCACAAAGTACAGACAGGTTCCAAAGACCATCATATGTTTTGGTTTTCCGCTCCAAAGCAGGTACGGAGCGGCAATGAGGATTCCAAACGCGTTGTTGGCCACAGCCAGCGATCCGTGGATGTTTGTAGCTGCTTTGGGACTCACTCCTCGAACCACAAGAAGCCAGGCGGTGTAGTAGGGCACGGAAAGCTTGTTGGACATGCTGGAAAAAAAGAGAATGATACAGGAGCAGATCATGGCTCTGTTTCGGAACAGTCTCCAGGAGATGAGCGGTGACTTGGCGCCGTAGAGTTCCCAAAGCGGAAATGCAGCCAGTAGAAAACTTCCCAGAGTGAGCATAACGATGAACCCAGGCTTGGACCACTTCTCTGTTCCTGCTGCTAAAGTGATGGGGAAAAACAGCAAAATCAGTCCAGCACATAGCATGAGCAGTCCAATAATGTCAAACGACAAAAGGAACCGTTTGACGCCTCCTGGAGTGTAAAAATCGCCTACTGCTCCGAGTCTGATTTCCTTGACTCTCATGACTGCAAAAAGAACAATGGTGCCCAGAGAGCAAACGGGAACAATGATGGCAAACATGCCGTAGCCCCATCTCCAGGTAGCAACGTTGAGAATGGTTCCCACAATGGGTGCAGCAGCATAGGGAGTCCAAATGTTGGGGGATTGAATAAACGAGGAGAAGATGATTCGGGTGTTGATGGTGGACGTATCTGAGGCGTAGAGCTCTGTCATGAGGTGGCCTCCAACGGTGCCAATCTCCCAAAAAACAATTCCCGCGAAATAACAGCCGATATTGGGAGCCAGAGCAAACAGTAGAGAACCTAGAAGATGGGCCAAGATGACCAAAACCCAACCTTCAAGACGTCCAATGTGATCGGAGATTTTCGCAAACGCTGGTCGAGTAACGATGAAAATGGCAGACTGGACGATTTCTTTACTGGAGAGCAAAGAGAGGCCTGAAAAATGAGAAGTCGCCAAAGGAGCCATGGTAGGGTGCACATGCTCAGCAATATGTTTACTGGCAGCGTAAAAATAAACACAGACCCAGCCAACAATGATGATAGGCGTCGTCCAGCCTCGTTCGCGGGCATTGGTGCTCGATTTTTTTCGAGGATAGTGTTTGATATGGGCCTTTGAAAAGAAGGCTGTTCGGATCCAGGGGTGGATGCAGATGGCGTTTTCGATCTTTGTGCCCCAGGAGTTGGCCCTTGTGGTGACTTGTTCCACTCTGGTTGCCCAGGCGTGTTCTGGACTCGGTGTTGGTTTCTCGAGAGCCGATTTCTCCATTTTGTTGGCCCTGAGATTCTGGCTCTGTCTCTTCCTTTATAGACATGTACAAGGTTTCTCAGACGTGATAATCGGGTAAAGGTGATACAGGTAAAAATGGGTTTAAAGCGGCCAGTTTGATATGTATCTGTTCAGAAAGAACCGCAGAATCCATTGCTCAACATCCGAAAACTTCTACTCTTTAATTCGTACCAGTACCGCCGTGTCCGCCCCATTCCATCAATCTGATAATCTACCTCAACACCCCGAGACACACTAAAACAGCACCTAGACCCGCTAAAAAGCTCGTACAGCTCGTCCAAGACCCAATGGGCCGTAAATTCATGCAGCCCAAGACAAAATGTAACGTCCAGAGGAGCTTGGCAGGCGTCAATGCGGAACTGTGTTGAACTAGACGCTCATCTAATCAATCGGATAAATTTGCAAGACTCAAACTCTGCTGTGTAGTACGGAACCTATACGTGCCTGTATGCTGAAACGTGCTGTAGAGTAAAACGTGAATTGAAATGGGGTAACGGACTTTCTACAGATTCTGTCCGTATAAAGAACATTGAGGTCTTGTTACATCTCCTAATCAATCCGATGTGACCCAAATGAAACAGCTCTTGTTCAAGGCAATGACGTAGGGCTGTCGTTCAACGTATCTGATGGCTACTACCCCCGGTTTCTGCTTTTAGTTCCTCAAATTAAACCCAAAAAGGCAATTTGAACTGCAGCCAGAAAGCTTGGCCTGCACTATCGTCTTGGCAAAGCTGAGATAACGGGGCTTCCACACTCAGCAATGGTATCAGTAGGCAACGGCAATCCAATGTTCCGACCAAAAACCGTTTTTATCAACCATCTCACCTCCAATCTTTCATAACAAAACACACCTCCAATCTGAACCTCCTCGACTACTGCTCCAACTCAAAATTTTAGCGTGGAAATTAGTGTGCAAATTTAAGTCCTTTTCGACACTAGCGCATTCGAGGTGGACAGATATGTCTTCTCAGACCACTGTTGGTTTATGTCCGTGATCTGTGTAATCCGATTGATCTGATTGTGTTTACCGTATTTAGGAATGTGCCTTTTTTCAGGGTGCTACTAATGCAGTAAAACGCTTGGTACGAACTTGGATCCTTGGCAATTGAACTTGGCATTTTTCACTTGGCAATGCGGAAAGACAAATATTTTGACAGACACCCCAAAGCTGACTGATTATCACAAAGACTCGCAATTGAGTTAGACTCGAAAATACACACCTTGCTTGTTGCACTGGTTATTGACACGAACAAAGATGATGAGAGGTCGAGAGCGTCGTCAGTATTGAATAGTTTCAAAGTGTAAATTCCTCGAGTTGAGAAATGTCGTTTTGTTTCCGTGGACTCGTTGTGGTTGTGGTTTTATTTCCGATCAGATGTGCGTTGTTGAAGTACAGTGAGTTGTGTGAATAACCCTTAGTTAATGAATTCTGATTCTAATTATACCAATCTCTCCTATAGCAACGTGTACTTGGGCAAAAAGCACCCATAATATGATCATGAGGTTGGAATTGATTACAGTCCATTGTAGATCAGCCTTTAGTACAGCACCATTATTACATCATCACCAATTAAAGAGTCCACAATCTCCACAAGCATCTTAGACCGCCATACACCGTTAGCGCGTTTCACCATGTGCTCAGCTTTAGTTGCAGATTGGTCAACGGGATCAAATCGTCGAGGACTTATCAATCAGTCTAGTTTCAAATATATTCTAGATGCAGGATCTTACTGAGGGGTGAGTATAAGACTAAGGGCAAACAGTGGGCCGGATTAAAACCATGAGGAGTGAATAAAACGAAAATCCGGCAGCACTTTAGAACAGTAATATGAGTCCGACGATTCCAGTCATGTGACTAGATTTGTTGTGGGAGCATTTTTGAGGAGTATGGCTAAAGGTGAAGGGTGAGAGGAAATGACGGAACAGTTCAATTGAGGAGGAACAACGATTTCACGAATCTGGTAACATCAGTAGTGTAAAGTGGGTACGGGGACTTGATTGATATAGTTATTGTCTTTGTAGAAGCAATATTGATTATTTTTAGACTGAGGAACCCTGAACCTAGGTCTTAAAAGATCATGTGACCTCTGAAAGAACAGCAAGTAGCGGTACTGAAAACCGGACTGCACTTTAATATTGTGAAGTGCATATTAGGAGTCGACTAGTATGCTAAAACCGTCGATATAGCAAGTAATTGAGCCGGTGGAAATCTGCTGTAACCGGGGTTCGAACTGAGTGGTGTTATACTGTACCCAACAAAATGAGGCAGAAATAGAGCGGTGTCAGTATCGCTGTTAGAGGTTTCAAAATTCACTGGAATACTCCTGATCACGTGACAAAACCACGTCAAACATGCTGGCTTGATCGGTTTGAAGTTGCCCATTTTGAAAAGGGTCGAAACCCCCCACCCCTAGGCGTGCGGCTCGGAAATTCCAATCAGTACAGCTCCACCTTATTTCTTCGCAAACGTTTTCGCAGGACTGTGCACTAACAACTCATTCGATTGGAATAAGACTTCTACCGTTAGATTTGTTTTCTTCCGGTGATCATTTTGGTACTTCTTTGGAGTAGAGACGATGGGTTTCAACGACACTTGAATCAGGTCATCACCAACAGACCATACCAAATGCAGCCTAAGAATCTTCAATGATGAGCGATTTCTACCTTCTAGTGACTTCAATCTGCCGTCATCACAAGACAGAAAACGGTAGTCACGTGACCAGACAAAGTGTGAGTTCTTAGCTGTGCCGCAGTATCCAGCGTATGAACGCAGTGTAACAGTCTTCCAATCAAGCATCTGCTTCAGCCAGAAGACTCACAGTTCACAATTCACGGCTATTTTGATACAATGTATTTCTATAGACACGGCGTTCGAATTCCTTCTCGATTTGCCGTAGTTTTAAGGCAGAGCCACCAATGGAGCGGTAGACTCGAGACTGTTGTGTTAGGCAGTGGTAGCCTTAGACAGTGCTGCCTTGCGTGTTTGACAGTGGTAGCTTGCTTTCAGATAATCCGACTCACATCGTGCTACGCACTCTGAGAGTCTGAAAGGTCCGGTTCTCATCGTGCTTCGCACTCTGACATTCTCAAAAACGATGGAGAGCAATTTTCGCTTCGCTCGAACTGCTCTCTATCTCATAAACTGCTTATACACCACATTCTCCGTCTCCTCTTCAAACGGATACTTGAGATGCTCCAAAAAAGCCTGCAACGCCTCGTTATCACTTTCAGGAACATCCAAAGCAGTCAGAATCTTGCCAATATCACTGCCGTTGTTTCTGTAGTGGAAAAGGGTAATGTTCCATTTGGTCTGGACTCCGCCCAAAAAGTTCTTGAGAGCGTTAGGACGTTCGGGAAACTCGAATCGGAAAAGACGCTCATTGGGCACATCAGGTTGGCCTCCAACCAGGTATCGAGCATGAGTCTTGGCGAGTTCGTTGTCGGAAACGTCGATTCCAGACATTCCTGCGGCTTCCAGTTTCTCCAGAACATCGGCGATTTCCTCCTGTCGGTTTTTCACCGAAAAAGAAACGAAAATGTTGGCGTTATCGTGTTTACCATCGTTGCCGTTTTTGGTCGATTTCTTTCGGTATGAGAATTCGGTGACAGCTCGGGGAAGAATGATTTCGTGCAGCTTTTCAAACGCTCCAGGGATATCGGGGATGGTGACGACCATGAACACTTCGGTTCCTTCGCCAAGCATTGCTCGTTCGGCGACAAATCGGAGCCGGTCAAAGTTCATGTTGGCTCCGGAGAGGATCGCGAGGTATTCGTCGGTGGGCGAGAGTTCGCCAAGACCGCCAAGAGGCTCGACAGTCTTGGCAGCCTTGGCGGAGTCCGACTCGGGCGACCACCAAATCGCAGACGGATCTGACGTATACTTCTTCAGCCCAGCCACCGACAAAGCTCCGGCAGGCTCAACAACACTTCTGGTGGCCTCGAAAACGTCCTTGATAGCCGCACAAATCTCGTCAGTGTTCACCAGAACCACGCCATCGACGTACTTGCGACACAGACGGAAAGTCTCCTCTCCACAGAGCTTGACAGCAGCTCCATCGGCAAACAGACCCACTTCAGGCAGGGTAACTCTTTCTCCCTTGATCAAAGACTGTTTCAGGGCACAGGCATCGTAAGTTTCCACAGCAATGATCTTGACATCGGGTTGGATCCGTTTAATGTAAGCACCAACACCCGCAATCAAACCTCCACCTCCAACACAGATGAAAATGGCCTTGAGATTATCGCTTGCTTGACGCAGAATCTCCATTCCAATCGTTCCCTGGCCTGCAATCACGTGAGGGTGGTCAAACGGAGGGATATCTGTGAGTCCGTGCTGTTCACAGAGCTCTTTGCAGTGGGCCTTGGCACTATCGAAATCGTCTCCATGCAAAACCACCTTTCCTCCTAGTCGAGAAACATTGCTGTGTTTGATAGAAGGGGTTGCCAAGGGCATCACAATGGTTGCTGGGATGTTGAGATAGTTTGCTGAAAACGCTACACCTTGAGCATGATTTCCAGCACTGCACGCAATCACTCCCTTCCATTTTTCCTCGTCGGAAAGCTGCGAAATCATGTTGTAGGCGCCTCGCAGTTTGAACGAAAAAACAGGCTGCAAGTCTTCTCGCTTGAGCAGCACTTTGCAGCCGAGTTTTTCCGTCAACCCGTGGGCTAGGGTCACGGGCGTTTCCTTGCACACGTCGTACACCCGGCTCTTGAGGATCAGCTTGAGATAGTCGGGTTCGTTCATGGTGTGGGGGTGGAGTGGTGACAAATGTGATGCTGGAATTTCGAGGTTGAAATTTGAAACTTTCCGATATCGGCAGGGTTAGGGTTAAAGAGATGGGCAGTGGAGGTATGGCGGTGAAAGTGGTATGGTTGGACTCGGGTGGACTGGGAGAGTAAAATGATGAGATCTGATCCCGGATTGGACCACTGTGGAAGGAGTTAGAAGGGATGTTATTTGTTTCTTCAGTATGACTAATTATGTATGAGTGCTGTAATGTGAGGCTATTTTGAATGTGAGATTTGGGTGACAAAAGTCGGACTCTTTTTATTCAGTCAAAAAAGCGCCGATTAAAATTTTGAGAGGCTTGGGGTACGTCACGTGACATGGAGAGTTGATTTAAAAATTCCAACCAATCAAATCGGACCACTTTTGCAATGCTCATCCCTCTCCAGATTCGTTCTCGCTAATGACTAACTATCTGGGGTAACATATGATTTAAGGTTTGTAAATGCCGAAATCGGAAAAAATAAAATAAAATCGACTTTGCTGAAATTCACTGAAAATGAGATTGCACTGGGTCGCCAGTCTGTGGCATGTCTGTAGCGTTCTGGAGAGTGGTTTTGTTGGATGGAGAATGATGCTATTAAGGTTTAGCATGTACAGCAAAGGGTGCGGAAATGAAGACGATTTGATGTATGTAGTTAGTCTTGGAATGGACTGAAACTTCGTATGTTGAGTATTGGGGTATTTCGGAGAATGTCTACAAAATTTGGTCACTGTTTGATTCCTGTAGTATGTCAAAATAGAGGACTTCTCATAACCTTATCTTACTGAGCAGAATGTTAACTACAGATTGTGTGTTCAAGTAAAGTCAAGTAAGGCAGTAGGATTCACTGAGTCACGTGATTAGTCTAGAGCAATGATGCGGATGTCAAACCGTTGTGCAAGCCTCTCGATGGCGATTTGGCTGTGTGGAGCACTGGTCAACTCGTTATATCTAAACAATCAGCTATAGCTACTGGGGCTGTCAGTGTTTTTCTCCTCGTTCAATCAACGACAATCTCCCACTTGTCTTTTACCTGGGGATATCTCTTCAGTGTGGTACCTGCTCTGTACATTTTTGGATCGTTGATCTTTGCAGAAGAAGGGTATGGCGACGAGATGAAGCAACAACGGTTGGAATGGAACGATCCTGAGTCGCAAAAGTACTATTGAAAGAGTAGACACCCATGCGTCTATCCCATCTACTATTGCAAGAACGGAAACGAGTGTGATAAGTCATGTGATGTCAAATACCTGAAAACACGATTCTGAAGCAAGAGACTTGTAGTAGGAAAGGACATGACAAGAGCTGTGACTGTGTTGGTACGGTAGCACATAATATCATTATCATAAAGAAAAGTCAAGTCGGCATCCACTCTAGAGAGTTGAAAATAGTACCATTCAAGTGCTGCCAGACAGACGAGCAGAATCGTACTATTCTCGTCTCGCCAGCGTCACTGTAGCAGAAGTTGGAATATCGCCACATAATGGACCACATAATCGATAGCGTTCAAACGAGAATTTGATCGTGATTAGTCACGTGACTCTTACCGGACCCTCAATTCACACATGAAAAAAATTGGCATCATATATTGATGCTTTTGATGGAGCTGTAAGGTAGCGTCCATATACCCTAACCCCACCATGACTCAAATTGAGTCACCCATTACCATCTCACTCTCCAACATGAAACTCCTAACAATCGACATTTTCGGTACACTGTTCGTTCCACGACCTTCTGTGGCAGCGCAGTATCTGAGCTTAGTCAACAAATACGAACACGTGACTTCTCGTCCCAATCACGTGACTACAATCCAAAACGACTTTGCCCATGCTTTCAAACACAACTTTCAAAAGTACCCTTGGTACGGTAAGGACACGATAGGTTATGAGTCGTGGTGGATTCACGTGATTCAGGAAAGTTTCCCACACGACAACATATCACGTGATACCGCTCATAAGGTGTACTCGCACTTTGGGACCTCTTCCGCCTACCATTTGTACCCTGACGTCATACCCCTTTTATCACAGGTTAAGAGCATGGGATTCAGGATTGCTGCGCTTAGTAATATGGATCCCAAAGCCAACGACATTCTCAGAGATTTTGGACTTCTCAAGTACCTAGACAAGGTCATTTTATCCTATGATACTGAAATCGAGAAACCTGATATTTCGGCGTGGAAAAACGTTGAGAAGGAGTTTGGAGTGTCGGAGAGGTACTACAACTCTTTGTATCACGTGGGAGATGAGCCAGCAAAAGATCTTGTGTCGATTCCAGGCTGGACGTCTGTTTTGATTGATCGAAGTGAAGGTTTTACAGAGTATGATGGGTTTGCACAGAAGAGAGCCAAGAAAATGAGAGATGGGGTCTTGAGAGTGAAAGAGGATCAGTTTGTGGTTAAGAGTTTGGCTGACGTGCCTGATTTGTTGGTCTAGAGAGGGGTTGTGGTGGATTGTTTGTGGAGAGAAAATACGTTGCGTGTACAGAATGAAAGAGGTTACACGGGTAAGAGTGGTGTTGGAGGAATTGTGGGAGTGTGATGTACAGCCTGGTGAAGTCTACGTGTTGATTGGAATCGTATTGGTGGAGTTATCATGATTATTGGTTTTGATACAGTAGAATACAATACAACCTGACACTGTGGTTATCGTCCGGATAATGATGAAAAAGGTGAATTAATGGACAATCGATATGAAGTTTTCGAATGATACAAGTCACGTGACTGTTTGATCACGGCAACGACAGATAAAATACTGTCATCTGTTTTTAATTAACCTGAAACCATACCTAAAAGACCCCATTGAGACTCAATGTATAAATGGTCGACAAAGAGAGCAACTCACGTGTCTTACAACCTCTGAAAATGAAATTGAAGCCAAGAAATGACAACGAGCATTACGTAATCGACTATACTAAAAGGACGATTGTTTAAAGACAGATACAACTATATCTTTCACCACAAGCATCCTACAACCACCACCGCTTCACCAATCACCCAATTGACATCACGTGACCCCTACTTTTAATTTTCACCACGTGACCAGCAAAATTCACCTAGTTTCACTAATTTTGTGTTTTTTTTCAATTCGAAAAAAGGTACCTGGTGGTTAGTATACTGCTACATCGCGACAACCACCTTTTCAACTGACACGTGATCACTCAAACTCTCCACGACTTTGCGGCCATATTTCCCGAGGCTGAATCAGCCAAGCAGGCGTTTCTCGCGGCGTTTGGTCACGTGGACTCGCCTCTGAAGAGTCTTGTCGCTGAGTACTTTGGGAATACCGCCCAGCTCCAGATCACGTGCTAGATCTACAGTCTGCGGGGCGAGGTTGAGTTACGTGACGAGTTTGGCGAAGGATATTCTGAGTCACGTGACCTACCTGTCGAAACCGGATCACGTGTCGCTCCATCTTGTCTCTCCTCCAGAGCTACCATTCTCAATAACCTAATGCTCGCCAGACTCCGTTTCGCCAGGGTCAATCTACTTCCAGACAGCTCACGTGACTCCGTCAACGCAGCTAGAGCGGCTTAAATCGAGCTGGACGGATCTGTTCATTCCTGTGATATTTGCCAGCCTCTTTTGTTCTAGCACAATCTCGACGACTGTCCTCTTTCTCAGTACATGTCAGCTAAACGGGGTGATCTAGGTTTTGGTGAAACTTCTGGGCGGGTTGCCGGCAGGGAAAATGCCGTTACTCAGTCAGTATTAGTCCAATCGACTCAGGGACTTCAAAACCTGCTTCTTCATGAGCATGAGGATTCGCCTACCTCTTTTCAGAATCTTCAGAAGAGTATTTCTCAAGTTAGAGCGAATGCTGTTGGGGAGAGAGGTGGTGATGAGAAGGACGGTAAAATCGCCAAAACCAGTTCCACAGCCACAGGAACTTCTTCTAAACCCGTATCCCTGCGGTACCTCATCTTTTTGGATCGCGATTTCTCAGAATACCCCGGAATCGCCTGGTTGATGGACACTGGATGTGAACGTATAGCTGGAGTGACCGACCAGTCCACGAAAAGTCCTGGTGAACATCCAATGAGGCTCAGCTACCGTCAACGAGGCCCAGCTACCGTCATTTCCGGCACTACTCGCCACACAGCCTCCGAGATGGGCGACATTCCACTTGGCAACGGCGAGTTTGTGCGTGGAATTTACGTGTTGCCGTTTTTGAACCGCAACATCAATTTTTCAAGCCCACCAGAATCCGCAGTTCTCTCGACACTCTGATTTGATATGGTCACTGACAACGTGAAACTGCCGGAACCAAAAAAATCTCGGAGCAATTCACTGTGCTGATTAAGTCCACTTTGAGCTACATTGTGTTGCCTGTTTTGAAGGAGTAGGGAGGAGGGAGGAGTAAGGAGGAGTTGGGGGAATAAGGAGGCTATTCAGAGAAAAAGCAGAGTATTGTGCTTATGGGGATCAAACGGAAAAAAAAAAAAAACAAAAAAACAAAAAAAAAAGACATACTTGAGTGTACTTGAGGATGATTTATCTAGTTTTTGAATTATTTGAGTTGAAGTGGAGTGTAGAATTAGATGCAGACAAAAGAGGCGCAGCCTGAATAAGTAACGCGAAACGTATTGTACCGTACCCAAAGCACATCACGTGATCTTCTAGGAGTTGGGCTCGTCATTTCTGAAGAGAACAGCTACCGGTAGGTGTATCACTGTAACATCTGTTTCCATTTCTTCTCTTAGCTGTGCGGCTCAGAAATACAAAACCTTAAATACCAATAAAATGTGCAACTGAAATAATAAAGATGGTCTTCATATGAGAGCTGTTCCATGTCACCAACATGACCTTTCTAGAACCCGCCACAACCACTGAAAAGCTTAGACTTTTCAGCGGTTGGTCCATCACGTGACATGGAATCTCTCCACCAAAAACCAGCTCAATCAGACAGCCACTGCTATTTGTTGAAAGGTATCTCGTTCTAGTCACCTAATCGTACAGTACACCACAACACCACCACGTTCAGGGAGCTCATAATCTGTGCTGTGGTTCATTCAACCCACTTCAATCACGTGACTTATTTCAATCAAAAAATGAAGTAGTTTGTAATTATTTTTTTTTCCCTTCTTTTTTTCAACCCCTTACTAAGCCATAAGGGTCCCCCCTTAGTTCGACGCAAAGGGGTGAAATTAACGTTCACGAAACTTTGGCAAAAATTAGGCGGAGTTGTTTTGGTAAAACAAGGGTTTCGAGGAAATAATGGTGGTGGTCACGTGACCAAAGAAAACCTCGGTTCAAATTGGTCACGTGACAGCCCTGCTACGCAGCTGATTCTGTGCCGTTCTATAAATAACTGCTGCGCCTAAACCTAATCTCATGCAGCTGTACTCCACCTTGAAACAGCCGTATTACACGACTTCAGTAACCTGTGACATACACGAGGTAACCACAACACGGACCCCCAGGTAACCCGCGACACGCAAAATGAAACTAACCAAACTCATATCACGGCTTCTACTCGCAACCTCCGCGTCTGCCCTCACAGTCGACCTGGACGACCCCGAGTCGATCTCTGCCAACGCCGCTCTGATCGCCCAAGGACTCATGAACTACTACGATGGACACAGATACGGAGGCGTGGTTGGAATGTTTGTTTTCCCGTACTACTGGTGGGAAGCTGGAGCAGCTTGGAATTCGATGCTCGACTTTTGGTATTACACCGGTAACGACACTTACAACGATGTGGTGAAGGAGGCTCTTTTGTACCAGGTTGGCAAGAACAACGATTATCTCCCTGTGAACCAAAGTACGACTGAAGGAAACGACGATCAGGGATTCTGGGGCATTACTGCGATGGCTGCTGCCGAAAAGAACTTTTCCAACCCCGGAAAGGATGAGCCTCAATGGTTGTATCTTGCCCAGGCCGTGTTTAACACCATGAGTGCTCGATGGGACACCGATCATTGTTCTGGAGGCTTGCGATGGCAGATTTACACGTGGAACAACGGTTACGATTACAAGAACACCGTGTCCAACGGATGTCTTTTCCACTTGGCTGCTCGACTCTACAGATACACTGGTAACGACACGTATCTTCAGTGGGCTAAAAAAACTTGGGATTGGTGTGAACAGTCTGGGTTGTTGAATAAGGAGGACAATTACCATATTCGAGATGGAGTCGATGTCAACAATTGCACCAATATCACTCCCTATGTCTGGACATACAATGCTGGTTTGTTTATTGGAGGGTCTGCGTTTTTGTATAACGCCACGTCAGACGAAATGTGGGCGACTCGAGCGAAAAACATTTGGACGGGATGCGAAGAGCTGTTTTTCCAGGACGATAAGATGGTCGAGATTTCGTGCCAACAGACCCGGATCACGTGCAACAACGACCAGCGGTGTTTCAAGGCGATTTTCAGCAGATTTATCGGCTACGCGGCGCTGTTTTTGCCCGATATTCGAGCCGATATCATGAAAAAGCTGCGAGCAAGCGCTACTGCTGCCCTGGCCACCTGTTCAGGCGGTTCTGACGGTCATACGTGTTCTATTGATTGGTTGACGGGCGCTTATTCCAACGACTGGATTGGTCTTGGAGAACAAATGTCTGCGCTCGAAGTGCTGCAGAACAATCTCATTTTCAACCCCAAGATGGCGCCTAACGTGACGACGAACGAGAACGGAACCACTGGAGGAGGTGTGGGGCCTTTGACCCATGATACCGGAGGAACTTCGGAGGGATCGCCTGATGCTGGTTCCAGTTCGGCTAACCCGCTGTTGATGAACCTGGACATTAAGGGAAGTGATAAGGCGGGAGCGGGAGTGCTGACGGCGGTGGCGTTGGTGGGTGTGTTGGCGAGTGGTTGGTGGATGTTGGCTTAGGAGTGAACAAGCAAACAATATCGTAGATATTGTCAGTGAGTGAACGGACCCATTGGCGAACGAACAACCGAGCTTAGCGCAGCTAAGAGATCATGCCCTCAACACGGGACTTGTTTTGGCGCTGTCTTCTGTGACACTGTCCTCTGGTAGACCCTTGTTTCAGAAAAAAACCTCTACCTTTTTTCTGCTCACAGCTACGACAATTTGCAATCCCCCATCGGGTTCACCAGGCCCGGTTATGTTAGGAAAAAATGTTCCTAGAAAATATATATTAAATTGATGAACTTGAGTGACGTTGCGGTGATTTGCAGGTTGAAGGGTGGTGTTAGTTGGACTTACTTGAGGTTATGGGGTTTTCGGTGGACCAGTACTTGGCGTATATGTAATGTTCTTGGGTTTAGAGTGCTGTACTTGGCATACATTAAGTAAAAGATGGTGTCATGATATCTCCGTTAGTTTCAACGGCAAAGGTTTAAGAATTCATTAATGGTTTCAGATAACCAACGTAAAACTTCTCCCAAGAATCTGGACCCCATCTGTCAGATAAAAGCCATTTTGAAGAGGGCTCAAAAGTGCACCCTAGCCGTGCGGCTCGTTAATTCAACCCACCTTATTTTGAAAGTGGCAACAGCGAGTAGCGAAGTGGAACCAAATTGTGTGCCACAGCGAGATGTACAGGTCTCACTCTAGTGAAACTGATACCAATCGAACGAGCAACTTCTCGCAGTCATTATGGTATGCGTGGTATTCCTTTTGGAGTCCTGCAGAGTGAGAAGTGGTGGAAACACTGTGGCTCTTTCTTTTTCGACACGAGCAAGCTGAAAATTGATATCCGATATGGTATAGCCACAGAGACACCTCTTTGAGATTTTCATTCTTGTCCATTATCTATAGCACATTTCAGAACCGCTCAAACGTGCACCCAAAACCATCCAGCAGAATAAAGGCAAGTCCTCAGCTGCCACACGACCTGAAATGATGTCATCTGGTCGGTAGAAAAAAACCGTTGTATAGCTGAACTCTAGTGTGTTAGCCCAACGCAGATATCATGCGCCAATGCTCTTATCAGTATCGTTATCTCGCGTATCTGGCGTATTGGGTTTGAGAGGTGATATAAAGGCCCTTATCGTCCTCGTTCGAATTACACCACCTGATACTAAACGCCATTCATAGATTGAAAAACATCTGAGAGGACCTGGTTGGACATCTGGGAGGACCTGGTTGAACATCTGAGAAGACCCATTTGACACAGCTCAACAAAATCGGACAAGTACCAAATCTCCGATACCGTTAGATCGACGACAAAAAACCGTAATCTCCGTGGATCCGGGTAGATACGAGAAATTCCAAGATGGCACTAGCCTAGCTTTTTACACATGTATATATCACACCACTCAGACGGGCCCGACTCAGCATGACTGATTACGACTCTGAAAAACAACCAGGGGCCAACGCTGAGGGTCTCTCCTCTTCCACCTCTCTCGAAAACCTCCCCCATACTCCCTCTGACCACCCCGATAACGTCTTCTTCTGGGTACTCAACAGCTTGAGAGCCGAGATTCGAGGAATCGATAGAGTGCCCGAAGATGAACAAACCGACTCCAATATTTGGAATACCGCCTTTCTATGGTTTTCCGTCAACTTTGTCATCTCCTGTTTTTCTCTTGGCGGTCTTGGAGTTTCCGTCTTTCAGCTCCATTTCATCGACTCTCTTGTCACGATTCTTTTCTTCAACATTTTGGGAATCGTTCCTGTTGCCTTTTATTCCTGTTTCGGCCCCAGATTTGGACTCAGACAAATGGTTCTATCACGATACTGGTTCGGGTACCAGGGTGCCCGTTTTCTCGGTTTTTTCAACTGCATCGCCTGCATCGGATGGGGAGTGGTCAACACGATTGTTTCCGCCCAAATGCTCCACACTGTCAACAACGGAGGACTCCCTGTAGCTGCTGCGATCGTGATAATCTCGGTGCTCACCTTCTGCGTCTCCTTCATGGGCTACCATTTCATCCACCAGTACGAAAAATGGGCGTGGCTCCCCAATGCGGTAGTTTTTCTCATCATTGCTATCCAACTGGGACGTTCTCACGCGTTTGAATTCGGAACTATGGACGTAGGCACTTCTGAAGCTGCCAGTGTTCTTTCTTTTGGAGGAGCTGTTTTTGGATTTTCGACAGGATGGTGCTCTGTTGCTGCAGACTATACCGTGTACATGCCCAAGAAGACGTCTTCTGTGAAAATCTTCTGTGCTCTCATGATCGGTCTAGGCACTCCTCTCATCTGTGTCATGATTCTAGGAGCTGCCTGTATGACGGCGATTCGAACGACCCCTCGAATCGCTGCTGGGTATGAAGAAAACGGAATCGGAGGACTGGTCTTTGAGATTCTCGTCACAGACTCTCTCCACGGGTTTGGTCAGTTCTGTGTCGTTGTTCTCGCTCTTTCCACCGTCGCAAACAACATTCCCAACATGTACTCGCTTGGTCTTTCGGCTCAGACCATCTGGTCCAAGTTCAAACTTGTTCCTCGAGCAGCCTGGGCATTTTTGGGTAACGGAGCTGTCATAGGAATCTCGATTGCGGCTTACTACGCGTTTGAATCGTTTTTGGAAAACTTCATGAACATCATCGGCTACTGGATCTCGATTTACACAGCTATCAATCTGTCTGCTCATTTTATTTGGATTGGAGGGTTCAAGAATTACGACCCGGAAATTCACAGCGATCACTCCAAGTTGCCCGTGTCGTACGCTGCCATGTTTTCCTTTTGCGTAGGAGTAGCAGGAGCTGTGCTAGGAATGGACCAGGTCTGGTACGTGGGTCCGATAGGTAAGCTGATTGGACCGATTGGAGCAGATATCGGCTTTGAAATCGCTTTTGCCTTTGCCTTTGTTAGTTTCAACGTCACGAGATGGATTGAACTGAGGTTGGTGGGGCGGTGAACGTTTTGCAGAGCTTTTCAGTCTGGACTATTTCTAGCAGTCAAACTAGAGTGTGGTATAATGCATGTGCTAGAGGTACGGATATGGGATTGATGTGGAAAAACATTCCAACAGTGGATCTTTCTCTTTTACAGTAGTACTGTTGTAAGACTCCTTCCCGGGGTGATGTTACTGAGTTTTTTGCAGACATGAAAAAGATCCATCTTGTTGATTATACTCATCTGGGTTAGTTGCAGAAAAAAACAAAAAAAACGGTACCCTCCATCTGGGGAACTCGTCCTGTTGAATTTGGTAACTTTTCACCTTTTGAACAATCACAAGACAGTCTAGACAATTGAGAATGACCCAATGTACCACTCTGTTCAACTACAGTTGGACATTCAGTGTAGTCACCTCTAGTAAATGATACTCTTAGAGTGTCCAGTTCTTGTAAAGGTACTGTACCGTTGCAGCACTAATATTCGTAAGTTCGGTGCTCCAGGAATTAAATATCATACTGTAGACAGCTCAAAAATTCCATGTTTTAGCTGTATATCTTTACACAAAGACTGTAAGCTGTGTAACAATGCGTTGTGAGTTGTTTGACTCAAGTCCCATTGACGTATGACATCCCTTTCAAAGAGCACAATTTGTAACATGGGGTTTGAGGTGATGAGTACACCTCAGACGGGTTGGCCAAAAAACGTCCACAACAGCCACAAGTGATACAAGCCATGGAACAGATCATGTCACAGCCTGGCCACGTGTCTCACCACCCGACCCGACACCACTTTGCCCCAACCTCTTCCTACTTCCCCGCACAGCCCGCCGAATTGGAGACAGAACATGATTGCGTCCGCAGCTTGGGTTTGTGTCTGGGAACATCTGGAGGGGGGAACAAAGTGGTGTGGAGGAAGAAGAGTTTGTTTTGAGAGTAGGGTGGTGTTTAAGGTCGGTGGGTGAAAAGGTGGTGTCTCTTCTATCCCGCGCTAGAGTAGTGCTACAAAGATGTGACCGGCACGGGCGTATTCGCCTGACCCGCAGCTTTCCTGTGGTACTACTTTTGTAAGGTAGCACTGATGACTCAGCTGTTTAAGGTTCGACTCTACAAGATGGGAGTGACGTGGTCATTTGAACGTCAACTCTTATTCAACACTCAGTCGAGCTAACACAATCATCAGGTATGTTATGTATGAATTATTCCTCACCAGCAAACGACCTTATCATGTCATAATGTAGATTGGGGACAAGAAGCGAAATCCTAACTTTTTCCACAGTTGTGCTATGGTTACAAGAGAAGCACCATCATACTCGCCAGAACTAGGGCTACATCGTGACATTAATTTTGAGCAAATATGGGAACTCAAGGGTAGCTCATACCAAACCTTCAGAGGCACATGAAAAATGACTGATCAGACTTCCTCTTTGGAACAGGGACAGACGAGATTCTTGGCTCTGTAGATATTGACGCTATGGCGCTGAAAGTGGCACCATTCAAATGCCCAAGAGGAGAGGAGTATAACGGTACTAGTCTTGAGCGTGTAGCGACGTTTTAAGCGGAACTAAAAGGTAAAACCGCACGAAATACACAGTGACGTATATCGCCAAAAGTGCCTAAACGGTGTCACCCTTCTTCAAACGATTCTGTTGTCACAATGAATGTGTTTTTGTGCACTCGCCCTTCCGATAAATAATAAATTAATGCTATGTCTGTATGTACTTTCTCGTACTTTTAGTTTGGTGCATGCTGGATGTTGGTGTATGTCTTGGCACGCTTTCTGTATGCATGAAATGTGGTACTCCAGGAGGTGGTGATGATAAAAATGGGAGACCGGTGAAAAATGTTGTGAAGCGGTTTTATCGGTGAATCGGTGAACCTCAGGATTTCGGCAAAAATCAAAAGAACTCGATTGAAATCGATAGAAAACGGTGGAAAATCACCAGATCTCGATATGCAGACACTCGGACTACGTCCTCGTATCTGCTTCGCCCTCGCTAAACATGCACCACATTCTTCAACGTATACACCACCGCAATCGGCAAGGTCACCACCAGCGCCACATACTGGCAAATAATATGAATACTGACCAGATTCAACTGATGATGCGTGCCCGTTTCCGGCATAAACATCTGCGTGAGATAAACCTGCGTGGTGGCTGCTGGAGTGCATGCTGTCATGACCATTGCAAAGGATGCCATTTTGTCATTCTTATCGATCCACTCAATCTTCTGCAACCTGGTCACCCAGGCAATGGCGATAATCGGCAGCACAATCAGCTTGAAAACCACAATCAACACTATCGTCTTCCAGTACCCCTTTGGAAGACTGGTGAGTTTCATTCTGGCAACTGTAGCTCCTAGCATTGCCAATCCTAGAGGAACCACAGCGTTGCCCAGAAACGCACAAATGTTCATCACGAAATCCAGAGCCGGTAATCCGTCCGGAGCGTCGCGAATATGAGGTCCATGGTAATTGGGGTCTTTGTAAAAAAGTCTGTGAACAGGTGGAATCACACAGATGATGATTGCAAGCGCTGCAGCGAACGCTGTGGGTTTCAAAAAGTTGAGAAAGAACTGCTCGACAAATCCCAGGTGGAGAAAGTCACGTGCCTTGACGTATTTAGCCACCCAGGGTTCGGCTCGTTCTTTTAGAGCTTCAATCTTCGAAGTTGACGCCTCCGCCCTTTTCGGAACCGTCACGTGACTTTCAATCCTCGTGAGAATATTCACATCCGCTTCGACCTGCGATTCCGGTCGGGAAATCACACGTGACGTCGTATGACTAATCTCTGATTCAGATTCACTTCTCACAAGCACAGCAGGACTCTCAGAAGACTCCTCTGTTTTTTCCTCGTACGTATCATCACTCTCGGGTTCCTCCTTTTTCACGTGACGGAAATCCCGCTCGATCAGCCGATATCCACCGCAATTAAACAGAGAAATCATCGTCGACGTGCTGAAAATGATTGCGTAAGCAACACCCTTGTCTCCATCAGCTGCTGAAAAGGCCGTGCCGGCTGCCAACGTGGTTACGTAAGCGATCGGCAAGTCTCCATTGTTATTCAGCGCAGAAATCATCAGAATGCCTCCAAAAAAGTTTTGTGGGTTCGGAGTCAGGTAATGAGTCAGCGTGCCAAATCCAATCCCGTAGACCTGGAACATGAGAGAGGTGAGAAAGATGATTCCCACAATCTTCATATCGTCCGAATCGATGGCCTGGATGATTCGGGAAAACATTAGCGACGGTGCTAGAAAGTTGACAACGAGGTAGGAGATGTTTCGAGACGTTTCGACGCTCATGACGTTCTTTTTGGCGAGATAGTAGCCCATAGCGGAGTTGGCCAGGATTTTCACCAGCGGTTTCAGCGCAATGTAGATTGCCGCTCCGATTGACATGGACATGGTGAGTGCGGCAGAGTTGTGTGGCTGTGTGTTTGGTGTATTTCAAGTTGGGTTACTCAGCGAGAGTCGTGGGTTTCAGGTAGAATGTTGGGATCAGGAGCTCTCGGTGTCGTGGGTTACAGGCTCAGTGTCCTGGTAATGTCTTGTGTATGTCCTGGATCCTGACACTGTTGTGGGTATGCTGTGCCGTGATCACCTGGTATGTCGTGAATCCGTCTGGACTGATGTGGGTCACTCTGTCGATGTTGTGGGCCCTCAGTCGATGTCGTGGGTCACTCAGTCGGTGTCGTAGGTCTTGAACAATGTCGTAGGTCTGGGACGATGATTCCTTCAGTCTGCCGTACCGTACTCGAATCGTGAGTCACTGACTATCTGCCGGGACTTGGTCTAGGTATACGTCGAGTGTGTCGTGGGTAGCGTCGTAAATCAAAGGTTACTAGGAGGATGTTGCCGGTCACAAGATCTTAATCGTGGGTACTTCCCCTTCCCTGTCACCTTGCCTGTCTTGTCTGCCACTGCTCTTGCTCTTCACATTAAACTTTGCAGATGCACCGAACCTAATAAGCCTCCAAGTTAAGCTCCAAACTATTAAACTGCGTAATAAACTCGTGGGGGGGCTTTTTAATTGGGATGCGTCGACGCATCCGATGCGTCACATGTGGGGAAGGTCGACCTGTCAGATTGTCGGCTCGGTTATATTTCCGGTTCCGCCAAGACCCCCACCTGCCAAGCCTTTTACAGTTAGACTCGGCGTGGGGGTCACGACGTAATAATTCAAGGTTGAGGGGGACGAAGAGAACCCCCAAGATCGTACCAACGAGATCTGCACGAGTAACCCTCCAAATGAGAATCGGAAAGTTGGAACCGAGTCACGTGACCCACAAAACCTGATAAACGCAAATGCAGCGTGACAGCACCACTCTTATCCACCCATATTGGCCTTCTGTCTATGCCAGCTTAGTGTCAAACATTTAGGCTAGCAAAGCCGCTTGAAAAACTCGCAGAGTCCCCATTTTAGTCTCAAAATGATCACCCCGCCTTGTTCTCTGTGGGTATGAATAATTAGTCTCGTTTACTCTGCCAGCTCCTTGTGTACAAACGGTTTTTTACAAAACATTTCAAAACTTCAAGCCACTCATGCTAACGTCTGTGGCGTCACATCTACATGGATCAAACTCGATGCGCGTCAAATAGCCGCTGCTCTGCAATCCTCTGCAGACCTTGCCGTATCGCCTGCTAACGAGAGTGTTGTGTAAGTATTTTGATGATGAAGGGGAAAAAAAGAAGAAAAAAAAAAAAAAAAAAAAAAAAAAAAAAAAAAAAAAAAAAAAAAAAAAAAAAAAAAAAAAAAAAAAAAAAAAAAAAAAAAAAAAAAAAAAAAAAAAAAAAAAAAAAAAAAAAAAAAAAAAAAAAAAAAAAAAAAAAAAAAAAAAAAAAAAAAAAAAAAAAAAAAAAAAAAAAAAAAAAAAAAAAAAAAAAAAAAAAAAAAAAAAAAAAAAAAAAAAAAAAAAAAAAAAAAAAAAAAAAAAAAAAAAAAAAAAAAAAAAAAAAAAAAAAAAAAAAAAAAAAAAAAAAAAAAAAAAAAAAAAAAAAAAAAAAAAAAAAAAAAAAAAAAAAAAAAAAAAAAAAAAAAAAAAAAAAAAAAAAAAAAAAAAAAAAAAAAAAAAAAAAAAAAAAAAAAAAAAAAAAAAAAAAAAAAAAAAAAAAAAAAAAAAAAAAAAAAAAAAAAAAAAAAAAAAAAAAAAAAAAAAAAAAAAAAAAAAAAAAAAAAAAAAAAAAAAAAAAAAAAAAAAAAAAAAAAAAAAAAAAAAAAAAAAAAAAAAAAAAAAAAAAAAAAAAAAAAAAAAAAAAAAAAAAAAAAAAAAAAAAAAAAAAAAAAAAAAAAAAAAAAAAAAAAAAAAAAAAAAAAAAAAAAAAAAAAAAAAAAAAAAAAAAAAAAAAAAAAAAAAAAAAAAAAAAAAAAAAAAAAAAAAAAAAAAAAAAAAAAAAAAAAAAAAAAAAAAAAAAAAAAAAAAAAAAAAAAAAAAAAAAAAAAAAAAAAAAAAAAAAAAAAAAAAAAAAAAAAAAAAAAAAAAAAAAAAAAAAAAAAAAAAAAAAAAAAAAAAAAAAAAAAAAAAAAAAAAAAAAAAAAAAAAAAAAAAAAAAAAAAAAAAAAAAAAACACAACAAACAGAGATGATTGATAAGGGAAACACTTGGGATTCTTCCGCAAATGGAGGTGCAGACTGAATGGACTATTTGGTGTACAATGGATGTCAACAGTTACGGCTCAGATGGCTGGATCGAAGATTACGGGTGTAATTACTTCATTTGGTGGTCCTTAAGAGTAAGGTGAACTTGATGGAGATGGTCAGGGAAAAAGGTCAAGGCAGTAAAAGATAATCACGGGGATTGATTCGAGTGGAAGATCCACTCTGAATCACTGTTGCCCTTGATACCTTTCCTTAGAGCAAGTCGTGTCATACGTACTGTTATGTTCAAGCTCATCAATGAGATCTACGTCGAGGTCTCCATATGGTTCTCGCTTTTGACGTCACGTGACTGGAAGGGTAAGGACACGTGACCAAACTCCTCGGGCTGTCGTTAGTCATCTTTGAGGTAGTGTCAACTATCAAGTATTAGGGATGAATGGGACACAATGTCTCGAGCAGTATACAGCTCACGATATGGTGAATTTGACAACTTGAAATTTCAGCAGGCGTATTTCCGTCGCTCACTAATCACGTGACAGAACTCCTCTCCTGATTGGGCTGTGTAGTGATCAAATTCGAAACGCTTGGACTGATTAGACCCCAGACAGAGCATGGCCTGTACTCCAACATGGAGAGGGATAGAGTGGATCATTTAGCATCGAAATGGAGCCGGAAATTACCAAGATGGAAGAGGCACAGGTACGGGCTCCTATAAGTCAGCTAGAGGAGCCCACAGCTAATGTGTCAATGCAGCTTTCAGGTCACATTTAACCAAGAACTCAGAGAAGCGCACATGACTTGTCACGTGATATAGCGGATTTGATCTGGCCACGTGACGTCGAGTCTGGTCACGTGACGTAGAGTCTGGTCGCGTGACGTCGAGTCTGGTCACATGGACGGATCTCATGTGGCACGGGGTAGAGATCAGTGTCAAGCTGTTTCCGGTAGAACGGACAAGGTCACAGACTTGACTTGAGCATCTTGGACAGGTTATGACTGAACTACAAGAAGAAGGCTTCATGCTACAGTACAGTACAGTACAGAACTATACACAAGTGCTACAGGCTTAGGAGAATATGACTCCATTGTGAATGCACAAGTCATGAGACTGTTGCTACAAAGATGCTACCAACAAGTGGAATTGAAATTTCGACTCTGTGAGAGATGTAGCCTGGTTATTGTAAGCTTCTTCGGTGCTGGTGGTGGATCCATAGAGTCTGTCGTCCGTACCAATGTGCAGTTCTGACTGTGGATGGTAACCTTGAGACACAATCAGATACGCATCTCCTGACAGAAGAAGTTTGTTTAGCCGTGCTAGCTCAGTGCAATGTATTTATTCGCTTTGCAAGAGAGCAATTCTCTGAGGAGTAGACGGAACTGTTGTACATGAAGGTGTACAGGAACCAAAACCTGGAATGCCTCCAGTGAGCGATCTAGAGGAGATACAGACTAGTTTGTATGGAAAAAACTGTCCAATCACGTGACACCAGGCTTTTGCTTTTTGTTTGGTCCATGTGGGATGATTACTGGAGGAGTTAGCTGATGCCGTGTAGTGCAGTCAGCAAGACTATACTGAGTGAAAGAGAAGAGATACAAGCAAGTTTGTATGAAGAGATATTACCGACCGAGTTAGGTGGTGTTGTGTACTCTACTGAGAGATATAGAAGAGGTTCGGACCAGCTTGAGTAGAGGAAAATACTCCGGGGGCTCAACGCACTCAAGTACGAGTACAGTACTCACATACCGAGGCAACTGGGGTATGGGATACCCAGAGTGTGACAGGCCCCATTTGCTGGAGATGGGCTAAACAGAAATCATCTCATTGTCGACACAGATAATCCGGCAGCTGTGCAGATGAGCACTCGTCCTGCATTCAAAAACATTGCCAGACGGTTCCACTTTACCCGATTGACATTCACTATGTTCCAACCGAGGACCAACTGGCTGACATCCTGACCAAGGCTCTGAATGACTCAAGCCTTGTGAAAGCCCGGGAATCTCTTGGTATTTGTGCGACAATGGATTTAGCAAACTACAAGAGCTGAATCACTGGCGGAGTGTTGAATAAAGACTAAGCCTAGGAAAATCCATACCCACTGTGGATTTACCAACTCGAACGGCAGAACGGTTTCTCCATTCGAAATAGCCAGAGCAAACAACTCCATAACACTGTGCACGGATATTAGAGCTTCTAAATCCGATACGAGGAATCACGTGACCTCAACTGCCCTATCGTAAAGATCACGTGTGGTCAAAGTCCTCAGCGTCACGTGACAACAACCACAACGCCGCCAAATCCAACCTGTCCCAGTGGCAAACAATCCTATTGTCTTGTGAACTTTATCCTAATAACGAATCTACACCAACCCCACTCTATCTCACTCTACAGAGGTACTACAAAATAACCAAAGATGGCATTGTATTCCCCGCATCTACATCTACTGAACTACACCTCTATATCCAGGTTTGCCACCGTTTCCCTCCTCCCCAACGCGAAACCCATTTCCAACACGCCTTTGACGTGCAGCGTGTATTAGAGTTTCCAACTATCAAAACGGATCTCACCAAACACGAGATCTTTCACCACCCTACAAGTACTTCCACCCCCCCCCACCACCACCACATGCGCCGCTCAAGCAACCAACCACCGATCACGGCCCGGTTCGTGCGCCGGAAACCAGACAAACTGGAGGGTGGCGAAGAACGTCGAGCGCCTGTGTCCACAACGACAACCACCACTCCAGGTGTGCCTGGCGTTCCAGGAGGAGCTGGACTGACCCGAAAACGAGTCGTGGGCTCTCCTGGCGTGGCTGGAACGTCAGGAGGCTCAATCCAACGATCTTCTGGAACCTCGTTCCGCCGCTCAGGCCGAGGATCTCTCCTTGAAAGCTCCGACATGAAAAAGTCCGCCTACAAGGTCCAGAAGGATTGGCCAAAGAAAAACAACCCATCGTTCACCAAAACAACCAACTGGTCTGTCACCAGACAAGCCCCCACCCCAGAGATTTTGCCCGACCTCTCCGACGAACAAACGCACATTGTCGATCTCGTATGTAAACAACGGGCCAACGTGTTTTTCACCGGAGAAGCAGGAACAGGCAAATCGCTCATCATCAAGACCATCGTCCGACGATTCAAGGCCTCGGGCATCTGCTGCCACGTGACAGCGCCCACGGGACTCGCTGCCGTCAACATTGGAGGCGTAACCACCTACCGATGGTCCGGGCTCGGTCTCATGAACAACCCCGTGCCCCAAATGGTCGCCAAGATCGCCAAGAGCCAGGACGCCAAGAACCGCTGGCTTGACACAAAGGTGCTCATCATCGACGAGGTGTCAATGTTCCCTCCGGACGCCTTTGCCAAGCTCGACCAGGTGGGTAGAGCGATCCGCAAGAAGGACCGACCCTTTGGAGGCATCCAGATCGTGCTCACAGGCGACTTTTTCCAGCTGCCCCCTGTTGGCCAAAACAGCAAGTGGCTATTTTCGCAGCCGACCTTCAAAGAGACTGTGGCGCACAAAGTCCAGCTCACAAAGGTGTACCGACAACAAGGCGACACCTCGCTGACGGAAATGCTACGAAAACTACGGTTCTGCAACCCTGCAGATCATGCAGAACTACGCAGGTTCTTCGACGGGCTGTCACGTGACCTCGACGATTCCGACGGAGTCGTGCCTACTGTTCTGGAGCCTCGAAACGACGCTGTCAATGCCAAGAACGAAACCGAGCTTGCAAAGCTGCCCGGACCAG
Source organism: Yarrowia deformans (assembly GCA_900519085.1). NCBI lineage: Eukaryota > Fungi > Ascomycota > Dipodascomycetes > Dipodascales > Yarrowia > Yarrowia deformans. The sequence continues at coordinate 784,860 of ULGY01000007.1, read as the reverse complement.
AGTTCACCTTCAAGGCTAACGACAGGCTTGCAGGCAACTCCATCGAGGACATGAACGGCTGGCTGAAGGACCAAAGCACAAAAACGTTGAACGACGGCCTGCGCGTCCTCCCCGAGCTCAAACTCAAGCTCGGCGCCCAGGTGATGGTCACCAAGAACATCTACAAGGACAACGTCAAGCTCGTCAACGGCAACATGGGCATCGTCAAGTGGCTCATGAGCTCGAGCCGGTTCCACGCGATTGTGCAGAGCGGACGGGGCGGCAACAGACCCCAAATGTTCGAGGCCGTCGAGTGGGTCGAGGGATTCGTCAAACGCGGCAAACCCCCGGGGTACTACCCCCGATCCAAGGACGTGAGGGCCCTGAGAGAGTGTCCAGAACCCGAGTCGCCCCACAGCCCCGATTGGGACACCGCCAAGCAGATCCTCATGGAAATCTACGAGACCATCGAGGTGCAGTACCGGTTCAGCGCAAACCCGCGGTTCGACTGCACGTCTGTGGACGCCCTGCTGCCCGTGGTGAAGTTTGTCGACGACACCTACGGCACCCGGTACGTCCACATGCCTGCGGAAATGTTCCAGGTCAACAACAACGCCAACAATGGCCAGACCGGAGACAACACTGCTGCCGCCAAGGGAGGAGCCCTCGAGCGCCACCAGGTCCCGCTAATCCTGGCCTGGGCCATGTCGATCCACAAGTGTCAGGGCCAAACGCTCGGCAAGGTCAAGGTCGACTTGTCCAAGGCGTTCTGCATGGGCCAGGCGTACGTGGCGCTGTCGCGGGTGAGATCGAAGGACAAACTGCAGGTGGTGGGGTTCGAGCCGTCGAGGGAGACGCCGAACCAACAGGTGGTTGAGTTTTACCGCCAGTTTCCACGGCCGTTTGAGAGGGAGGAGAGGCAGAGTAAGCTGGAGAAGATGGTGGAGGAGTTGGATGATGGGGAGTTGGATGATTTGTTTTAACGGCGCGAGCTGCAAGCTTGCGAGCAGTGAGCTGGCGAACAGTGAGCAATCGTGTTTGAAACAAACTGTGAGCGACACTCTGGATGAGCAGTGAACCAAATGAGATCCAGCAAAATGAGATAGTGCCAAAAGATCCAGATGAGTCTCGACTTGGCTCACTGTGAGCCATAAGCTGAACAAGCTGGGAGCTTTCCAGACATTGGGTCCGTTCGAGCCCTACGGCCTCTCACTGCCATAGCTGAAATCTGACGGTCAGATCCTAGCCGGGACTGTCCTGAGGCCACACATAGCATAATAGCATAATAAACGACAGTAATAGCCGTGCCAGGGTGGTAGTCGAGGACAGGGAACGGATCTCGTACGTGTTGAAACGTAGACTGGGTGGCGGGCTGGTGGCATGGTTGGTGGCACCGTCGGAAGACAATGTGTGTGCCACTGTGGAAACGTCAGGCGAGCTCGTATCGCTGTGGCAATGGCTGATGACAGCGTATGTGTCGTTGTGGCATGGGATGGCGTCAACGCGTGTGTCGCTGAGTTGTGTCTCTGGTGTCTCTGTGTTAGTAACGCTCAGGTGTGGTTGCTGATAGACAACGTGAATTGCGACTGGTGGTGGCAAGGCTGCAACAGAATCTGTGGTACTCATTGTATGGGGCGATCGAGGTCAAAAGCCAATGGAGAGAATCCGTCACTGTGGTTGTCAGCTTTGATTTCTCGTAGACACATGAACAGAGTCACTAGAATCACCTGACCACAGATGAACACTGTCGTAGTCATGGAAACGTCACCACCCACACACCCCGCCACCACCCACGTGTCCATCCACCCTTCTCTCCGCCTACACCATCAAACCCGGCTCTGGCGACCGTACGGAGACCATCGGCTGGGGTTGTGCTCGGGGAGAGAGTTGGGAGGTTTGAACGTGGGGGTGACTGTGCTGATGTAGCTGACGTGGCAGCGGTTCTGTTTGTGCGACGACGACCATGTTGTGATGTGTGGTGTGGTATCTGAGGCGGTGGCGGTGAGTGGGGCAATGACGTGTCCGTGCGGTGGTGGAGGTGTCTTAGACTAATCACTGAAGTGTGCTTGTCTGAGTGTCGCTTAGCTGGTGACGTGGCAAAGTGACGGTGACTGGGGCCTGCAATGGTATCTGTGTTTGTGTCCGTGGCAGTGACGAGAGTAAAGGGATCGTAGGGGCGTCTGTGTGGGTATCATCTGTGGTATCTTTGCTGTGGAGCCATTGTTGTGGAGCCATTGCTGTGGAACCATTGCTGTGGAGCCATTGCTGTGGTACCTTTGTTGTGGTATCTTTGCTGCCTGTGTCATCAAAGTGAAGTGTAAGAGGAAGAGTTGTTTTGTGTTGGTCTACCTTAATTAAGTGAACTGCATAAAGCTATTGATAGTAGCCAAGGTCGTCATGCAGACAGAGCTATACACACCTGGTACCGTTATCTCATACTTGTTGCAAAAGTTAGCCGTCTTTGTGAGTGTCCTCCAATAACGACCGTTCAGGCTGTAGCTATAGACTGTAGTTTCAGAAAAAGTACTGCCTTCATCTCAACTGTTGAGCTAATCTAAACAATCTATCTATGAACAACCACTTGTACTGTAATCATGTAGTCTCCCAATAAACCCTTGTTAAACCCAGAGCCACCTGCTGTAACTTCGACAACAGCCCAACACGACACAACACAACTATCTCTATCTCAACCTACAGACACCACAGAAGTATTCTGCAACATTCATCAGACTCAGAAAGACCCGGAGAACAACTTTACATACACCAAGCAATCTCTCGGCTCCTTGTATGTGCCTCAACAGGACGGATACATGTACGTAACGCGTAGCAAGAGGTTTCTGTACGTCACGTGACCGCATGAGTTCCCGGGTCAGCTTTATTATGAAAATCGAATATCTTACGTAATCGATCAGTTGCTGTTCTACCTCGACCTCCGGCCTCTCGTTACTCGAGAACATCACCAACCTTAATCTCGGAGTATTATCCCGACCACTTTTAAGGTGCGTCGGAATAAGCCGGGCTCGCGTATACGTGCCTTTAGTGAGGGGAAGTCAGACAAGGAAACAGGGGTTGGGGGTGTCAAGAGTAATCAGGTGAGCGTGGAAGAAAAACAGGGTGTGACGTGACCAATAAAGCTGGAATAAATCTAGAAATATCCTAATCGAGTATTTGAGCTGAGAGGAATATTTTAGATATTTTTCTGAGCCGAAATGTACCCCCTGACGTCAGCTTCACACCACTCACAGCCTCGCTGCTCGTGGTGTTTTGTCACATTCGCTTATTCGGTTATTTCATCGGCTAAATTTCCACCTTTTTCTCCACCCAACCTTGCAATAATACCCGCAAAACCGCGAAAGAATTCTCTAAAAAACCGCCCCAAAAGCCAGCCGCCCCGCGCATGTGTTAATCGCCGCTCTGGCCACTTTTTCCAGCCCTTCCTCTCATCCAATGATACTCACAGATTTCAAGCAGATAAGCCTTTATTCGGGTTAAGGTGTGGTGGGTTTGGAGGGGTGTGGAGGGTGGGGTTTTGGTGGTGGCGAGACGGGAGGTGATTCTGTGTGTTCGTGGGACCGTGTAGCAGGTATTAGGAGGTACTCATAATTTTCCCAATTTTCCTCAAGTTTCTGTGAATAAATTTCCAACTTTTCAACGGCGTCAAGGATGACTCCGAGCCTTAATTATGGCATGTTATTGGTCAAGTAAAAAGGGAAGGGTAACATGACTGCGGCGCTCCAATGGGTTTTGCGGCGGCTATTTTCGGGGTTCTCGGGCTCGACCCTTTGCCCGCCAGACCTTGACCCGCGCCGGACCAGCGGCTGGTAGTTTTTTGCTCTTTTCTTTGCTGGAATTAATCCCCACGAATGACTGGGGCTTTCCCCACCCTGATAGAGTTAGCGTTGGCAAGTCGGGCCAACTTTATTGTGGCGGAAAAAGGTGAGTCTGGGACCTTTGAGAACTTGTCAACTACACAACATGTCTGAACAGAAGCGTGAGTACGAACCGAGCAAGGCGCAGCCGAACTGTGAGCCTCACCGAAGGAGAAACGGTCACGAAAGAACGATTGTTGCGACGGATTGCCACGATTTTCGATTGACACAAACACCCGACCACGTGAAGACCGATCTGAGTGAATACACAGACCCAGAAGGGAGAGTTGAGTGGGGTTGTTGGTTTGTGTGTTTTGTTGGGCGGAGAAAGAGACGGAGTGTGTGGAAAGAACAGTCACGTGTCTTTTTGATTGTGTTCTTAAGACTGATTCGATTGGCTGGGTCGGATGTGACCAACGTGACTAAGACGTCATGTGGTGGTCATGGGGGGTGTGAGAGGAGATGGGGAGATTGGTGTGACAAGACTAGAGCGATCAGGCTGGTCATGTGACCGGAGTCCTGTTGATCAGGTCACGTAATTGAGCCTGGTGTGGCTTCCGCTGATTGTGTCGATTTGCTTTATCGATTGGTTCTCTTCTCAAGTCATGTCGTATCACGCCGTGAGCCCGTTTTTACACACCCGCTTTGTTTTAAAGACACGTTTTACACTCCGTCTGACGTGGCGACTTTAATCAGAAACATCCGCCCAACCAATCTTGTCTTCTTGACCATCACTCCACGAACCACACAGACGTGTCACCCAACCGCCCCACAAAACGCCCCACAAACGCCCCACAAAACGCCCCACAAAACGCCCCAAGTGATTCAGCCGGCTTGCAACACACCCAGCGTCAGCAGAAAGGCGAACGTGACACGGCAGCAGATTCAGGACATCAGAAGGCAGTGGATTCAGGATCGACACTCCCGATTCAGTGACTTCAGGAATGTGAACCCTGTGGTCACTCTTTCTACAAGGACTGCTCCGACGGCTTCCCTGGGTACAGATTCAGTGAGCAGAAAATAGAACCCAACCGGTCCTTTTCTCTTCACGTTTTTCGGTAACGATCCAGTCGTCTAGGATGAATGCCCACGTTCACCTTGCTCTTTGGTTCATCAGAGAGCGTCCACGTCCACCTCTTCCCGGAAACGTCTGACCGCACGATGCTGGAGTCCTGTCACCTCGTGGACTGTCGTCTGGCTGGACTGAGTCACACCCGTCGTCACCTCAGTCCTGTGTCACCACCCTCGTGAAGCATTGATCCTGTTGAGACCACTACAACATATTGGCCCTGCATGTGTCTTCACCATCATCGCACTCTGACGATGGCTCTGTCACTGTCATATTTTCACCACCATCGTGTGCGCTCTGATGGCGGCTTGATTCGGATGGTGTTGTCTGACAGTGGTTTAGTCACCTGCCTGTCTTCACCACCATCGTGCTTCGCACTCTGTGGGTCGATTCAGTGGTGTTGTCGCCGTCATCGTACTGCGCACTCAAACGGCTATGTGGTCGTCGCACTCGTCGTGCTACGCACTCCTCGTTGCTCCTCGTTGCTCCTCTTTCCTCCGCTAACCCAGCCCTCCCCTTCATCTACCAATTCGCATCCGGCGCCATCGCCGGCGTCTCCGAAATCCTCGTCATGTACCCTCTTGACGTGGTCAAGACCCGAATGCAGCTCCAGGTCAAGGGTTCCGGCGAGCAGTACTCGTCCATGGTCGACTGTCTCCAGAAGATTGTGCGAAACGAGGGCTTCTCCCGGCTCTACCGAGGCATTTCCGCCCCCATTCTCATGGAGGCTCCCAAGCGAGCAGTCAAGTTTGCCGCCAACGACGAGTGGGGCAAGTTCTACCGGTCTGCGTTTGGCATGCCCAAGATGACGCAGTCGCTGTCGATTCTGACTGGAGCCACCGCCGGAGCCACCGAGTCGTTCGTCGTCGTGCCCTTTGAACTCGTCAAGATCCGACTCCAGGACAAGTCGTCCAAGTACACCGGCATGGCCGACGTGGTCAAGACCATTGTGCGACAGGAGGGTCCTCTGGCTCTGTACAACGGTCTGGAGGCGACTCTGTGGCGACACATTACGTGGAACTCGGGTTACTTTGGTGTCATTTTCCAGGTGCGACAGCTGCTGCCCAAGGCCTCCGACAAGAAGGGCCAGATGATCAACGATCTGATTGCCGGCTCCATCGGAGGAACCGCCGGAACCGTCCTCAACACGCCCTTTGATGTCGTCAAGTCGCGAATCCAGAACACCACCCGAGTCCCCGGTGTGGTCCCCAAGTACAACTGGACCGTTCCCTCTGTTTTCACCGTGTTCCGAGAGGAGGGCTTTGGAGCTCTGTACAAGGGATTCATGCCCAAGGTGCTGCGACTTGGTCCCGGAGGAGGAATTCTGCTGGTGGTGTTTACCGCCTGCATGGACTTTTTCCGGGGAGTCCACGAGGGAAAGAAGTAGGGAAATAGACTTGAGGAGGTGATTGTTGCGGAGCAACTGTCGCCGACCAAATATAGGAGGTAATTGTTAAAGACACTGTACTTGTAGGCGGTACAGTAATCGTTGCTCGGACTGTAGCACGTAATCGCTCTGTTGCCGACCCATATCGTAGCTGTAACAGTACAGAGTGATCTTGAGGTTTCTGTAATCACCATTTTGGACAATGCTGTACATTTTTTATCGAAAAATAGGGTTAAAAATATTTTTATTTATTTTTCGTATTTTTATTCTCAAAAATAGACCTAAATTCTTTTTGATTATTTATCCGTTATTCTACTTGAAGTCTGTGATTTTCTTTGTTTAAGGTTTGGATTGGTCAGATTGAGATTTGGGACTGTTTGAGGAGTGATATGAAACTATCCCTGAAACTCTGTCAGAAGTAATCACAGAGAAAAACAAAGAGCCACATTCGGCTCCCCGTATCCTTATTTCAATACAAAAGTGCTGTCAGATTTTGTGTATCTCCATATCTCGTAATTTTCGAACCTGCCATTTCTCCACGTTTTAACTTGGGTTCAGTTGAATACTCAGTAGAACCGTTTACAGGGTGTCCTCAACAGGAATCAAGGCCAGTCAAACGCCGTGATTATCGATAGTATCTGCTTGAGAATACTTTAATATGACTAAGCACATGATTTCAATCCTAGTGTGGTATATCACTTTCACGTTTTGAGTAAAACTCGTTGCTGTAGAATCACCTGTTCCTGACTTCAATTACTTTCTTTTACTTGGTGTGAGTCTTTTTGTTGGAACACTTCTCAACAAAAAAAAACACAACTGTACCTAGACAACGAGGGCTTTCTTTTGCTTGGTAATCAGTCTGAACAACTTTCAGCTGACGTATCACATGATTCAAATACTCCTCTACGGTTTTTAATGTCACGTGATCGGTCTAGGCAGAGTGTGTTGGTGCACTCCCCATACAGCTCTACTTGAACTTACTTGCTTTCGATAATCAACCAACGCGTGACCGATCTGTTCAATTTCTTCCCAGTACTCCTCACGTGACCCGCTTGCAACTTCTTTTCTCTCACGTGACCCTCCAGCCCTCCCCCCTAACCCTTTCCATAACAGCCCTATGACTGCTCAACAACAACCCAAACTGTAGACACCGTTTTGAGACAGATTTGAGGTGTTTGCAGAACTCCCATCACGTGACCAATCTAGTCAATTTTTCATCGTCACACTCCTCACGTGACCCCAACCACCCCCAACCCCACCCCTAACCCCTTTACCCTTCCCTAACCCGATCTATCCCCAAATCGAAATCCTGCACATCATGCACCTAATATGCACCCACCAACATGAATCTCAATCTTACCCCGTTACACACCACAAAATGAACTTTTTCATACGACGCCAAATCGCCTCAAAACAAGTCACGTGCCTCACCAACCTGACTAAGCGATACTACACGCGCCGTGCCACCCCTCTGAATCTTCCTGATCTCGATTTCTCATCTTCTGCTGACAAATCCAAGACGGTCAATTTTTGCGACAAATGTCCGCCTCCTGATCGCGAAACGCCCTACACACGGCTATTTCCTGCTGAGCACGAAAAGGACATTGATTACGTAAAGGCCATGCCGGCCGCGTTCCACTTACGTCATCTGCTTATTAATACCGGTGCTCAGAAGTGGCCCAAGGCCATTGAAAAGGACGAGTCGTCATTGGCAGGATTGATTGCCGAAAAAAGACACGAATTTCCACTACGGAAAAAAATGGCCAAGGCGGGGATTCTGATTAGTAATACGACGCTTCCGGACACAGGCTATGACAACGTTTCGAGTGCTTACCTGTTCCCGGACAATCTGCTGATTACTAATATTCCCCATGACCAGACGGAACGGTTTCTGGACACGTTACTCGAGGAGAATGATGAAATTCGGGCGATTAAGCTGAAGGAGGAGTTTGGAGCACGTGACAACTCACGTGACATGTGGCTGGTGTGTGGACATGCGGAGAGGGATGCTCGCTGTGGCGATATTGGGCCGTTGATTTTGGGTGAAATGAACGAAATACGGGACGAGCAGAGCGAGTCAGGTGATGGGTCACGTGATGTTCAGTCAGGTGGAAAATCACGTGGCTCGGATACAGCTCAACCACGTGACTCGTCACCTTTGACCGCCCTCATCAGCCACATTGGAGGCCACGCGTTTGCCGGAAACGTTCTCCTCTTTTCGGGAGAAACCGGAGCCAGCTCCTGGTTCGGACGAGTCCGACCAAGTCACGTGCAGGGTTTGGTCAAGGAGTGGAAAGCGGGGAGAGTGGTGAAGGAGTTGTACAGAGGGACCTTCTCTGAGTGAGAGGCCGTACGTCTCGAATGGACCTCTTGAAAGCTGGTATTGTTGACAACCAATGACTCATAACCTGTTGAGAATGGTCATAACCTGTGGATTCATAACCTCTGGTCATGACTTCTGACGATTCCAAACACAACACATGTACATACAATGTTTATAGATTTAGAACTGACTTGGATCTCACCAGACTCAGAGCTGACCAATACTTTAGAGCTGACCTAAGGTTTCTTTTTTTCACGTGACTAAACCATCATATCCTGTAACACGGCTACATTCGGGTATTTTGTTTCGTCTTCAAACAAGTAGCTTCTCTGAGTCAGAGATAGTAGAGTCATGTTTGGTAATAGTCAACCAGGCTTCGTTTGACCAATGAAATTCGAAAACCGTCACGTGACGTGGGAGTGACTGAATAATACTTGTCCGTTCAATCACGTGACGTTCACAGTGCTCTACTTGTGACGATTAACTGATGACTAAAGAAAAACCCATACTTGAAAGCAGTTTGTTTTGACATGCTCAAACTCTCAATAAATATCCTTCGAATTACAATGCCCATCTTGTAGCATTTTGCTGCTTTTTTATCGGTCACGTGATGTTATCGTTTTGCCGTTTGAAAATACAACCTGCTGAGTAATCACATAATCGATACTGAGTCCTAAAGTGCAATAATCTTGACCTGTCCTAGAATCTGTTCCTACAACCTACAACCTACAACCTGCTAAACTGCTTTCTATCACGTGACTCCACTCCTCATAACCTGTTCCATCTGAAAGATCTCTATTTTTCATCACGTGACTGCGGGAAGCCCGATCTGGAAAACCTTATTTGGCCTCAGTCAAAAAAAAAAAAAAAAA
>ULGY01000007.1:723443-774260 GCA_900519085.1 Yarrowia deformans | reverse complement strand
GGGGGGGGGGGGGGGGGGGAGGGAGTGTTGGGAAATTCGGATTGATTGCAGGAAAATTGAATTATTCGATTTTATCTCGTTTCTGTAATTTTCCTGAATTTCCTCCCATTAAATCCACCCCGTTCTCACCTTCCCCACATGTCCAAATCGGTACATCCGTTTTAAGGTTCAGACGTGCATACCCATGATATGTAGTTGTCTAGGTGGTGGCCAACTCAGCAGGATACAGATATGTTCAGGTTGCCGGCGAATCCGGGCGAGCCTTGGGAACGGGTGGGTCACGTGGTGGACGTGGAGCAGGCGGCGGTCCGATCTGGTCACGTGACGCACACCCGGCTCTCCCGCAGGCATTCTCGCCAATCAGAGATTCTTGTTTTGACCGAATTACAGGCGCTGGCGACGACGGAAACGATCGATGTGTTGCGTCAGCGGATTAGTCAGCGGCTGGGGGAGCTCGGGGCGACTTCTCCGGGTCCTCGGACGTTGTTGGAGCTGTTTTCCAGCGTTTGCGGGTGGGGCGTGGTTCCACGGTCTCACGCGACATTTGGAGGGTCACCCGCGACACCCGGCGTGTCACACACGACGTCCGGTGTGTCTCCCGCGCCGTCGACCATGTCTCCCCCGACATCGATCATGTCACCCCCGGCATCGACCATGTCACCCCACCACATCGCCACATCAACCACGTCACATCAACACGTCCACCTCTCCACAAGCCCAACCTCCGACACCTCTGCCCCACACTCAATCACTCCGGTCACCACCAACGGATCCTCCGGGTCTACACCCTCCGTGGACGTGTCTCAAACCAGTGACAGACCGTCTGTAACGGCGACATCGAAAATGTCGCGACAATTCAAAAGCCAACTCTCGGGCAGTACCCAGATCGCCTCCGTCATCCCTTCCGCTTCAAAAGGATACTACGCAAATCTCGATACCTCTCCTGGAATCACCTTGGCAAAACTTCTCTCTTCCTCTCCAGAGTACGCGCTTCGAGAATCGTACTTTCAAAAGTGTTTTCCAATGCACAGAAAGCAGTTTGAACACTCTACGCAACCTCGTTCGTTTTTGCGAACTCCTCGGTTCAAAAAGGTGCTCATTTCGCCGGATTGCAATCTCTTGGCAATGGTGGCTGACAAACACTGGGAAGTGTTCAAGGTTGGCGAAAACTTCAACCATCCGCCTGTTTTGCATTGTGAGGGGCAGATTAGCGGCGTTTACGGAAGATTGAGCGAGTCTAGGTACCCGAAAAGGGATCGATATGCCAAGGTGGACGATTCCGAGGACGTGAAAAAAAGTCACGTGATTGGTCCTGCTGATCTTGGCGACTTTGAGTGGGACTTTATCCATGCTTCTCTTTCGAATCGGTATCTTGCCATTACAGGAACCAAGGGCATGGTACGAGTTTTCGATTTGGAAAAGTTGGGCAAGCCGATTTACACTTATCGGAGCGATTTCAACGCTCAGGCGATTGCTTTGAGTGGGTCAGGGTCGTTGCTGGTGTGCTCGATTACCGGCAGGGATTTGAAGACGGACGCGGTCAAGCCGATGATTGCGTTACACGATTTGAGAAGGGTTAGGGTGAGGAGGGAAAGAGGCGAGGGCAAGGGCGAGGGGGCTAGGGCTGACGGGGCTAGGGCTGACGGGGCTAGGGCTGACGGGGCTAGGCCAGACGGGGTCAGGGGAGACCGGCGAAATTCCAACGCTCGCCGCGACTCGATTTCCACCTCCACCATCTCCCGAACCTCCACAACCCGAACTACCGAATCTACCCACTCAAACTCCTCCTCTTCCACCTTTGGCCTGTCACGTGGCTCACCAACTACCCTAACCACACCGTACACGGATCCCGTGACCCGGCTGATCATTTCTGCGCAAGAAACGTCGATTCTATGTGCCACAGAAACACAAAGCCGGTTTTTCGTCATCGACGTACAATCGCCCGTTGAACCTCGGCTGATTATGAAATCCGCTAGAAGAGCCGATCCGTCACCGGAATCGGAAGGAATCACCGATCTGGCGTTTTTTCCAAACCAACAGGTCGTGGTGGTGGCTTCTCTAGCCAAAGAGTCGCCTCCAATTGTGGTAGACACCAATGTCCGCAACCTGCACCCTGCTTTACCTCCCACAAGTGTGTCTCAACCCAGTCTACTTTCTAGACTCGATCCTCTCGGAAGTCATATCCATTGTGTGGCTGTTTCTCCTAGAGGAGACGCTATGGCTTTTGTGGACAAGACGGGGCTGGTTTACGTCGTCTTTTTGGACCCTCATACTTATGCTGCCAGAAAGACGGTTTTGGTGGCTGAAGTAGGAGGAGCTCATACGGCTTATGAAGCAGCAGCTTTGCGGTTTTCGGCTGATGGACAGGTTCTGTTTGCAGTGGATTATAAGGGCGTTTTTCACGTGCAAGATTGGGGAGCGGGGTTGCCGAGTTATGCGGGGGTGGGCAAGTGTCAGACGTTGAGAGCGAACAAAAGTTGACCGACGAACGAGTGAGCGACAAAAGCCAACGGCTTGAAGAACGAGCGCTGCGAGCTCTGAGTGTCTGTTAGCTTTTGCAAAACTGGAGTCTTTGACAGATTTCGTTTTGTCAAATTTTCGATTTACTCCCAAATCAGGCAACTTTCCAGGATTTGGCGGTCGTGGCGCGGCTTGGCCAGGCTTGGCGGTCTTGGCCAGGCTTGGCGGCAGTCTCGACTCTCTGGATTCTGTCGATTTTGCCGCGATTCCCGCGATTCTCGCGATTCCCGCGATTTCCGCGATTTACCACCAACTGGGAAATTTCGCAACTCTCGACCAAGCCCGAACTCCCCCTCACACAATCAGGTCGAGCACGACGTGCTCAGCTCAGCTAAAAAGGCCTACGGCCATATTTATATATTTATTATTGAATTTGTGACATTAGGAATACAGTAGTGTATGCACTGTGTAGCGTAATGGGCATCTGAGTATGTACAATGTTATACAAGTAGTGGTCAAGAGTACCTGCACAATTGAAATCGGCTCATTGAGAGTATTCAAATACACTCTCTATTATTGTATCTGTGTTACTCATTTTTCGCAGTTTTAAAATCACCTTGGAATCAATCTTTCAAAACATATTTCAGATTATTGCTTTATCATGAATAAAAAAAGACCTATTTTACATTCACCAAAACTAGTCACAAATAATACCAAAATGATCACAGAGGGCCGATCTTTTCGAATTTATCATTTTCAGCTTTGTTTGAGAAACACTCACAATAAAGTCCTGCCGCTGGAAAAATTGTGCTGATGCTGGTATCTCTGCACTTTGAAGCCCTCAAAACTGAAAGGGTTATGGGTGGTGCATTATGTAAGCATTATATTCCCCCAGTTATAAATACATCGTCTAAAATCTGAGGAAATGACTGGCTTTGTCAAAACAGTCGATTTCAATCTCATTTGTCATGTGCCCTTTGACTCAATATTCTGTCTGTTGTTTGGATTGTGCATATGGTCTCAAAATTGGGAGGCGTGGATTTCGTGGTCACGTGACCAAATCGGGAGACATGGACTTCCGGTCACGTGACAAAACTGGGGAGCTCGGGTTTCTTGATCACGTGTAAGATATAGTTCCTCGAGGTACTCATCTACAAGTGGACGGAGCAGAAAGAAATTGAGAGCCATAGATACGAGAAACCGTCATAACTACCCGTACTCTACATAGCTAGTGTCTCATTAACTGTAAGAGTCTTACAAGTACAGCTACAGCTACAAGGCATAGTGTTTCTTTCAAGGAGCTTGGATGTATTCCTAGCCTGGAATGGGTCCAAACACGCAATCAACAATAATCACCTCGAGATATGAGCGTCACTAGTCGAAAGATGCAACAATCTACAGCATCACGTGACCTGAATAGTATCTTCGTGACCCTCAAGACTCTGCTTTGTTAAGACGGGCCATATCCAATGGAAGATACACCCAGAATCACCTGTTTCAGAAGAAGCAATTATAAGAAGATGTACTTGTATTGCAATATGGAAAGAAGATGGGCTTCAGTATCCTTTAGTTTTGGTGAGCTTTTCAGTACATTCCTGATTGTCAAAGACAAATATCACTCACTCCATAATTAGCCACTACAGTTACAACTCCACGAAGTAAGCATTCAACAGAAGATGGATACTTACCACAGCGACCAGAAATCTCTCTCAGTCCATCCGTGCGAAGCATACATTCATGAGGGAACCACTTTCAGCCATATTCAGACCCCTTTTAGAACAATAGTGAAGCAAATGTTTTCAAACGACTGGAAACGTTCTCTGACGACTGTCAACGTTTTCCAACGACTGTCAACGACTGCAATCGTAGCTCAATCTTTCAGAGCACTACAAGTATAGCTCCATTTACAAGTTCTGTCAAATCCTCCATTTACTCTACACAACCAACCAAACCCCCACAAAATTCATACCAGCATACTCCCCAGAACGCGCTGCCTCCAATGGCGGCCTTTTTCCCACGACCAGACCACTACCCGTTGAGTAGTTTTGCGTCAAAAACTTGGTCAAATTTCCCCAAAAATAAGGTGGACCCATTTTGGACAATTTCCGAGCCGCACGCCTAGGGGTGGGTGTTTGAGGTCCATCAGAAAGACTGTTTGAAGGCTTGTATTGGGCTGAAATTTGGACAGCGAGTTGCGCCAGTGTGTGTCACGTGATCAACAAGTTTTTAGCCGGTTGCTAGCAAAACTGAGTGGAACACAATGAGCTACCGTTTAGTGGAGATGTGTCAAGTGGCCGAAAGTAGAGTACACGAGGGTCAAGTGAATTGTCAACTATTACGCACTGTGGTGAAGTAACTCCAAGTAATATTCTGTATCATCTATTCCCTAAATCCTCTTCTCCGGTGGAACTTCCTCCGTTTCAATCTTTGGAACTTGCAATTCGGTCTCCTTGGAAATCTTCTTGGACTGTTTAATCTTCTCAACAATTCCAGCAATCAACAATCCAAGCCCGACAAGGATCAGAAACCCTCCTGCCAGGGTTCGAATCGACGTTGGTTTGCCCTGGAAAATGAACGGGTGGAATTCCGCCCGTCCAGGGTGGTTTTTGAGGTATTCGTATCGTTCGATGACGTCGTCGGACATGGCTAAACGGAGTTGAGGAGGTTGGTCGTCTCGTGTCTGTGGTCACGTGTGGTCGTCACGTGTACGGTGCTTTAGTCACGTGTAGTCGTTTGTCACGTGTGGTCTTGTCACCTCAAGTCGTAATCGTCCAGGACAAAACAGTGTAGTTGTAGAAGGTGCAACTGAATTGCTCACATTGTTCAGCCCTACCTTTCGGCAAATCTCGCATGTAAATCTCGCAGGATATAAGTTATCGTAGCAACAGAGTTTGAGCTGTTGAGAAAAAAAAATAAACAAAAATTCTGAAATAAAAAATAAAAAAATAAAAAATTCTGAAAAATTCTTAAAAAAAACGGAAAAAAACGAGAAAAAAAGGAAAAAAAAACACACTGTAAATCCTCCACAATTCCAGCAACTGCTCTGAACGTGTCACGCGATACTTTGCAAAGCCTCCCGAAACCAGTCACGTGATCGTTTCCCTTCTGCCAAGACGCCAAGACGCCAAGACACTAAAAGCCGCATGCGCAATCCAAGCAACCCAAACCTCCGGGCCACGGTGACACAGAGGCAAGAACACGAAACGGGAAGTTGTTTTGTGGGTCACGTGTCTGAGGGGTGGTAGTTGTGTTTTTTTAAAACAACCCTGAGAAACGTGTTTTGAAGAGATTAGCCGAGGTCGAAGAAAATAATAGCCGAGGTGAAAAAAGAGTTGGTATTTAGCCGAGGTATGTGTGGTAGCTAGAGAGTATTTTGTGTTGTAATAAATTAAACTCTATAGAGTGCAATACGGAGTGGATAAGGAAGTGGTAAAGTAACAACAATGAATAGGTACCTACTCGTACTGCACTCTTCAGAGTCTACAGTATCAAATATGTTATTAAAGAAAGGAAACTCCTAGATATGGCTTAGTAATATGAAAGGTTTGTTAGAAAGTCATTCCAGGATGATTGGTAAGAGACAGTCACGTGATTAGTGGTTTGAGGAGAAGTGATGTGGTATTTGTAACGTCTCTCCTTGAGTACTGTACTGTAACGAAAGCTATGATGATTCACATTACTTTAACAGGACGTCTCTTTTACCAGAGCGATTTATAATCGTGGTATCGCTTCCTAAAGTATATCAATTGGAGCGTAATTCTCAGGAGAATGCAACACTCAAGTCTTCGAGTCGATATTTCTACTTCTCAGGAGGTTGTTATTATGGTATTCTGAACATACTCAAAAAATTAAGATACTAAAAAGTTTACTTGACAGCTGATAAAATCAGAAGAGTCTAGGTCGCATCACTAGCCTCGACTCCCTCCATCTCTCATAAGTGCGTTTGAAATACTTGCTGACTCGAAGTTCGATCTGTAACTCGAAAATGAACTACTGTTTGTCCATAACATTCCTTTTTAAGACATAGAGTCCTGAGAAACAGGCTGCAATTCCTACAGCTGTATTTGCACTGAAGAAAATCACTAAACCGGGCCAGGCGACTTCAGCGGTCAAGTTCCCAACTTCATATCTCTACTTCTGGTAAAATTGTGAGTGATCATAGTATCTTCATATCACGACCACCCCAGATATATGCTACAGAACACTCCAGGAATACTGTAGCACTTGAAATAAGCCGATTCTGGGTCAAAACCAGCCAATAAACACATTGAAGAGGTCTACATGTTAATAGTAGTACCAGTAGAGAAGTTATAGCTACAATAGAATCTACCAGTAGAACAGATACCACCAAACGAACCAGACTGAGGAGTTGATCGAAATATGGACTTGACAGAACTGAACTAGCTGAATCTACCAAACTGTTAAGTTGCCATCTTTTCCACTTTCGGTTCAGTTGTGTTTTTTTTTTTTTTTTTTTTTTGCAAGACAGACACCCCCTTGAAACATAAATACCCACTCCAACAACGCTACAGACACACTACGGATATTTGGAAGGCCTCATATAGCTCGCAAAGAGTCAGAGAATCTAACAATCAAGTCCCTGACGTTGTAGCGTTATTCGTTGCAGTGCTATTTTTGGCATCACTGGAGCACCTTTACCGGTCACTGCTACCAGTTTTAAAACCCGCAAAACACCGCTAAGAAGCTGTGAGGGTTTTTTAAATCTTTTATTGACCACGGTAAAACAGTGTCTGACCTCCATTTGACAATCTACTAGCTCCTACAAACTCTCTGACCAAGTCTGATACTTATGAATAAATAATATATTGTATATTATCTATTATAAAAACAACTCTATTTAACCAAACCCCATCATGTGGGGTACCAAAATGATCCCCCAGAGGTGCTCATTCCATCAGTACTACTCCCAGGTCTACCGTCCTGCTACAACCCGTGAAATACCTCATTCCGTTTTTTTCTCCAAATAAGGTGGACCGAATTTCCGAGCCGCACGCCCAGGGATGCGATTTTGGCCCCTCTTGAAAGCGGTTTAAAATGTTGGGATTGGGCTGAACTCTTGGGTGCAGATGTATTATGAGGGTTTCACGTGACTCTTAAAATCGCAACACCACTGAACCAATATTGAGCGAGTTATAGAGCCTCTTGTTTTGGTAAGCAGGACTAAGTATACTAAAGTTATTCTGAGCTAAAATCAGATGCAAGGCGTTAGGTTTCACTAATACCTGAACTAAATCAAGATACGCTCAAGTATGCGCAAGTAAATACCGAAAAATAACATTTCCCCAAACCGTTCAAAAACCACTCTCCTTTGGTCCATATCTCTGTAGCTGCTTTAAATCGTGATTTAACGGTTCACAGACAAGTCTACAAGTTCAGAAGGAATCTTTTAAAACATTATTCTGACCAACGGCAAAGTCCAGTGTGATATCTACTCGTTGAGAAGCTATTCATTGGTTCCCATAAACACTTGGAGTTGTAACAATGTCTTTAAAATACCATAGGCGAAAATACATCCTTAAAATGCGATCTTCGAAATCACGTTTCAAAAAAAAACAATCGTCGAAAGTCCGTCCTCAACTCACAATCTTCATAAATCAAAAGATGTGTCTTCAACATCGAAAACCGCCTTCAAAAACCGCCTTCAAAAACTGCCTTCAAAAACCGCCTTCGAAAACCGCCTTGAAACGTCAAAAGTCCGTCTACAAAATACAACCGTAAAATCCGTTCGAGGGCATGGGATTAAAGTCAAAAACAACCCCAGTTCGATTAAAACTATCTAAACATTTATGCAAATCCTCACGTGACCACCTTCTTCATATTCACCACCCTACTAACAATATCCTCCACCTCCAAAGACGCCTTCGTCGCAACCACCTCCCTCCTACCTTTTTCCATGGTCAAAAACTCCGTCAACAAATCCCCATCAACCACATCCTTAACAGGCACGTAATACCCTCTGAATCTCACGTGATCGCGACCCATCAGACCGGGATCTGACTCAGCAACAAACTTTTCAACCGTCTTCAAATGTCGAGCTTCTTTGTCGGTAGGAACAGGCGCAAAGGCGGTCACGGTGCCAAGAAGACTGCTGACGATTAGTAAGCCTGAAAACCGCCCAATCGACACGGGAACGTCTTCCAAATGGAAAGAAACCACGTGATCAAACCGGAAATGCGCCGATCCGTTCAAAGTCGGCTCGAGTTGCCGTAAATGGACCGCGTTGAAATCTTCATCAGCCAATTTCGAAGCTTCAGAGGGAATTCGCAACATTGTAAAACCGCCAAATCGATCACCAACAGCAATAGTCTCGTAATCAACAAAAAGAAGACACGTGACCTGCCGAGCAATGGAATCGCACACAAGAGGGTACATCACGTGACCCGAACCCTCTTCTAGAATCACGACTACCGTCACAGACTGCCGAATATCGCCGACTGCAACACGGTTCGACCCGGGGAAAACGTCCACGCACGTGACCCGCTTACTAAGCTCCACCTGCGCCTTTCGCAGCAGTTGTTTGAGTCCCAGAGCGTAGAGTCGGAGCTGGGATCCGATTCCAGCGAGTAAAAGGCCGTTGTAGGCACAGAGGGTTAGGGGAGGCGTGTCGACCTCTGTAGTGTGCACGTGATTCAGAGACGAGGTGAAGATTGATATGTATCCGGCAGCACCTCCGTCACGTGACCCCCCAACCGCCACAAACACCTTTCCATCAAACTCCACCTCACAAACAGCCGTGGGACGCCCCTCCAGCTCCTTACTAAGCACCACTGCCCCGTTCTTCACCTGCGTCACGTGATTCGGCTCCTCCGTGACCACCAAGGTACCTTCCCCTTGCTGAATAAGCCTCTTCCCCGTTCCTTCCAGTTTCACCTCCTCTTCTGTCCAATTAGTCAGCGTATCGACTGAGAAAATCTTCAGAGTACTTCCAGCAACACCAATGACTCCATTAGGACAATCCTGAGTCTCGAACGAATGCGCCAGATCAAGAGGCTCGCCTGAAATGGCATCGAGAGCGAAAAACGGGGCAGAATTGCCGCCAGTGGGGAGCCAGGCGTCGGAATCTGCCGTCACGTGACCCAGACATGTCTTCACACCACGTGACACGACCAGGACACTTTCTTTTCCTCCACACGTGACTGGCACGACCGATAACCGGCCCAGACCAATGAATTTCGACCAGGATCCGACAATTTCGCCGGTCACGGGATCCAGCTCGCATCGCACGTAAACGCCGTTGGTCAGCGCCATATGCAGGTAGGTCACGTGACCGACAGTAAGCATCGCCAACGACGACGCTGCGGCCATGAGTCCCTGAACAGCCACTGTTTCAAACATGGTTTCAGGATCGACTGAAACAATGCGAACCGTTTCATCTTCGGTAGCCACAGCTACAAAAGGAGATCTGACCCGTCCAGAAGGAACAGGAGCAACAGCAACGGCTATAGGCGGAGACGAGAGGACGTAGGAGCCGTCAAAGGCCGTCAATTCGTTGTCACGTGAGTCTTCAAAGTAGACCAGACTGGAGTTGAGGCCGAGAATGACTTGGTGGGAGGATGTAGAGGCGCAGATCACGTGAGATGAAGCGGGAGGGGTCCACGTGATACTATCCTTTTTGCCATCACGTGACTCCCCCGTTTTCACCACCCCCATACCATCCCTCATAACCTGTACAAAAGATCCTCCCACTTTACCACAATGGATCGTAGGTTGATCCAAAACCAACCCGCTGTCTGTCGTCTCGACAACCGAGTCTCCAATTTCCAAAACAAGCGTAGCATTGGCGTAGGACAACACAATGTATTGGTCATAACCTGTGGAATTTTTCATGGTCCAAAGTTTTGCAGGAGGTTCTGGAAGAGGAGAAGCGACGATGACGGAAGGGGTAAGTGCGTTTGTTGTTGTTTTGAGCGAATGCTTGGTTGCCGAGGTGATTGATAGGACGCCCGGGAGAGTGGGGGTGGTCACGTGATCAGAGTCATTGTTCACAATAGCGCCAAAAACCGGCTTTCTCTGGAAAACCGTTTGGGTCACGGTCAAATACTCCGACTCAGCAACCTCGTAAACGTTGTTCACGTGATCGTCATCGCCCAGCGACTCGAAAAACATCACGTGACTGTCGCCTTGCTCGCTCAGACACACCATATGAGCAGACTTCAAAATCGTCAGCGAAGAGCACACGGAAATGGTGCCAAAGTAGAGAACTGACCAGGACTCGGACTCGGAGTCACGTGAGATCTTGAACAGGTCGCCGCGCGTGTTTTGCGCAATGTAGAAGAACAGATCACGTGACTGGTGCAGCGCAGAGACGACGATCGTGTTGTCATAGCCTGATGCGGCACGAGGCAGGGGGATTTTCACAGAACTGGTTATTCCCATCACGTGATGAACAATGGCGTTTGTAGAGAAAACAAGCACTCCTCCGGGTCCGTCCGAGCCGCCGGGGACGGCTGCCACGTGACTGGTCGAATTGGGCACGTCCACCGGTGCTTTTCTGATCACGTGGTTGAGGCCCAGATCGAGCTCGTAAAACGTCAGTTGTTTGGTCATCACGTGCCCGACAGTATTGATTTCGACGGCCGCAAACACCGGGTTCTCGTAGCCCACGTCACATGACACGACGAAGCACGTGACACAAGTTGTGTGGGCTTCCAACGGCGACGAAATCTCAATCTCTGATCCCTGTCGATTGAGAACGTAGACGAGTTTGCTTTTTTCGACACTTGCAAGCATGCATGCTCGTCCCTTGGGATCCACCGCCAGATACTCGCCTGGAACAACTCTGCGAATTCCACTGCGACCATAAGATTCTTTGTGTAACGAAACAAAACGATTGTTCTTGAATTCCAGCACGGAAACGATACCGGAATCGCTGGAGGCCAAGACGTAGTCCTTCTTGAGGCCGGGTAACCGGAACGAGCGGATTTCTCGCACCTGACAGTGCGTGTGGTGTTTGTGTTGCAGGGTGACAGTGCCGGAGTCACCATCGTGGGAATATAAATAGAGGGCGTTTCCCGTCGAGCTGAGCGTGATCACCTGTTGACTTTTGCCGCTGAACCGGCCGCAAATAGCCGCCTTGGCACACGAGTCGATCAGAGTGCTGTGATACAGCATGGTGGGGTTGTGGTGGTGAAAAGGAATAGTGGTGATGATTTTTGGGTGGTGAAAAAATAAGGTTTTGGTAGTGAGGTCACGAACGGACAACAATTATTTTGTAGCCATGGAAAGTGGCTTAATCGCAAAAACGATATTGAGGACTAGCATTTATTTAGTCTGCTTAGTCATCCAAAGCTTGGTCCGACTCGATCGGAGTGTTATTGACGGAGTTGAAGGGGCTGTTCTTCATCATACTTTCTCTCTATCATACTCTCTTGGTCAAAGTGATTTCTGTCAGAATCGAACTGAGGACGTTGGAGTACAAAGTATGCATCTTTACAATTAAAAAAAAAACAGTGGACGGGCTAACTGAAAGAAGTGACAATAATGCATTTTTAGAAGGAGCAAAACTGTGTAGTCAACTAAAGCTTTGTCCACAGCAAAATGAGACGGTAAAATGATGGAAAATGACGGTAACGATAATCTGGTATAACAAATAATACTTTATTTCACTTGTTTAGTCATCTAAAAGCTGTTCTGACGTTTAATCTAAAGTATTGGCCGAGCTAGAAACCACACTTGAAATCGTCCTGAGGTACGTAAACTACGTTGAGAGCAACATACGACGGTGAAATGATGGAAAATGACGGTAACGATAATCTGGTATAACAAATAATACTTTATTTCACTTGATTAATCTGTTCAATGTTGTTTTGACGTTTTATCTTGACAATTCGCAGAGTTGGAAAGTACACTGGAAATCGTTCTGTGTAATACAAAGACGATAACACGTGTCTCTAGAATGATAGGAAGGGCTCCAGGAAGAGCTATATCACGTGACCAGCTATTCAAAAGCCAGGTAAACACGATTAAAGCACCTTTGACGGAATTTGAGTATGTGCAGTTGTCTATTATATGATGACATGGTTTCACTGACGGTCTGTAGCAACGAGTAAGAACGATATGAGAAATCTAATGTAACAGAGGATATTTTGTTTCGTCTGAAACATCCTGTAAAAGTTGTTCTGACCATTTTCTGCCAAAATTGATGGGGATGGGGAACACGTCTCAATGCTGTGTTTTGAACAACACATTAGGTCTCTGTCAAACAACAAGCAGAGACAGAGTTTCAAAAGTAACACAACAGAGGGATGCCATTTGACCTGTGTTAACTGATAACTCGACTTTCAATCTGATTGGAAGATTATTGGTGCAGCTAGAGTGACCTATTCATTATCTCTTAAGTGAGATTCTCAACTAGCATTCTCAATATCAAGTAAAGCTAAGTAAATAGTCTCATTTCCAAAACTAAAACCCCAATCGTCTAAGAACGCCCACAAAACTCACGTGATATCTCACGTGATTGGAATACCCTCCCAAGTGCCTCCCCTTCCTTCTTCCCTTAACTACAACCACTTTAGCTATAATTTGTGAAATTGTTTTTTGTTTTTTTCTAGTGCTTTTTCAAACGCCAAAAGAACACCTTTTTAAACGCCAAAAGAACACTATTTTAGCGCCCAAACAGCCGCCCCCCTATTATCCATTCCCCCCACATTCTTTGGAAAAACTTGCTCCACTTTTTTACCCCTTTTTACACCACTTTAGCGTCTCAACATTATGAGTTGGCTTGGATGAGTGTTTAATAAAAGCAAACTTCAGGGGATGATTATGTCATGCTTAGTAAGTATGTCTGAGAAGAATCTCTACTCATAACCTGTGAATACAATGTCGTAATATGTGTTACCGCGTAAAGAGTGACAGCTAACTATCACAGTAGGACTATCCAAGTCACGTGGTTAATTCCACACTCGCGCCCCACACGTCGTACACAACTCACGTGACGCCACAAAGTCGTTTCGTACCCCGCATTTCCTTAGACCAACTACTGCATGGTTCTCTGACGTTCTTCCCCTCTCGGAAAAACTATAGTTCCGATTGAACCGGCTGTAGAGTCACGTGCAGATTACATAATCGGGGTTTGAACACATGAGCATGGTCACGTGCCCTCGGGGAGTCACGTGAACTGCTCTCCGTCATTTTCCCGTGCAAACTGACAAGTTGCTGCTATACTGAATTTACGGACCACCCGATTTGGATTCCCGTGGCGCAATTTTAATTTTGAAAAGATGCGCTGTAGAAAAATGGGCACGTGATTTAGCCACAAGTGAAGGGTACTAAAAGATGGCCCGAGCTGAGATGAACAAAATGAAACTACTCACGTGACTGTATCTTGAAAACTGCTTACGTAACATCCGTACTAATTATACGACACAAACTGACGTCATCAGAGTATCCATGGAAGTGCAAGGAAATCAGGAGAGGATAATTAGCTGGCACTTGGCGACGAGCTGAGTTCACTGATGGTTGTTATCCCCACATGGCTCTATTCTAGCCAGAGTTATGGGGTGCATAAACTAGCATCATGTTGTTCGTTCCACACTGACTTGGGGTGACCCAAACGGGTGGAAATCAAAACCATTAGAATCCTCAGACGTGGGGCTTCCTTTCTGTGCTATTTGTTTAGCTGTATCAGGCGTACTCCCGGTTCTGTGGTAGATTGAAGAAATTGGCAGAATCGCGATTATGTCAAAAACGCTCCAATGGAAAAAATAAAAACACCACGCGACTCCCCAGTCTTCAATTAACACAATTATGCTAGTTATTATGTCGTATCACGTGATCTCACCACCCTCAGTTTTCCACCATTTCACACCCCCCCCTCCTCAAATAAGCTTTCGCTACTCCCAACGCTTTTAAGCTTTCCGACTTTAACCTTATTTAGCCGAAATGTATATGACCTGTCAGTTCTTGGCTTTTTGACGAGTCGGATTGGAAATCGAAATCTGACGAAACCCGGAATTTTCACCATCATGAGCTACGTCGAAGAAGCAGCAAACGTCTCTCCTGAAGACCAAGTCCAAGATATCTTTATCCGGTTCAACGAAGACAACGAAAAAGATTACGCCTTTACCGTGCGAGCGTCCCAGAAAGTCTCCTCTCTGTACAAAATCTTCGAGGTGCTTCCTCTATCTCTTCGACCTTCGATTTTCTACGAGCACAAGCCCCTGGGATTTGCTATTTCTCGTCAACCAGGTTTTTTGACCACTGGAGGAGCTTTACTTTTGCACGAAAGAGCCCACGAAGAGAAATGGATCGATCGTGTTTCTGACGACGATATGATTGGCGAAATCGCGTGGGATTCGCAGCTATTTGTTCCGATTTGGCAGGAGAACAAAACTAGACGCAACGTGACCATTTTGCTCTTTCTCATCTGGCTGTATACGGATCTTCCCGATATGATCAGTCCTACACCTGGAATCCAGCTTACCAATCAGCTTATCAAGGTGTCTTACTTTGTGGGCGATCTTGTGGGCGTCAAGTTCCCCGAAGACGACGGATCTCTCGACGCTCCCGTCTGGGCCTGGGCGTTTTTTCTCTTTCACGTGCTCAAATGTCTGACTCTGTATTTGGTGCTGTGGAGCGGAACCGTCAATCCTCTCAGTGTGAACCCTCTAAAGGCGTCCAGATTAGCCGCCGAAGGCACCAAGCGGCTAAACCAGCAGGTTCTACAGTCTATCGGATGGACTGGGGCCCGAAGAGTCGCTGATGATGTCTGGAGAAACGAGTATCGAGAATGGGTGATTTCGTCATCTGGAGGAATCGTCTCTGCAAACGATCAGGGTAAACTGAAAGAGCTCAAGGAGGCTGGAGTGTGGCTGGAAGACGGCGAGGGCTTTTCTGTGCGGAAACAGGGCTTTTCTAAACCCGTTACCAACATTACTGTGTCCGATGATCTCACAGAAATGGCTCCTCAGTACGGAATCACGATTGAAGAAGATGTGGAGAACCCTACAAGTGCCCCAGCTCCGGATAAAAACACTCTGGCCGTGCTGGAGCCTTCAGAGGCCGTTCAGGCGCTCGATGCTTACTATGAAAACAAATTTATCACGAAAATCCCTCCCTCCGATCTCTGGTTTGCTACTTTGTCTGCTCCTACTCTTCAGGAAATGGAAGACCAGGAAGACCAACAAAAGGCGGGAGAGCTGTTGAAGAAGTTTTTGCAGAGAGGACCAATGTACTCGGATCTGACCCCGCTGGTGAGATTGAGAGAGAGATGGGTGACTAAGGGGTTTGTTCATAGACTGAAGCAGCCCCTGGACAAGAAAAATGAATAAGCGCTTAGTAAGCAAAGATGAGTGTGTGTGTGAACGCAGTGGACACTATCTTTGGTTGTGCAGCGGCTCATTCATCTCTTGTGAACCATTTGGACTCTCTAGAGCTTCTTTGGTCGGCCTTCTGAAACTCTTCTGACACATTTTCGACTCTCAGAGGCTCAATTTCAATCACGTGACTTCACAACCCCCACCATGGCTTCTCCGAGTCACGCTGAGTATTTCTGTGGACTCCTTTTCTGTTTTGGGGTTTTACTTCGTCGTCCAAAGAGTCTCTAATCTCTAGTCTTCAGGTCACTCTGAGCCTACGGTTTCAAGTCACATTTAGCCGGGGGGCTCATTTTATAATCAATAATACCGTACTTGTACTGGTTCAACTGGTTTCGAAAGTCGTTGACGGTCTGAAGCTCTTGGTATCGTTTGCTTAGTCAACTGTGATCTTTCTCAAAATGCTCAATTTTGATTGGATCGGATCCCCGACCTCACCACTGTGTTCTACAGGTCGAAATACGTCGATCTGGGGAGTTCAAGTTGTTTTATCTGCTATACACCGACCCTTTAACAGACATCAATTAATGTATGGAAATGTAGCTTGTCTTACAATCACCCTGTATGAATAGAAATCAAAAACGAGCCCAGACTCCAATTCCATCATTCACACTATTCCACAAAGCCATTGAATCAACTCTTGCTTCCTCTGGAGATGTTAGATCAGTTGTCGTACGTTTCTTCTCGTTACTGGTTATTGCAACTGAGACCAACTACCAGAGTATATTTCCAAGGTGGTGACTTTTTTAGTCAGTATCGATTCTAGGTCACCATACTCTTCATTGACCCGCTCACGTGACCCCACTGATCAATCCATTCAAGTTTCTTCTGTCTAGTGTGACTTCTAGCACACACCACACCGTCACTGTAAATGCAACTCAACGGGTTTTACTCCGATTGGCACGTTTTTTGCGGAGGCCAATTCTTCCACTAACCATGCGCATTTCACCTCCTACAAACTTCTCTCCAACTATTCTCCTTTCTTTGCAAAAACATGTTTCGGCCCAGCTCCTCAGAAACTCATCCCATAACTTCGACAGTGACATCAAGGCACTCAGGAGATCCATGCAAAGGCAGCGGTAGTAGAATTATATTGCTGGCATTCCTGTGTCAAAAGCTGTGCTCTCAAACACCATTTCATCCAGAAACCGACTTTAAATTCTTTGTACCCCCCCCACGAAACCCCCACACATGAGATATGCATGAATTTCCGAGCCGCACGGCTAGGGGTGAGGTTTTCAGCCCTTCGCTAAAGTTGGTGATTTGTACTCGATTGAGCTGGTTTTTTGGGAGCTGGGTTCTAGCAAACACGTGATCAGATTCTCAAGCTTTTGGTCACGTGACTGCACTAAAAACCGCGTCAAGTTGTTCACCGTTTCGATAAGGTTCATGAGCCGCACCACACACGATGATTGTCGCGACTTTAATAATAAGGACACAAACCGATCCCATGTTTTTCCCAACTCTTCTTCTTGACCATCACTTTATGGATATGACACAGACACAAAAACGCGGCTAAACGACTACGACACAGACAGCAAGACGACAGCGACACACACACACACACACACACTGAAAACAACAGATACCAATGCTGACACACACACAGATACCAACACTGACACAAACACAACACCTGCTGATCCTTCTGTCAGCTACCTTGCCACTGTGACATCAGCCGCTTCTACGGGCACTCGGACTCTGTCCTCACGACCTCCCCCACCCTCCTCTGCCCGCCACAGTTAACTAAGCCGATGGTCTCCGTACGGTCGCCGACGCAAGTTCTGTGGTGGGTTGGGGGAGGGTGGAGTAGACGTGGGGAGGGGTTTGAGTGGCTGTAAACACGGACACTGGTGGCACATGGGCATGTGGTGACTGACACAGACACAGACACGGATGACGACTAACACAGACACCGATACCAAGGGTGCTTCT
Organism: Yarrowia deformans; assembly: GCA_900519085.1. Taxonomy (NCBI): domain Eukaryota; kingdom Fungi; phylum Ascomycota; class Dipodascomycetes; order Dipodascales; genus Yarrowia; species Yarrowia deformans. The sequence continues at coordinate 756,531 of ULGY01000007.1, read as the reverse complement.
TCCGCTCTCTGGCAGTGCGTTACTTCCTTTGTGGTGGCGCGGTCCTGACGACACTCAAGACGGAGCCTGTCTCACTCCTACCTTCTCCTCTCAGCTCTGACAGTCTCCCTGGAAACGCCTCCCTAGCTGCCCCTTTGGGCTACCACCGCTGATGAGCAGATACCCTCGCTCTGTCCCAGTCGGCGCCACTGCTGAGGTGAAGGCTAGTGTTGGGGATACCACGTTGACTAAGTTAACCAGACCAGGTCATACTGACGCAGATTCCACAGTCGGACCACAGCCGGATTCGACGACCACACGCCACCGACAGACTCATGTCACAACCAACGGTTACAGTCGTGGGTTACAGTTGTGATATCACAGCTGACTGTGCTACGCCTGTCACAGACGGTGAGTATGACGTGTTTGGTCCATCGTGTTTGGTCCATCGTGTTTGGTCCATCGTGTTTGGTCCATCGTGTTTGGTCCATCGTGTTTGGTCCATTGTCGGTTTGGCTTCCCTGATCACATCGGCACTGTCGCTGATCACATCAGGGCCTTGCCTCCAGAAGGCCATCTCGGCAGCGTCAGTCCGCTGGTGCTCTCGTCTATATGACAGGTACACTCGTCATCATTCCATGGCCACATCATCCACCTCCGTGGTCCCAGCACACGGCCCGTGTTGTGCCCGCTCCTCACCTCTGATGCTCACGAGACAGCCCCTTTTGTCAAGCCATGCCACTTTTAGCTGGAGTTGTGCTCAAGATCAGTTCTCAGGTCCCATCTGTGCCCGTCAAAGAATGGATGAGCTGGATCTCGTTCAATACACGTCACGTGATCCGAGAAAAGAGCGCGATGTTCACGGAATCAGATTGTACATGAACTTGGTTTTTTTTTGTGATGACTAATCACTTAGGTCCGCAATTTGTGATGACTAACACTGTATCCGTCAAAGCTTACGTAATACACGCACGAACCATAACTCAACATCACCCAAAGTCGAACCCACAACCACATAACCTTGTTATTGGCCGAATTATCGAAAAGTTGTCGCCGTCGAATAATCATTCTAGACTCCAGTATCCCCGCTTATTCATATCCGCCCAGACTCCACGCCACCACTCTGCCACAACCCCTACCTCCGTCCACTCTCGCTCCCCCAACCCTCGCCAACCTTGTCGCTGCATTAATCTCTCCGCCGATTTGCACTCGCTCATTCCGTCTCACACATGACTCGCCCCTTTGCAGCGAACCTTATTTAGTGCCATCAAGGTCCAAAGCTTATTTAAATGTTCATCCCATGCAGCTCAAAGAGATTAGGGTTTGTCCTACGAGCGTCCAAGTGTATCACCGGCGTCAGATGTAGCACCGGCCGATTGCCCTAACCCTGGGCTTAGTGGGCCCAACCCTAAACCGCGAGCGCCGAACCCGCTCTAACCGTGGCCGAAACGCCCTAACCGCAAAGTCCTAACTGCAAAGTCCTAACCGCAAAGTCCTAACCGCAAAGTCCTAACCCCCCATAGCCCCTACCCCCGTCTAGACATTGTATTGACGATCCGATCGATGAGCAACTGTCTTGGTTGGCTGTTTCCGCTTGGTTTCTTTCCTTGTTTTTAAGGCAGGTTTAGATTGGCCTTTTGGAGAGCTTTTTTGCTGCAGCGGAGGCAGAGAGGCAAAGAGGCAAAGAGGCAAAGAGGCAAAGAGGCAAAGAGGCAGAGGGGCAAAGAGACATGGCTCCATGGCCGCAAGAAAGAGACTCTCCACCACAGCTTATCGCATATGTGGACCACGTACAGCATGCGTCTAACAAGGTGTGTGGCGACCAGAGACAAGGTGATCGTCTGACGGGTGCAAAGTGTCATTTTTTGCCGAATTAGCACCCGGCTCTACGGGATAGCGGCGTGGAGCCGTAGCGGCGTCGAGGCATGGGAGCATGGGGGCGTAGCGGCGTACTTGTAATAGCAACATAGCGCGCGAGCAGTAAGAGTGATGCCGTGAAGATACTACGACTACGAAAAATGTGGTGTATTCATCGTCGAGTGGGACAACGAGTCTGGTGTACGATCAGACACGGGACTGAATCGTCCGTCCCCTCCTATTCGCTACTGCTCCTGTATGGTATGCCCCGTTGCCATGTTGCCATCCCTCCACGCCGCCGCCCATGCCTCCATGCTCCCGCCATGCCACTAATATCCGTCTCCACTTTGCTGCGTCTGGGATTATTATGCCGGTGCTACAGGCAATGCTCGTCATCCCCTCTGTCTCACGTTAGCCCACTGTTGCTTTTTGCCTCAACTATCCAAGGTTTGCAGGGGAGCAACGTCAGGAGAGGTCGATTCGGGGGTGAATAAAATCGCAGTAAATTGGAGAAATTCAGAAATAGTTGAAACGAGTCAGTTTTTGTCGATTTACTTGTTTTCCCATTTTCCCCCAATTTATTCACATTTCCACGGATTTTCCCGCAACGGCCAATAAAGTTATCCCTTTCTAGCATCTTGATTTTTTGGCGAGTGTAGCATTGCTGCCTCCGATGAATCTTGGCTGGAAGGGTTAGGGTTAGTGTTTGGGTTTGGTATCGATTACGGATACATGAGGTAAGAGAACGAATGGCGGGTATGGGCAGTGCAGGGTGGGGGCTACACAGGGTAGGGGCAAGGGTAGGGGCAACGACTAGCTGCAACCAGAGACATTGGGAAAACAACGACTTTTCTCCACCCCAAATGGCACGATTTGTCGGTTTGAGGTGACATCCTCCTACCCCGACCCTAACCCTTGACACAGGTTTAGCCCCGTCTTAGTTTGGCCCTATTACACTGAGCCCTATTACACATTTAGAGTTGCTGTGGGTGTGGGTTAAGCGGTGGTGTTGACGACCGAAGCGGACGTGGAACCAGCCCAGCGGAAGGTCGAAATTGGTGGTTGGGGTCTTGCTAGAGCCGCACGAGCAAGGACGAGATTGTTGCATATTTCCCAGCATTTGTCCGAAATTACTGGATTTTCTACGCCGCCATTTCTCGCCGGACAAATGAAATGCCTCTCTGCGCATCCCCAATCTCTGTTTCCGCAGAATCTCTACCCTAACCCTGTGGGCTTTACATATTATCGTCCTGCACTTTGTCCCAATGTGGTAACCAAACGCTGGGTTCAGTGTATGTCGGTCTCCATCACCGTGCATACGTTATGCTGCATACTGCGTGTTAGATGCACGTGGAGAAATGTCCAGTGGAGGAGGGTCGAAACCGACGCCACGGCAAGTGTGTGCTCCAAACGGAGATGTGGAAGTAGCATTATTATCACCAAAAAAAATGGGCTGCATTCGGCAGAGCTGTTTGTTTGATTTTTTATCCAAATATTCGAAATATGCCACGCCTTTTGTTTTTTTTTCTTTTGTTTTTTTTTGTTTTTTTTTGTTTTTTTTTTTATTATTGATTTTTTTTTATTATTGTTTTTTTTTTAACCATGCCGGTCCAGCCTCTGACGTCGCTCCAACACTCTCTCCATTTTTCGTTTCACCAAAGGTAACATGCACTTGTCAACGGGCCATGTTGGGCACACACTTTTGTTTTGTGTGTCGGAGCGAGTGGAATTAGACTTTCTCAAATAAGGTCTTGACACATGGCCTTTGTTCTGCGTGGTCATGTGATGTCAACGAGACGAGTTGGATACGGCAGAGGAGTGAAATCGGTGGAAAAGGCCGGTTTTTTTCGGGCGGCTGCGAAACGCGCTGGGAAAATCGGCGGAAAATCGGCGAAAAATCGGGAAAAGGCCCCCGCCAAAACCGCCGCCCCCGGAAAAGACCCCCCAATCCAGCCTTCCGCCACTCGCTACCTTTTTCCTACCTATTTATATACAGTTTGAGTCGTGGCACTGTGCTAAGTAGAAACTTCAACGGAAGGGGGGGGCAAGGTTCACAAAAATTAAGAGTACCATTGAGGGTGTGGGGAGCAAGTTGGGCTGGAGGGGATATTTTGTAATTCTGAAAACAGGGTCTTGCTCGGCATCACGTGACGAGTATTTTGGTACCGCCCAAACCCTAATCTCACAACTATCCGCCTCCGGCCATCTTTGGAGCATAAAAAAAAAAATACGCTTCGGCCGGATTTAAGGTTTTGCGCCCAAGGTGTGTAATCAACTTAACTGAATCAATAAAAGGTGGTCTTGTTCATGAGCGACACACAACCCTCAATTCGACCTCTTTTTCCTGCTCATCTCGACCGGCTCTTTCGACGCATCCACTCGAGCCGTCCCTTCGACACATCCAATCCGACCTGTCCATTTTGACGAGTCATTCGACGTATCCTTCGATTCTCGCCCGTGCACCCAAATCGACCCAACTAGAAATCGAACTGAAGCCAACGAAATACTTGGAAAAAAAACGGCTAGTTTTGACACCAACCCACAATGACCCATGACGTTTGTTAAATCCACCCCAGCATTTACAGACGTGTACGAGTCGCCTGATGACTCGTGCTCAGACACGGCGGCCATAGATCTAGGAGGAAACGCCGTTCCTGCATCGACTTCGGCAAACGGCACCGGAACAACGACCGGAACAGCTAATGGAGCCACCAACTGCCCACAGTACTACGACAACATTGCCAAAATAGTGTGCCTGTTTTGGTTCAACGACATCTCGCTGCTGGAGGGGTGCCTGAGTAAACAGCTCTCGTCGTCGGCAGACCTGACCAAGCCGCATTCGCCCTCGGCTTACATAACCATGCTGAGTCAGCTGTCGGCCCCCACAGACTCGTTCCGCCAGTTTGTCTCCTCCGTCATCGAATACACACAGCTGCTCCCCGTGGCAGTGTCCGTGTCTCTTCTCTACATTCTGCGACTCAAGCAATTGTCGCCAAAGGCCATTGTCGGCAACCCCAACTCGGAATACCGCGTTTTTACCGTTGGTCTGATGATGGCCAACAAGTTTCTCGACGATAACACATACACCAACAAAACATGGGCACAGGTGACTAAGCTGCCGTTGGCTGAGGTAAGCACGATGGAAATCGAGTTTCTTAGTAATCTGGGCTACAACCTGAGAATCGCGCCCAACGAGTGGAACTCGTGGTCACGTGACCTCAAGCGCTGGCTAGGGGTCCACAGGCAGTTTAGCGACGCCCAGACAAAACAGAGAAAGCAGTACTCGCCTCCTCCTTCGTTTTACAGCAAGTTCAAGTGGTCTGGGGGCTCGCAGAGGGTCAGGGAGGAGTACGTGGAGGACGTCGACACCCCTAGCCCCAGCTCCATCACCTCCCTAACCCCGACATATCCCTCTGTGTCCCCTCAGACTCCTCCCATGGAGCGAAAGCGCCAGCTGGAGGATGTCGAGGTTGGGGCTAGGAAGAGGCAGGTCCCGAACAGCTACCCGAACGGCCCTAACCAGAATGGCCCCAACCCGAACGGCCCCAACCCGAACGGCTACCCTGGACAGCCCGGACCGCAACCCCAACCCTACTCTCAGCAGTTCCCCCCCATCCACATGGCCGTGCCCCAACTGCCGTTGCCCCAGGTCCAGCTACCCTTGCCCAACGGCTACCATTCCACGGGCCATTCGCCGGTTGGCAACCACTACAGTCACGTGACCCAGCACCCGCCCATCAACCAGCCAATGACTCACCCAATGACTCAGCACCAGCCCCTCGTGAACATTCCCTGCATGCCCCCAAACACCCACCACGTGAGCCCCGGTCACGTGCCCGGTCACGTGCCCGGTCACACCGCCAGCCCCGGCGGCCAGATTCCGGCGCATCACGTGCCCACCCACGTGCCCACCCACGTGCCCACCCACGTGCAGCACGGCACCGTCCCCGGCTCCGTCCCCACCATGCCCAACGGACTAGCCCTCTCCGTTTCGCCCTCAGGAATGTCTCCTGGACAAAACGGAACCGTCTACTGCCCCGTGGCTATTCCTCCCCCGATGCCGTACCTGCCTCTGGCTCCAAAGTCGCTCACAGCAGACAAGTTTCTGCCGCATCCTCCGCCCAACCAGCAGCCGCTGTATTACGTGCTGAGCAAGTCTCGTGACAAGCAGCCTCTGGAGGGCCACATCCAGCAGCAGTACTACGCTGGAGCTGGAGCTGGAGCTGGGGGATACCAGCAGCAGCAGCAGCAGCAGCAGCAGCAGAGTCACGTGATGCCCTGGGGAGGAAGTTCCCCCATTGGCCCTGCGGCGGCCGGCCAGCGATGGTTCTGTCCCACGGAGCCCGGTTCTCCGTATGATACCGGGGCCACGTATCATTATGCCAGTCCGGGCAAGATGCGGTGGAGGTAGCCAGATCAGGCTGCGTAGGCATGGTCCGCACCGCTTATTTATATATAGATTATTTATTCGCATGATTAACAGATGACTGTAGCGGATGACTGTAGCGGATGACTGTAGCGGATGACTGTAGCGAATGCTGTGTTAGAGAGGTGGTGCCCGATTGGGTGACGTGACGGGTGACGTAAAAAAATTAGTTGTGTAGCGGCCATGGTTGTTGCGGCCATGGTTGTCGCGGCCATGGTTGTCGCGGCCATGGTTGTCGCGGCCATGGTTGTCGCGGCCATGGTTGTCGCGGCCATGGTTGTCGCGGCCAGAGGACATGGGACGTACCATGGTAGTGCGATTGGCAGCGGACCACAGAATTCCGGTCGTGGGGTTCCGGCAGGCAGGTCGTGGAGTTACCCCAGCAAACTGGGAACCACACACTTCGTGTGCTACCTCCCCTCCTTCACCAACGTCGACGCAAAACCAGCCACGTCGTACCAGCCACAGTCAGCAACTGACAGAGGCGTTGTCGAGACCAGGGGTATCTCTGTTGCTGTCACTGCCGACGTTTGGCTCTTTTTGAGCAGCTTTTAATGCCACTTTTTCCGTCGGTGTAAAGTGATGAGGAAGAAGAAGAAACACACATCTTCAGTTCAAAAGACACCACCTCCTCTACAGTGCACTTGACTGGTCATATCTCCTACTACAGCCCAATCTGACCTGTCGAATACCTTATCGTGGTATCGGTAATCCTATCTGGAGGAAAGGGTCGAGAAATAGCTCTACCAGAACATGACAGGTACCGTTCGAGAGGTCTGGATTTGCCGATTAAGCCAATGTACTTTTTGTCCTGATCCGATGACAAATGGATCTGCGTGGGCCGAACGGTGACGCAAAAACCTACTTGATAGCCCCTGTCATTCTCCCCTGAACATCCCCTTTCAAATGATACCAAACAACACCACTTTCAGTGCCATCCTGGCGACACACAAACACATGTCCAAAACTCCCCAACTCTTATCAGTGCTCGTATCGGAACTTTATCTAGTTAGAGTTTGGTACTTGGAGATATCATGAAAAAGTGTTGTAAAAACACGGGACCAGCCGTATAGGTGTCATGTTTGGTGTCATTTTGCTTGGTTTTTTCTCCTGCACCACATGAAAGTATTTTCCAACCTTTGGGAGACGTTCTACATATTGGGATCCACTTTTGGTCACAGCTTCGCCAAAACACATTTTTACAACTTTCCAACAACACCATCTAACTCAAGACATTTTTCTCGTCACAATGATATATTGAACACCTGGATTTATCCTCACGTGATCTAGATATTGTCGTTGTACTAACGAAATTAGCTCTTCCCACAGATTGAAGGATGCCCGGTTATACGGAGGGTCCCCTTCAGCGAAATCACGTGATCTCTTCCTCAAACCCTAACCCCCGTTTAGTCAGCAATTACTTGCACAATTCCGACTTTGCAGACGCCAAGCCGTCTCGCCTACTCGTACTCCGCCTCCACCCTCTCCACCTAAGGAAATACACTCTGACTTTTAGACCATAACAGCAGACTTTAAAAAGGTGTGTAATTTCCACACGCAAAACGCCAAAACGCAGATACACCGGCTGTTGATGGACTCATTTTGAAGCCCCGGATGACGTGAGAACGGTGAACATGTTCAAAATTTGACAGCAACGATATCCATCGAGTTAGCGCGCTTTTCGTGAAGGACTGGGCGAAACCGGCAGCTACTTTTTCCACCCGCCTCTCTCAAACCCGCTCTGACCACCCACCGCAAAATCTCCATGGAAAGACACCTCCGAACTCGCTTCTAAATCCTCCATCCGTCGTCTCGGTTATTGTCGTCCGCATATTTAAGGTTGAGGAGCTGTAGGTTTTTGGCAAAGCTTATTTCGCGGGGAGAAATTTGCCAGCAGATGGAGAGGGTTATATAAAAAGGTTTGAAGTGTATCAATCAACTCCTTGAAGTCACGTGAACATTTCTATTCAGTCTGATTCTCGCCACCGGCCCTGAGTCTTTTTCTAGATCCACCCTCTTTATCACGGTAACAATGCAGAAACCTTATATCCGTGCATCCACTAAAACCTTAAAAAGATATCACAGACATACGGATGAAAATCGCAAAAGAGACGGCCAAAAAGCAACCGCTCCAGAGCGCATCAGAACGCATCAAAACGGCCGATATTGCCGCGACCAAATGAGCCAAAATGAGGAGATCAGAGTCTAAAGTCTTTTGCGGTGGTTTTTGGATTTGAGATATTGGCAGATTGAGGAAAACAAACAGAAAAAAAAAAAGAGAGAAAAAAGAAAAAAATCGGAAATCGGAAATCTTCAATATTGTCTGGTTGCTCGAATAAAATCGATAAAATCATAAAAATAATACCACCGTGTTCTCCGTCGTGTTCTCTTCCTTTCAATACCTCAAACTCAACGCTACGTCACGAAAAGCACGAAAGAGATGGGCACGTATCTCTTGTCGTGAAACCGCAGGTGAAACATTTCAGACATTGAGACCATGGGTGTAAACAGTTTTTTGCCAAGAGAGAGGAAAAACGAAAATGGGGCGATCCGGGAGCCGGGTCACGTGACCAAAGGGGGGAGGAGGGGTGATTATGAAAGCCTGGTAGGGAGCTCACTCAGCATTGGTGGGGAGGTGCTTATGTTGGCTGGAGGCGTCTACAAGTCATGCCATCGATTCCAGGTCACGTGACTGAATCTGAAATCTCGCACAGGCGTAGATTCAGCTTACTAATTAGTAAAGATCGAATATGGGACTTGCCGTACTTAGAATAAAGGCTGGTATACTTGGATCAGCTTAACAAAAGAAGGCAAATCTAAGAGACTCTCCAACTAGGTCAATAGTGATGTTACAGCTCTGCAACTTTTGTGGTCACGTGATTGCACCATTACTACTCTGCAACAGAATTTTCTGCTTTGTACCTCTGTTCAACCCCGTTTTAGAAAGGGTTCAAAACAATACCTCCTAACCGTGCGGCTCGGAAATTCACGGACCCTATTTGTGGTGAAATAGCTAGTATTTCCACAATGGGATTAGGTATACAGATGAGACTACTACCAATCGAAAGATGACGTTGTTCCGGTCATTATGATGCTAGTCACGTGAGCTTATGTGGTCACAGGGCTGAGTTGAACGATGGAATAGAGATAAGGATGAGTTTTGTCACGTGAGCGGTGATAAAACTTGTAGATGGTTTTCAGAGGCGCACCAGAGGTTGTCAAAAGTTATCTAAAATGTGTAGCATCGTTACTCGAACAAGAACGAGAGGTCTGAGAGTTGAGAGAAGTTCTGATTTTTGGACAACCTCATGTAGCACATTTGTATAGTCTGTTAGCAAGTGAGATCAAAACTGAACATCCTGGAAGGAATCTATATTTTTACAGAGGGTGACAAAGGATATGTACCCTTGTCATACACCAGAGAGATGACACAACGAAACGGGAAGTTCCTAGATGTAGTTTTTCAGCTGGAGGAAAACGATGTAAAAGTCTCTGTTCAGATTGAGTCAAAACTGGACCTTCTACAAGGTATTCTAACACGACGAGAAGTAGGACTCTGTTAGAACAGTCCAGAACGCCCACAAACCAACCAGCAGTTCCGTGACCATATCAGATGCTCTTGCCAGTGCTATTAATCAGGTATTTGAACTCCCCGAGAGTTTCTGACTTTTTTCCGTAAAGATACCGAATTGAACAACTAAACACGATTACTTGGATTTTTTTCAACAGTCGAAAATTCAACCCTCCTAGTGATCATAGAAGAGCCAGAAGTTCGTTTACCCACTCTAATCAACCTGTAGAACCCAGCTGTGAAGTCCCCAGGTCACGTGATCATTTTGAGGCACCGAAAAAGAAGAAAAAAAAAAAAAAAAAAAAAAAAAACTTCTCCTCAGTGACACAACATGCCACCTCCGATCATCTTACATGGCCCATTACTAATCACCATCGTTACTGATCATACTTGTAACGTCATTACTAATCACAATACTAATCATACAACCACTCCCCATTACTAATCAATAAATTACTGGTTCATTTCGGACACCAACTTTTCCAGATCGATCGACGCCGAATCCTCATCGTCCTGGGGTTGAACATCGGTATGGTGCGATCCGTTCGTCGAGTACTCTGTCACGTGATCAGCAACATAATTCTGCTGGGTCACACTCTCCACGGCCAAATCGCTCACGTGACCGTCGTCCGAGTCACTCCAATCCACCTCCCCTCTCGTCTCTTCATTTGCCAGTCCCGTGACCTGCGAAATCGCCTCTTCCAATTTATCCAGCGCCAAGCCCATTTCGTCAAACCCCTTGCATCCGACGCGCAAAATCCAGCGGTAATTCAGCAACTGTTCGCGGTAAAAGCGCTTTTCCTGCTCGCCACGTGACGTCACGTAGAGCAGGGCGGCAAACGAGCCAATCAGCGCGAAATTCGTAGCCGCCGAAGAGTGCCAAAACGCCTGGATGTGTTCGTGTTTCAGCGTGTCCACAAGCTCGATGGCCGCCAGAAGACGGGCTTTAGCCGCCTCCCTGCAGACAGAGACGATTTGGTCGGGTAAAGAGTCGCTTAAAGAACGGATTATCCGCCGGTGTAATGTAATCTCCGCGGCAAAATAAGCCAAATGAAGATAACCGTTGGAATTCAACCGTCTGGGCTTGGTATTGCTCATTCGGAGACACTCGGGCAAACTCCTATGCCATTCTCTCAGCTTTATCTGAATCGGTTTGGCTTTGGTCAAAATCGCAGCTGTATCGGTTAGATTCCGTTTGGCAACCATCGTAAAAAACGTATCTAAAATTTCAGACACGATTTCCGACAACCGCACCATTTCCATGAACAGCAAGCGTCCGTTTTCGGTCTCTAGACTCCCCTCCACGTCGGAATCGTCCGTTTGAGGCCGATCGGGAAAATCGTCGGCAGAAATCTTCCGAACAAGCCACTGACGCGATTCGTCGATATGGGAAGGTCTTCCCTCAATCAGAGCAACCCATTTGTCTTGAATGTAGACTGCCCAGGCAAGACGACGACGAAGAGCTCGTTCCCATCTTGGTAACCGCCAATGCTGACAATCCATGCCGAGCCCGAGCTCTTCAGCTAGAGAAATCACGTGACTGATCAGGATCCAGCTCCGCGCTCTCTCCATGCTGCATTGCAGGATTAGTAAGCCTGCTTGCACCACAGAGAGCTTTGGTTGTTCGTAGAGATCGGAAAACGAGTTCAAAGCAATCCTTCTCAACTTCTCCACATCCGGTTTCGGTTGAGACGCCAACTGGGGCTCGTAATTCCACCATTTAAGCGCCAAAATGTACACCGCGGCTAGAAGCGGCGGCGAAAACTCCCTATGCGTTCTGGCGTACTTTTCCATAAAAATTCGTTTGTGGAGAATCGGAAAAGCAGGGTGAACAATGCGGAAATAAAGATCAATGAGAGCTAGACCGTGAGGAGCAACAATGCGTTCGACCTGGTCGGAATTCGCAATGAATTCGGAATGCAAATCGTCGGCAAAATCGTTTCTGATCGTAAACAAAACATCTGGAGCTACTCGACGCATAGCTGTATCTTTGTTAAGCACACATTGTCCGATATTGTCGAGAGTAGCAGTATCGAAGAAACGAACGTCGTGAACGGATGTATGGCCGACATAGAAGGACGATTTGGGGTATTGCAGAGAGAGAGTCTTTTTCAGCAGAGATTTTCCAGGCAATGATGAGTAATCAGAGACGGGTAGGGTGTCTTTGAGCTGGACGTCGTGGCCGGGGTCGGGGTGGTCGCGTGGCGCCGAACTCGGGGTCACGTGACCGGCGTTGGTCGCGTTCCCGGCGTTGGGCACGTGATTGGAATTGGGCACATGGCTTGCGTTTCCGTGACTCGCGTTTGCGTTCATCGAACTGGCACTTCCCTCGGGACTACCCGATTCCACCCTCCTCCTTTTTGGTCTCACGTGCTCCAAAAACGTGCAGGCGATACCTCTCGCCGCACACTTGTTGCATTGGGTCGCATTTGGTTCTGTTTGACATCGAGCCTTGCGTTTTCGACAAGCGTCACAGGGTCGAGATCGGACTTTTCCAGAGGCCGTGGTTACCAACGATCGAGGGTTGGTAGCGGACGACACCATGTTGGGGGGAGTGGACGAGGAGTAGTGGGGGGAGACCCCTGACATTGGTTGTGCCGTGCCTGACATTGGCTGTGTGGTCCCGGACAGACCCGGTGTAACCCCCGGCATGGGTGGTGTCGTCCCTGACATGGGCTGTGTCACCCCCGACATACCCGGAGTCACCCCCGACATGGATTGTGTCGTGCCTGGTGTCGTCCCTGACATGGGTTGCCCCGACATACCAGGCGTCACCCCCGACATGCCCGGTGTCACCCCCGACATGGGCTCCGTCGAAGACCCCTCCTGGGGAAAATAAAACGACATGGGCGAACTCGGCGAATTGCCCATGGCGTTGAAATAGCCGGGAATCGACTGACGCCGCGAAGAGTCCGTTTTGTACATGATGCCGCTCTCGCGGCCGTAGAACGTGCTATCGTCGAGAGCAGGCACATCTGGCGATTTGTTGGGCGATTGCCCGAGGTCGTAGGTGTCGGTTTTCATAATAACGAGCCCAAAAACGGTCAAAAACGGTCAAAAACGGGCGTAGCGAGTTTTTGAGGGTTTGGCGATATTTTGAGAGTTCGAGTTTTGGTCAAACAGTCAAAAACGATTGCAGCAAGTTTTTGAACGTGTTCTCTGAGTCCAGTAGTAGGTCCTGTGGAAAATTAGGAGCTCTACAGTCACTGTAGGTGTGCTGACCGAAGTTGTCGTGGTCCTGACAAAAGTTGTCGTAGTTCTGATGTCGCAATCGCAGCACAATTCCAACAACTATGGCGTGTTCCTTGAGTCGAGTAGTAGCTGGTGATATGTTTTCCGTCGTTTTCCGTCGTTTTCCGTCTCTCTGAATCGGTTTCCTGTTTTGTCCGAAAATCGTCTGCGGATCGTCTGTAGTGTGTCAAAAGACGTCCTATTTCACTGCAACAAAGTCCAGTCTGCTCGTCGAGTCGTGGTCAATCTTCTGAAACCGGTTCCGTCCGCTTTGGATCACTTTTCGTCGTTTTGGCAAACCGTCACTTGCACTGAAACTTGTCCAATATCTGCCTGAAAAAGGTAAGAAAAGGGCGGTTGTCGTATCCGTGGTAAAGCCGCTCTGCGCTGAGTAATCGTGGTTCCGCAGCCGTCGATATCACGTGACTGTTTGTGTCGTCTTTTGTGTCACTCTGAGTCCTTCTCAAAGGTCAATCTCACCACTTGCAAAATGTCAAGGGTGTCGTGCATACCCCACGATATGAAAGTTTATTTGGAGTAAAAAAAATTGACTAAAACTTGTTTGTCAGCAGAATCACGGGGAGAGGTCGTGTGGTCACGGGGGAAGCAGGAGCCAGATTCTACTTCACGTGACTATGCTTACATTTGCAAACCGCCCCGATCGGCGCTTTGTAATCGACCGCCAAGGCAATCTGATTAGTCACTATCACTTTTGCTAAACTCTATTTTGTGCACGCCAAGCGGGCCTCTGTCACACGAAAAATAACATTGGTGGGAGATAAGCAATGCACACAACGAGGAGGCGGTGAGAATTTAGGGCGGATTTGGGTTAGGGAAAGAGTACGAAAAATAGTGAATATTTTAAAGACGGAATTTAGACATATTTTCGTAGTTTTTGTGTATTTTTAGGATCAATACTGAGGGCAATATGACTCATCCTAAAACTCCCATTGCACAACCTCATGTGAACCTCAAACTGTTTTTTTTTTTTACCTCCCTCGTATAACGGACTCCGCAAGGGAGGGTTGAGAAGATGGGAGATGGACAGGCACGTTTGACTGAAAGGTTTGGGGGGGGGTCACCAAACGCGACATACCAAGTTTGGTAAGATTCTGATGACTAATCGACGAGAAGGTGTTTACCTAGTCAGGTAGTGCTTCAATCGATACGAAAATGATACCATTAGATTTAGGAGATTGTGGTGGTTCTTTTAGTACCATGCATCACGTGACCAGATTGAGCAACTTGTGCTCAATGGTTGTATTAACATTATCCCAACTTGGATTTTCGGTCAAAAAGCCCAGGTGACAACGACAGAAACAGCAATATGACTAATCACAGCTGAATAAGCCTTGTCAGTGACTTGGAAGACTCCTAATCTGTCTTCTTGAAGCGCAAGACGTATGTCGTTATTTGAGATGGACCCAGACATCGTTCACTTTTGTGTGTACTGTCCAGATGCTGAGTCAGCCTGTAATATCCATTGAGGCTTCTCTATTGGTCACGTGAGCATCTGATTTCATCGATTGTCCTTTTTTAATCCAAGTCACATGACATGCTGTGGTTCTGTTAAACACCCCGAATCGACAGTGTATACCTGTTCCTTTAAGACGGCTGAATTTTTGTGAGATGGAAGAAAACGGAATGAATCGAGTTGAACAAACTGGTCAGTCACGTGACATATAGTACAACCTCAGTCAGATTCAACGAGTTGAAGTCATTTTCCACACTATCCCAATTACTTAGCCTAATTGAGATTTTTGTTGAAGAATAATTCACTTGGGGGTGTTCCAGTTGTGCTACGATTAGACAAAAAATAAAATAAAATAAAATAAAATAAAGTAAAAAACAGCTGCGAATAGAATTGTCAAAATCAGGTAAATGACAGTTAGAACATTTACTTCGAAGTATTTGCATGTATCTCAGATGGACCTCTTATTGTAGCTATAATGTACTGTAGTCTGGACTCAGTATCAGCCTGACAGCTTAAAGATATGGCAAGAGCGTCTAAAAATAACAGTTGAAAACTAGTGCCACGAGGATAATTTGTTAACGAGCGCATATTCAGAACAATAGATTGATTCTGTTTACGTGGGGCAATCCAAAAAAACGATAGAAGGTACTTGTACCGGTACTTTTCGACAGAATAAAGCAAAGGTTCAAGTCCTGGAGCCGATGGGGCTCTTTTTGAGCGAGATGTCGTGCTTTTTTTGCGGGGACCTGAGAAATCAATTCCTTGACTCATTCTTAATACATGTGAAATGAACTTTTCACTCGACCTACTCACAGGTGATGTTGCGTTGTCGTTTCTGGTTACGACTCAAAGTCTTCCAAATCCCATTCTCTTCAGAGTCAAAAATCTTTCTGTCCTTCTACAAAAGAACAGACGTCCGAAGATGGTCTAGAAGACCTCAGAAAACAATAGCGAGGATTTTTTGTTCGTTTTAAAGTGCTCGTCCGATTTCCTCTGAGACAATATTCGACTTCAAAAGATGATAAGAGCGTCTAACAAAATTCAGACAGCAATGGTTGGTGAGAACTGCTACAACCGCTAGGTTAACGATAAACCAGACCAGTTGTATTGATGAGCACCTGGTGAATCTGAACACTTTGAATGTGTTTCACTAGCAAGGCTGAACGAGGGTCTTCAGAGTATTCAGCACGATAGATGGAGTTCCACTTTTCGTGTTTGACCTGATAGTAAGAAAATAACAGCAAGTGTATAAGAAACAAGTAGAATTAGTTCGTTGCCATAGTGATATGTGTTCAAGCAACAATGTCACGTGACTTGGAGTGGATTTAGTGGGACTCAAGTTAACCGGACTGTCAGGAGGATCTTATCTCTAGAGCCTTCACTAAGGTTATACCTCACCTTTTTTTGGTGATCCTGAAGAGATACAGGAATGTTTGTATGGTCATAAATGATCATGTGACTGGTACTAGTGTAATGGAAAATTCAATTTTCAATTCCGAGCATTATTGACAGAGCTGGCTACAATTGTAGTGCTGTTGAGCCACTGTCTTAACTATACCAATACAGTGCTTTCAGGACCAAAACAGAAGTTTTTTTTTTTTTTTTTTTTTTTTTTTTTTTTTTTTTTTTTTTTTTTTTTTTTTTTTTTTTTTTTTTTTTTTTTTTTTTTTTTTTTTTTTTTTTTTTTTTTTTTTTTTTTTTTTTTTTTTTTTTTTTTTTTTTTTTTTTTTTTTTTTTTTTTTTTTTTTTTTTTTTTTTTTTTTTTTTTTTTTTTTTTTTTTTTTTTTTTTTTTTTTTTTTTTTTTTTTTTTTTTTTTTTTTTTTTTTTTTTTTTTTTTTTTTTTTTTTTTTTTTTTTTTTTTTTTTTTTTTTTTTTTTTTTTTTTTTTTTTTTTTTTTTTTTTTTTTTTTTTTTTTTTTTTTTTTTTTTTTTTTTTTTTTTTTTTTTTTTTTTTTTTTTTTTTTTTTTTTTTTTTTTTTTTTTTTTTTTTTTTTTTTTTTTTTTTTTTTTTTTTTTTTTTTTTTTTTTTTTTTTTTTTTTTTTTTTTTTTTTTTTTTTTTTTTTTTTTTTTTTTTTTTTTTTTTTTTTTTTTTTTTTTTTTTTTTTTTTTTTTTTTTTTTTTTTTTTTTTTTTTTTTTTTTTTTTTTTTTTTTTTTTTTTTTTTTTTTTTTTTTTTTTTTTTTTTTTTTTTTTTTTTTTTTTTTTTTTTTTTTTTTTTTTTTTTTTTTTTTTTTTTTTTTTTTTTTTTTTTTTTTTTTTTTTTTTTTTTTTTTTTTTTTTTTTTTTTTTTTTTTTTTTTTTTTTTTTTTTTTTTTTTTTTTTTTTTTTTTTTTTTTTTTTTTTTTTTTTTTTTTTTTTTTTTTTTTTTTTTTTTTTTTTTTTTTTTTTTTTTTTTTTTTTTTTTTTTTTTTTTTTTTTTTTTTTTTTTTTTTTTTTTTTTTTTTTTTTTTTTTTTTTTTTTTTTTTTTTTTTTTTTTTTTTTTTTTTTGAAGTTACACCTGGAGAGATGGAGGCATTTGGTCACGTGTCTGGTTGTAGTGTAACTAAAAACTTGGATTCAAAATCGGTTCTAAATCGACGAAGTTGGCTTGTGCTGTTTTTGGAGCCGATCCTGAGGAAATGGAAAATGGTTTGTATGGACATATATGGTCACGTGATTGAGATGAGCATGATGGAGCTTTCCGTGACGACGATACTGAAGTGATACAAAGAAGGTTGTGTGACAAGAAATGTCACGTGACTGCGATTAGAATCGGGGTAAAACTGATAGAGTAGGATTGTGCTGTGTCAGTTTCGCCATTTTTCTATGCAACCGCCTACACGCAATCATAAAACATCGTTACGCTATAATAGCTACAGTACAGGAGAGATGTACATGGTTAGTCGAACTGTGTTAGTCGTTGAGCGGAGCAAATTGCTGAGCCGAGCATTCCATACTGAGCCTTACTCAGAGATCTAGCCTCCATGCTCAACACAGACTCTTCAGACTATCATTGGAGAGATGAAGAACAGCTCTAAAATGATACTCCAAAGGTCTAGTGAAGCGGAGCTCTCGAGAGGAGAGACGATTACTCTCGTTGTGGGGGTCTTCCTGAGACGAGGACTAAACAGTCTAGATCGTTACAGGAGGCTCAGAACAATCCAGTTAGTTCTCTTTGCTGTGCTCAGACTCTGTATCAGATCATTTATTGAGCTCTGATCTGATAAAGAGTCTTCGCTGTCGCTTAGTCTACTGGAACAAATCACTCGCTTTGCTCATGATCCGATTGGAGTCTTCGCTCTCGCTCAGACTCCTTTTGCAGCCTTTGCTATCGCTCAGGCTGCTGTACTCACCGCAACCAAATAACTCTCTGCGATAAATCTCGCTCGAGCATTCAGCACCAGCTTCATCTCACTAATCTCCTTATCCACCACCTCCATAAACTCGATAATGAAATCCACCAGCTTATGCTTGAGCATGGTCTCGGTGTGGAAGTTTGTAATCAGAAAACTGATGCTGTAGCCCGGCACGGGTTTTCGTCGCAGAATGTAAAACGACTCCGCTCGGCCGGTCAGAAACCGCGTGAACTGGTGCACGAGAATCCGCTCGATTTCGTCCGCCTGTTTGATTCGAATCGAGACTCGCACCGAGTTGATGGACGGCTCGATCAGCACCATTTCGTTTTCGTTTCGCGCAATGGTCATGGGGTTGAGCAGGGCTTCGGCAGATTTGCCGGACTCGACCTCGGGAACATTGTGTCGCTCGGCAACTTGAGAGCCGAAATCTTCAAGACAGAGAGCGGCTGTGAGAGAGGTTCGAACGGCGAGAAGGTAGGGTCGAAGAGATTGGGACTGGGTTAGCGCGGAAACGAGCAGGTTTGAAGTTCGAACGAAGTGAGACCTGAATGGCTGCGACTGGGCACGATAGCTCAAGTCTCGAACGAAGTGAGAGGCTTGTATACACTCCGGAAGACTGTAGTCAAGTCTAGAGCTAGTTCAAGACTTGTAAAAGACGAGGAAACTCAACAATCACAAGTCTCGAACAAAGTGAAAGGCTTGAACACTCTGAAAAAGGACTGTAGTCAAGTCTAGAGCCAGTTCAAGGCTTGTAAACAGCGAGAAAACTCAACGATCTCAAGTCTCAAACGAATTGAGAGGCTTGAACAAGAAGGACTGTAGTCAAGTCTCCAACGAAGCAAAAGGCTTGTGAACAATTTCAGAACATTGTGAATATTGTTCAGAACACTGTGAAAGGCTAAGAACCCGAGACGACGACTGCTTTTCACTCTGCAAGGCGACTGCTCACTCTGAAAGACGACTGCTCACTCTGAAAGATGACTGCTCACTCTGAAAGACGACTGTAATCATCTAGAACCAGTGGAGGGCTTGCAGATGGCCAGTGATGGACTGATTCCTCTCGGTCTGATGACTAAGAAGACTGGTCATTGTGAGGGATTGGCGCCAAGCTCATCTCAACGACAGCAGACGAGACAGAAGCGATTCTAGACAAGACAACACGATCTCACCAGGAAGTCAGGCATGTTAAGACAAGCCTCGAGACCTTCAGACAAAGACAAGCTCTTAGAGCTCCTGTTCAGACTGAGAACACAAGACACTGTAGGAGAAGCAAAACAGAACTCTCGACATCTCATCGTTGACGAATCAAGACTGAACACTGTGAATCAGTGTCTGAGTAGCTAGGAGCATAACAAGAGCCAACCTGAACAG
Organism: Yarrowia deformans; assembly: GCA_900519085.1. Classification (NCBI taxonomy): domain Eukaryota; kingdom Fungi; phylum Ascomycota; class Dipodascomycetes; order Dipodascales; genus Yarrowia; species Yarrowia deformans. The sequence goes on along the minus strand of ULGY01000007.1, from coordinate 737,286 downwards.
GACGACAAAGACGTAGCCTCCAGTCTTGAATCGTATCAGACTGAGTGTATGACAAGCTTGACAAGTCCAGAACATTTGGTTCGAGCAGTCATCGAGTTTTCAGAGTGTCTTGTCGCCAGAGCAGAGCGGTCTCATTTCAAAAGGCTTGACTTGACAATCCGGTGGTAGTCTGCTGAACTATGGAATGTGGCATTCAGAGTGTTCTGGTCGACAAACGAGCATTCAGGGACAGTCAAAAGAAGCCAAAAGACCGCCAAAACCTGCCGAAAACGATCCAACCACGTCATAGTTGCCTGCTGTTGTCCATGTCGTTTCTTGGGTAATGTGACATGTGTAGTTGGTGGTTGTCGCCGTCGTAGCCGGCTCAGTAAAGACAACACTCTTGTCGTAGTCTTGGTCACATCGATCTGTCATTTCAGAGCTGGAATCTGACGGAGCCATTGTCAGAGGGAGACGATGATGCTGACAATCAGACGGTGCAATCAGACAGTGCAATCAGACAGTGCATTCAGACAGTGCAATCAGACAGTGCAATCAGACAGTGTAATCAGACAGTGCAATCAGACAGTGACAACCAGACAACTAGACAACCAGATAGTAAGCTGAAATAGCTAGTCTGCCGTAGACCATCTTTCTGGCACTCATAGTCTAAACAGACAATCGGTCGTAAAACCTCATTAAGCCACAACAGTGCAGTCATCACAGTACTCAACACAACACATGGCATGGTCACTGTCGCCGATTGACACAACCACCACAAAACCAACGTCACCACCACCCTCACCTAACCCTGGTCGTTCCATTCCATTCCAATAGTTCACCCCTTCTTCATACTCACCATGCTCAAGGTGTTGCGGTATTAGTCGAAGGTGGGTATGCATTGCATCTCCAGAGTATTAGGTGGTGATTACACAGCCCTTACCCTGAACATCGGGAGGTAATTGTTGCGAAGCAACTGTTACCGACCAGGACCGATTTATTACAGCTAGTAGTATATTGATTGGGGACGTAAAAATATCTTCCGTGTTTCGGTCGGAAAAAAAATCGGTGATGTAACATTTTCCGTCACAGCTCCTCGAATAATCACTGGAGGTGAAATTCGCTAACACCAAGAGACTCCCCTCATCTAGGGCTATCGATTGGTACCATAATTAGACATATAGATGTTGGGGGAAACAGCCAGACAGTATATTCCAGTCAAATCACCAAACACAGGTTATGACAGAATAAGGTTTTAGACCGAGTAATTCAGCAGAGAGAGTAGTTGAGGTTTTGATAAAGGTGATGCCGTTAAGACAGGACGTGTTTATAGACTTAGCAGCTCCTTGGATGAGGCTGAGAGTTGGTAATTGTATGCTTTGTCACGCGATGAGTTGGAGTATTAACTGTTCAGGAGAGCCCATTACTACAGAGTGATGTATAGTGTTACACCCTCAGAAGCTTACATAAGTGAACGCACATCTCCAAGTCACTCAACCAGCACCAAATTGAGATGAGGTTGGTCTTGTTCGACGGATAATAAGCTCAGCAACAAGAAGGTATTATCAAAAAATGAATCGGACCAATGGTGACGTTTTTGTATTCACTCTTTTCCAATATTGCTCAGATTGAAACATAAAAAGTACTATTCTACTCGCCGGAATACAATCGTTAGCCCTGTATTACTTTGAACACTATTAAACCTCCCTCAAATGCCCCCCTCAATTTCAGTTATTCTCATTTTATTTAAATTTCCTTCCAACATCAAACTCTAAATACCTCACCTCCTAAAAACATCACCCAGCACTACGATACACCCCTAGATCATCACCACACCATGACCTGGCAAGAACACAAGGCGGAGGACGGACGAACGTACTATTTCGACCCGGAGACACAAAACTCGACGTGGGACAAGCCCGAGGAGCTGTTCACGGAGCGCGAAATCGCGCTGAAACGCACAAACTGGAAAGAGTACACCGCCGAGGGAGGCCGCAAGTACTGGTTCAACACCGAGACCAAGGAAAGTGTATGGGTTTTCCCTGCCGATGCGGAGGCTATTTTGCAAGGAGAAGCTGCTGCGGATGAATCGATTCCCAAGGAGCCCAGAGAGGTGCGGGAACAGAGAGGAAGGGACAAGAGAGAGGAGCATGTGCCGAGTTTGTCTGCGATTGCTCCTGAAGCTGTGAGAACGATTGGTCAGGATCCTGAGGAGGTGGCTGGTGCGTTCAAGGAGCTGATGGGGGAGAAGGAAGTCGACAAGAGCTGGACCGTGCAACGGCTGATGAAGGAATGTCTGGAGGATCCTCGGTACTGGATGGTGAGAGATACCATGAAGAGACGGGCTCTGTTCGAGGAGTATCTTTTGGAAATCGACCAAAAGGAGGTCCAGCACACGGTCGATAAACGTCTCGAGTACCAGCAGCAGGTGTACGAGCTTTTCGAGGGTTCAGGCAAGATTTCCCGGTTCTCCAGGTGGATGAATGTTGAGCCAGAATTTCAAGAAGAGCCTCTTTTCCAGACGGGATCAGTCGACGACAAAAAACTCGCTCTAGCCAAGTACGTGCGTTTTTTGAACGACCAGGAGGATCAGAAAACAGCCGCAACTAAACAGGCCGGCAAGGAGTTTCTCAAATCGGTCCTCCAAGTGGACATCGTCAAATCAACCTGGAACGATACCCTGAGAGATATCAAGTCTAGGAGTGCTGAACTAGCCTCCGAACGACCGGAAATGCGAGCTCTCAACAAAATGGATCTGCTCGACGTGTACTCGAAATTGATTCAAGAAAAGGAAACCGATCTGGTGGCTCAAATCGAACAAAAGAGTGCCCTAGTCAACCGACAGGCTAGAATCGCCAGACAACAGTTTGTCAAACTGCTCAACGAACAAACACAACTGGGTAACATCACGTACGCGACGAAATGGAAGGAGCTCGTTGGACATATCAAAGACGACGTGCGGTTCCAAACACTCTGTGGAATCAGACAGAGCTCGACACCTCTGGATCTCTTCTGGGACGTGATCGAGGTGGAGAATCGACGCGTCAGAAACCTCAGAACCATTGCCATGGGGTACTTGACAAGTCAGGGTAAGAATGTCAGTGACTTGAGCCTCGAAGAGTTCTCTCAAATCATCACAGGATGCTCAGATTACACGACCAACCTGGAACACCCTCGGTACACGGCCCAGGTGTACGCTGCGCTCAAGGACGCCGACTTTGAAGTCGACCGGTTTGCGTCGGACAGAAAACTCAGACGGCTCCAGGACGACTTCCGATACGCGCTCAGAGACATGGAGCCCGTGATCCAGGCGTCGGATACCTGGGACGCGGTCAGACGCGTGGCGGACCGGTTGCCGGAAGCCAAGGGACTCAGTGCGGTGCAGAGAGAGGCGGCGTTTGAGAAATACATCGCGAGACTGCGGGAGAGCCGGGAAGGCAGGGAGAGAGAGCGACCAAGAGCGAGGGTGGGACGGGAGAGAGACATGAGAGATCGGGGGGAGAGGGGAGATAGGGGGGAGAAGCGGGGAGTGAGTTTGGACTACTAGCAAAGTCACGAGCGAAGCGAGTGGGTTCGCGCACACTGCCCACAGAAACTTACTCGCTTTGGCGCTGCCACCTCCAACTACCCTCACTACAGCTGTAATATATTATCTATAATGAACCCATGGAATAGACGGCAACGCTGGCGAGAGTCCACCGGAGCGCCCAAGGGCAGGGACCGTCCACCGGGAAAGCGGCCAAGAGATGGACAGAGCTTAGCGGACAGAGCTCAATAGGACAGAACTCAGATTGAACAGAGCTCAGGGCAGGGCAGAACTCAGAACAGGGCAGAGCTCTCATAGAAGACGGGCATCAGACACAGTCCATACCTGAGTCCTCGTAGTAGACTCGTTGCCTTGTGACAAGCCCTAACCGGCGGGGAGGCACAGGACAGCGGAGGTGGCTGTGGCTGTAGTATCAACTGTAGAGGGGGACGTGGCGGTCTCAGGTCCACAGCCATGAAGACAGTGCCAGAGTCACTCACAGTACCAGCGTGAAGAGGCAGCCTCGGTCGTGGAGGTCGTAGACAGTCGTAGACTCGCTCTGAGGGACGAACCTCAAACGACACCAGCCACGGCCAACCCACCACAGCATCACACACGGTCAGTGTGTGTCAACGGACCACAACACCACAACCAGCAACGACAGCTGTTCCATGTGAGCAGAAGCACAGCACCCCCACGCCAGCTGGTTCCCACACAGCCTCCCGTTCACCATACAGACACTCGGACTGCGTCCTCATGTCTGCCAGCTCTCTCGTTCCACCATCAATACTTGCGTCGGCGACCGTACGGAGACCATCGGCGTGGCATTCTGTTTCGAGGAGAGAGCTAGACAGGTGTGGGGACGTGTTCGAGTGTGCACATCGTGAAAGGGCAGGGTATCAGGAGGGTATCGGGAAGGTGTCACATGGGGTGTGTTGGTCACACGGGGTGTGTCGGTGGTTTGTGTCAGTAGGACCGGTGGTATCTGTGTGGGGTATCCTCAATGTGCTACTCACTCAGTGTCACTCAAGTCGTTCCAAATAAAGTGATGAGGAAGAAGAAGAGTTGGGATGAGGATTAAGGATGGGAAATAAGGGCGGAAATAAAGGACACAAACAGGTTGAGCTATACGTGATACGACACAACGCAACACTACGCAGCGCAACACCACATGTAATGTACCACAGTTACCACAGCTACAAGTACAACAACCTCGACATACACTCTCGACATGTGAACGACCCATGGCACTACACCCACATCCTCTATCATAAATACCATTAACTATTTTGTTTCCTAACACGTCAGCATGGCAGAACGGCCACAATAACGACAATCACAGGTTCTTCACCGAAGCTGCGCTTTTCAACGTACCCTGACATGTCGAAAATCATCTGACGAGTTCTCAGCGCTCTAACAAGTCGACAAACCCTCCAACGAGTGCTTCATCGAAAGCTACGCTTTTTCAGCGCACTCTAACACGTCTTCAACTCCTCCATCGAGTACTTCATCGAAAGCTGCGCTTTCTCAACGTACTCTAAGGGTCTCTCGGGATGCTTACTCGCCCTGAATAAACGCCAACAACCCAGTGATTCCCAACAACCCATACTTAAAGTACTGGTTCTCCGCCAACAAAATGGTAATGTATCCCACCAACGGCAGATACCCCTTCACCACTCCCACAACCTCCCTCTCTCGGTCCAGATACTGGTTTCTGCCGCCGTAGAAGGACACGTCATCCACAGCATTGTTGTCGCCCTTGGTCAGCAACAACTGCTTGTTGTCGGAAGCATGGGATCGCAGAACCCGATGCACAATCGGAGTCGTTCGCCCCTCAATGTTGTACACCACGACTTCGCCCACATCCACGTGTTTCTGTCGGTTCCACAGAAGCAACACATCGCCTCGCTGGTACGCAGGCTCCATGGATCCAGACAGAACCACCACGAGAGGAGACTCGCTGTTGGCCACAATGGACAGCCCCTTGTAGAACATGTACGAGGACGTGAAGATGGCCGCAAAGCCTAGGAGTTGCACCAGCGTCTGCCGAATCGATTGAGCTCCAAAGTTGACCATGTTGATTGCAATGTGGAGAGTATGGGGGGAGATCGCTGACGTGACGTGTAATGCATAGAGTAGGTTTAGGGTTGGGGTATGGAAATCGCGATGGCAAAGTTTATTTTGATAGAGAATTAGCGGATTATTGACACTGGTTTGTGCACTTCAAAGAGATGATTTCGGGTTGAAAATAGCACCATTCGACTACAGTAGTCGCATTCGGAGGTCTATTTTGGTAATTATTTTGAAACTTTTTATTTTGTCGATTTTGCGGGAACATGACCCCCTCCCTTGGTTTGATTGTTAAAGTTGAAATTGGACGACCCACACGTACTTAGAGATTTACTTGGGATTAGTTAAAAGGCTCACCTGGGGGAGGTTTATCGGGGTTGCAGTAAAGCTATATCGTCGGGAATTACATCATTTTGTACGTCGTGGTCATGTTATCAAATGGTGTGGGATCGGAGTGGAGTGAAGCAAGACAGATATTGTGCTGGAGTCATTCTTAGATTTGAATTCAAGAAATCATTACTTCACAGTACGTACTTGATTTCGCACCATAAAATCCGGATTCCACCGAAATACGTCAATGGTGGACCCCTGTTCTTTCACGTGACCGCCTGAGCAACCCTAACCCTGTGTTTCAGTTGAAAGTAATGCCCCTAATCTTGACTGATTGTCCAGGAGAGGTTGGCAGAGGTCTCAAGACGACATTGAGACCGGGAGAATCACGTAACTGGTTCCACAAGACTCCAGAAAAAAACGGTCACGTGAATCGGCTCTAGAACTGTCATGTGAACCGAAATGTGAGAGCTGTCACGTGATTGAATTTCGTACCCTTTCTGTACGGCTTGGCGTCGTGCACTTATACGAGGTGTGCATGAGCTTGTCGCACAGCATGTCTTGCATCTTTTCCAAATGAGGAAATTCTGGTCTTTGTCTTGTTGTAGTGAAAAGTCTGTGTTCTGATCACATGATGCATTGACTGGAAGTTGATGATGTTGTACTCTCTCATCATCGGAATGCACCAAAAGGCGGATCCAACAGAAGTTCCTCCATCCAATACGATTTTGGTTTTGGTAGACGTACCAGTGCAAGTAACCAACTCTCTTACCACTACAATGTCAATACCAATTGCAAAATACAAACGACGACGACAGCGAAATATTGAACAACGACAATGGTTTCTTTGATTACGCTTCTTTGGTTAGGCTTCTTTGGTTACGTATGACCTTTCAAAGACTTTGATCTCTGCGTTAATACTCTTTTCTGGTCACGTTTTCCGTTTTGAAGACTCTCAAATCTGCTCTGCTTCAAAATCACGTGAGCTGAGAAGAGTCTGAACTTGGGATACATTTGAAGACTTTCATGTCTCAAATCTGCTCTTCTTCAAAAGCACAATTGACCATATGAACTCTCAGATTTCATCTAAAGAGGCGACACCATGATCAGAGAGTTCCCTTACAACCAATTAGAGCATTTTGCCAAGTTTCGCTGCCAGATACCGGTTCAGAAACATTTCTGCTACCGTATCTTGGTTCTGTCTAGCCTGTCAACAAAAAGACCATGACCGCGCTGCTCTCCACCTCTTGGCATTTACAGCCCCCTGATCAACTCATCGAAACACTGAGATGACACCCCTAAAGGACTTCTCCACTAAACTGTACCCAACTATTATGCTTTAACTACAGCCGCAAACAGCTCAAGAGTTGTGATAGCTTTGCTGAGTAACACTGTATTGGAAGTACAGTAGATGGTCGTTACGAAATCGAGGCTTACATAGGATCCCTCTACTCGCTTGAAAAGTCGAAAAGCTCACCATGCATGTCGATACAGACAAATAGAAACTGGACCGTTTGATCACCGTATCTTGAGACCGTGACTATGCCCTCATTTCTCTTCTACCTGGTCTGTTAGGAAAGTTCCTTTAATGATGAAACAATGATGGTATCAAGCAGAGGAGGTGTACTCCATCTAAAATGCTAAAGGGTTCTATAACAAAGACTTGCTGACTACTTGTACAAGTAGATGACCGTTTCGTCAGATTGATCTGGCCACTCTGACGTCTCTAATTTACATGGCACAGTATTCAGTACCGGTAGGTGAAGACTACTCCTGATCACCACGACAGCGTCTTTGGTTCACTCCATATGCGAGCCACCCCAAAACAGACTACACCATTCAACTCCCCTAACTACCAGCTCTCTGATGAAGCCTGTTACACCCATATTGGAGTACTATTCGTGTCTGCTTACATAATCACCCAGATTGTAGTTTTCCCCGAATACCTTGAAAAAACCCTCCGGTTTTGGTCTCCCAACGCTGGCACGTCTGTACGTCCCAATTGAGTTGAGTTTGTGGCCAGATCAGTGGCGGCCGTGATGGTGGCGATTAGAGTTTGCCATGAGGGAGAGGGGGGTCCGATTAACGGCGGATGACATAATCGGATGAGGCTGGAAATTCATATAATGGCTGATAACGTTTAGCTGAGAAGGCTGTAAAAATTTGGTTGCTTTTCCGCCTAAAACAACCGCTTTATCCACCATGGAATATATCCGATAACAGTGGTCTCCAAACCTTAACCCCAAACTCTAATTCCACACCACATCACAACACATTGCCACCACTCACATTCACCACTACCACTACCACACCACCAACATGCAAGTGAACGTGAAACACGCTGGAAAAAAGTACGCTGTGGACGTGGACGGCGAGTCGACCGGCGAGGTGTTCAAGAACCAGCTTTTTTCGCTGACGGGCGTGCCTCCTGAGCGGCAGAAGATTCTGGTCAAGGGAGGCCAGCTCAAGGACGACACTCTGATGGGCTCTGTGGGTCTCAAAGAAGGTCAGGTGCTGATGCTTCTGGGCTCGGCAACGGCGCTTCCCAAGGCTCCGGAAAAACAGGCCGTTTTTCTCGAAGATATGACCGATGCCCAGAAGGCTGAGACGCTTCAGACTCCCCCAGGATTACAGAATCTCGGTAACACGTGTTATCTGAATTCGTCTCTGCAGGCGATGCGGACGATTCCCGAGCTGCAGGAATCGCTCAAGACCTCGGGAGCCACACCTGGAACGCTGACCAACGGCCTTAACCATTTGTATTCTCAAATGGCCAAAACCACCCAGCCCTTCCAACCCTACGCGTTTGTGATCCAGCTTCGGGAACACTTCCCCCAGTTTGCCGAACAGACCCAGGGCATGTACAAGCAGCAGGACGCGGAGGAGGCATGGTCGTCGATTTTTAGCGTGCTTTCGCGAGACCTGAAAGACGACGCCGTGGCGAAATTCATGGGAGGACGGTACCAGACCAAACTGGTGTGTGACGAGGCCCCCGACAGAGCTCCCGTGATGGGCTCCGAGGACTTTGCCAAGTTGCACTGTCACATTTCCATTTCCACCAACTACCTCGTTGATGGACTCCAGGCAGGTCTAACCGAGACTCTGGAGAAGAACGACGACGAGCTCGGTCGAAACGCGTCATTCACAAAGACCCGGCGAATCACCCGGCTCCCCAAGTACCTGACGGTGCAGTACGTGCGTTTTTTCTGGCGACGAGACACGCAGAAAAAATCCAAGATTCTCAGAAAGGTCATTTTCCCCATCAACGAGCTCGACGTGACCCCCCTGTGTTCGGACGAGCTCAAGGCCAAGCTGATTCCGGTGCGGGACCGCGTACGCGAGATTGGCAAGGAAAAAGAGGATGCCAGAAGAGCTGCCAAGCGAGCCAAGATGAATGAAGAGGTCGGAGCGACCGGAGAAGTGCCTGTGGATGAAATCAAGCAGAAGGACAAGGAGTACGCCGAGGAAATTGAGCAGTTGACGGACTCTGAGTTGAAGAGCGACGTCGGTGCTAATACTTCTGGTCTGTACAATCTCCAGGCGATTGTGACCCATCAGGGAGCGTCTGCTGATTCGGGCCATTACCAAGCGTTTGTGCGGAACGAAAAGGAGCAGGGCAAATGGTGGAAGTTTAACGACGACAAGGTGACGGAGGTGGATGAGACGAAGATTGAGAGTCTGGCGGGAGGAGGAGAGAGTGATAGTGCGTTGATTTTGTTGTACAAGAGTTTTGAGTAAGCGGACGGAGCATTTCGAGCCGAATATCTCGAGGCACAAAGTGCCAAGAGATATGGCGAGAAGTGCGGAGTCAATACAATCTTCACGATCAGTCTTGACAACCGCAGTATCCTCATGGCAACATCCCACAGCTCTGTATTAAGTATATAGTACAAGGAGGATTGATTAGGACTTAGTGTAGGGGCGTGTAGGAGCGTGTAGGAGCGTGTAGTCACGTGATTGTAAGCTAGGTCACGTGACTGACCGTGACGACTGTAGTCTAATGTAGTCTACGTACTGTCGATACTGCACTGGTCATCGGTCTGTAGGAGCTTCTTTCTCAGACTATAACTTCAGATATCAAACAGGGAAACGGTCACGTGATTAAACATGTGATTTACAACACGCAAATTGACACGTGATTGGAAGTAGGTGGTCCCGTGACTGACCGTGCGACTACTGTACTGTACTGTTTACGTACTGTGTGTCAGACTGTCGGATACGTGACATAGGGCAAGGTCACCTGATGTGAAACACGGACACGTGACCAGATAGCATGATGCACGCCAAAGCTAGGGGAATGGGTAGATAGAGCTTAGTGTGAAGGCCAGGTGTATCAAGTGTGGAACATTCTGGACAGGTTATGACTAAGCTGACTAAGCAGGAAGGCAGACACACTGATGGTACACAAGTATTTAGAGCACCCAGACTTGATTAGAGCTTTCCCCACAAGTAATGTTGATGTAACAGATGAAGCTGGAATGAGGACTTGGGCTTCTTTGACGGATGAAATTTGCTTGTAGCACATCCTACAGTATATCAAAATGGTCGCCTCAATCGTCTCTGTCGAATGTAGTTTTCAGAATCAACTTTGAGACACTATCCGACGAGTTGTATAGAACCCAGTGGTCACGTGGATGCATCAGGACTTGGTGCATCAGGACTTGGTGCATCAGGACATCGGTATCGCCTCTCCTGTTTAAGATACAGACTTGTTTGTATGGAGCTTTCTGTTCAACTCGGCGAGACCGTTTTAACGTGACCAATCTCTTGACAATAGAACCATTACCTGAGGAGTTAGCTAGATGGTAGATACTGCTGTCTTATATACAGTGCTCTGGAAACTTAGGGTCTCCATCTCTCGTGGATCCCACAGAGATGGAGACTAGTTTGTGTGGGACAAAATGCTCGTCTGAGTCAGCTCGCTCGATTAGAGCCGTCGCCGACGTTTTCTGTTCATTATTGAGCGAGTTGGCTTGTGCTGTTGTGCCCGGTTTAGTGCTTTGTTAAGAGCGTGAAAAAAAAAAAAAAAAAAAAAAAAAAGGAATCAAAAATGTCAAAAAAAGAAGAAGAAAAAAAGCCAACAAAAAATCGTGAAAACCCGCCCACCCTACGGCTTGGTGGAAATACAAACCACGTGAGTGTGGTCACGTGCTACAGTTATCGTCCGTTCGAGACTGACTCAAACATCCATCTATCCACTATATGCTAGGCGGGGCGCGTCTTATGATGAGGTCACATGGTGTTCATGAGATGTTCATCACAGATTGTTCATCACGTGACGTTCATACTAAGATGTTGTCCGCTCAGACCTTCGGCCTTCGCTTCCGGTTCCGTTTAAGCCAAATTTCTCAACTTGGCCTTAAACTGCTCAACCTCTTCGTAGCAGTCCAGAGGTCGACCCTTGTTGTCCTGCAGACACTTGACCAGGGTCTCTCGCACAGAGTCGGTCTCCTTGTCGAGCTCGGTGACGTATGTGCTGGTCTCAAACTTGTTCTTGAGAGCCTCGAACTTGGCGGCCAGATCGGAGGAGGAAACGGAGTCGGTTTCGGCAACCTCGTTCTTCTCGGCCTGCTCCAGGTTCTTTTTGGCCAGAGCTAGGGCTTCCTGGGCCTGGTACTGGACCTTGGCGAGTTCTTCCGAGACTTTTTGCTGTACCAGTTGGCCGGCAGATTGGGATCGGGTGTAGTCGGACTGGGTTAGTACACGGTAGTGAGAGGCCGTAGGTCTCGAACGGACAACTCAGAGAACTCGTAGAACTCAGAGAACTCGTAGAACTCAGAGAACTCGTAGAACTCAGAGAACTCGTAGAACTCAGAGAACTCGTAGAACTCAGAGAACTCGTAGAACTCAGAGAACTCGTAGAACTCAGAGAACTCGTAGAACTCAGAGAACTCGTAGAACTCAGAGAACTCGTAGAACTCAGAGAACTCGTAGAACTCAGAGAACTCGTAGAACTCAGAGAACTCGTAGAACTCAGAGAACTCGTAGAACTCAGAGAACTCGTAGAACTCAGAGAACTCGTAGAACTCAGAGAACTCGTAGAACTCAGAGAACTCGTAGAACTCAGAGAACTCGTAGAACTCAGAGAACTCGTAGAACTCAGAGAACTCGTAGAACTCAGAGAACTCGTAGAACTCAGAGAACTCGTAGAACTCAGAGAACTCGTAGAACTCAGAGAACTCGTAGAACTCAGAGAACTCGTAGAACTCAGAGAACTCGTAGAACTCAGAGAACTCGTAGAACTCAGAGAACTCGTAGAACTCAGAGAACTCGTAGAACTCAGAGAACTCGTAGAACTCAGAGAACTCGTAGAACTCAGAGAACTCGTAGAACTCAGAGAACTCGTAGAACTCAGAGAACTCGTAGAACTCAGAGAACTCGTAGAACTCAGAGAACTCGTAGAACTCAGAGAACTCGTAGAACTCAGAGAACTCGTAGAACTCAGAGAACTCGTAGAACTCAGAGAACTCGTAGAACTCAGAGAACTCGTAGAACTCAGAGAACTCGTAGAACTCAGAGAACTCGTAGAACTCAGAGAACTCGTAGAACTCAGAGAACTCGTAGAACTCAGAGAACTCGTAGAACTCAGAGAACTCGTAGAACTCAGAGAACTCGTAGAACTCAGAGAACTCGTAGAACTCTTAAAACTCGTAGAACTCTTAAAACTCGTAGAACTCTTAGGACTCATAAAGAGGGCACCAGAAGACGTCCAGAGCACCACATGAGACCTCAAGAGGACATCAAAGACTTCTAGAGAATTTCTAGAGGACTTCAGAAGACTCGAGGGCTTCAGAAGACTCCAGAGAACATCAGAAAACTTCAAAGGACATCAAGAGCCGTTTAATCGATATCAATAGCACTCTAGAACCATCAGGAGACCCCCAGAAGGCAATGGGCATCTGATGATATGGCTGAGGTTGTTCTTCAACAGAACCTGAAGAGACTCCGTAGCCATCGACATCAGACAGCATCAAGATGACTCAGAGTAGGCGATTCAGAGTAGGTGATTCAGTGTAGGTCATGAAAATTGAAAGCACCGACTGTCCTGAATGTCTGACTGGTGCTGTGAGTGGTTGATGCTGTAAGGGTGATGTGATTGACCAGGAGACATGGTTGACAGTGATTGAGTGTGGCATCGTCCAACAGTGACAATGGCAATGTCATCTGAGCCGGTGCAGTTGTGTTTGTTTCCATGATCATGTGGTTGAAGGTGTGTGTCGTCCATCACCATGATGTCACCTTAAAGAACACGGCAACAATATCACAACCAACCACAGCCATCAACGTCGTCGTCTCGCAACCACTCCTCTCAGTCAATTGACAGATCCAATCAATTCAGCCACACACCACAACAAACCGCCACACACCACAACACAACAAGTTAATGTCTCATAGTGATCTCAATCCATCTGTCCTCTGAGCTTCAATCCTAGCAACTCCAATCCTGACAATCCTGGCAATCCTGTCAATCCTGGCAAGCCTGACACTCCTGGCAACCTTTCTAGGCACGAGTCCTCCTTCTCAATTCGAGCCTTCTCTGTAACTTGAACAGCTTCTCGCTTCGCTCAAAGCTGTTTCGCTCATGCTACTCACCTCCAACGAACTCTCCAACGAGTTAATCAACGACGAGGAAAACTCAACAGGCGTCTGGGGCACAAACACCCGCGACTTGGGCTGCTCTTCTTTAGATCCTCCGGCTCCCATGCTGTATTTCTGTGTCGGTGGTGGTGTGGTGGGTGGTGGGCTTTCCAAACCGTACTTTGCCAGACCCCTACCCTAGCCCCCGATTGGGATATTCTCGACAATTGCTTGGCCAATGGAGACGCTGCCTGAGTTGAGCCTGTTCAGTTGCTTGGGAGGAATAGAAGCTTATTCCAACCGAAATTCTGCCACTCACTTAAACCTTATTGCCACCCCCCCCCCCCCCCCCCCCCCCCC
>ULGY01000007.1:689758-714162 GCA_900519085.1 Yarrowia deformans | reverse complement strand
CCGTATCTCCCTTTTTTTTTTTTTTTTTGATTCTAGGGAAATACATTTCAGCTACTTGAGGCCTATAATAATACCCAACCTTGATAAGCCTTGTGCAGGTGTGGCGTTTGAGCCGTGTGAACTTTGCTGATATAGTCGGTGAGTCTAGTCGACGAATTTCTTCCAACGTTCGCTCTTGGCACTGCACCTCTCGATCTTGGCTCATGTTCATCGGCGTGGCGATCCAAATCTCCGGCCGGGACAGCGACTCGTCACCAATCACGGGGTTCACCGAGAAACTGCTGGGCAAAATCCCGGACTTTTGCTTCGCCCACAACCCGCTGCTGGTTCCGTCGGGAGCGGAAAAACAGCTGGGAAAAAGCTACGGCAGCAACCCCAAGGCGTTCATCAGATACACAGGCGACGGCAGGGTGTTTTCCAACGTTCACGTGGAGCATCTGGAGCTTGGAATCGTGCCGAAACCAATTCCAGACTGCCGATGCCGCAACTGTCTCCGCGATTTGGAATACTCCAATAATGTGCAACACCGGCAAGACCAGAGAGACATGCGGAAAGACACATCTCCACTGATGCGCGATCTGGAAGCAAACACGTACAACACATGCCCCAAAGACAGCCTGCTCTCCACCCCGGTCAGACTCGAGGGAGTCGACGACTACTCGAAAATCTCCAGCGTCACTCTCGTGTCGGACGGCACGGTCGAGATTGTGGTCAAGCAGGGCATGTTCGAGGCTCGAGGGCGATGGCTGGTGGTCAGGGTTGGCAAAACTAACTACTGCCAGGATGGCCAGGTTCGGGCCGTTAACGACGACGATCGCGAGTTCCGCATCATTCGCAGCAGACAAGATTGGTTTCGGGCCTGGAGTGTGTGCGGGTACTCATAGTGCTGCTCTCAATAAAATCTGAAAGGAGCTGATTTCGGTACCAAAGGAATGCCCTGAGTCTGTAGATGGCTATGGTGAACTTTCCAGGTTCGTAGCGTGCCTGCTGAGGTCAGCATTGTGCGTAATAGAGGCTACAGAATTCACATAACGAAATGCAAGCCGAAGAAAATAGGGAAAAAAAAAAAAAAAAAAAAAAAAAACTGGGATGACAACCATCACGTGACTATATACAGGCTGCTATTGTGCACATTTCTGTCCCTACCCTGTCATCAGCCCTACCCTGCAAACAGCCCTACCCTGCAAATCATTGAATCCCCGCCGCCGCACTTCTGTCAACTCCCACAGTTACCCGGCTGTACAATTCTTTCTTATGGGTTAGGGTTGGTCTCACGGCGGGGTAGACCAGCCACCCATGCAAATATACNAAAAAAAAAAAAAAAAAAAAAACAGAAGAAATGAAATAAAAAAAAACAAAAAAAAAACAAACACCTCCACCATAAACACCGCTGTCGTAGCAACCACCGGTGCCGGTATGTACACTTGTAGAACCCCTATCAACACCCCACCCAACCCCCACCTCCCACCCTTACATAATCACACTAAACACTAACTTTCCCCTAAAGATACGTGCGCACTGATAACCGACTATCACCACTCGACATGTACCACCTGGCGAAGAGCGTCTACCAGCAGCTGACGAAGAAGGAGGGTAGGTATGGCGAGCACGTGATGGTGACGTGGCCAACGCGAGACCGCAACAAAAAAAACCATTCCGCTTACCGCTGACTAACACAGAATACTCGGTGCTCATTTTGGGGCTGGACAATGCCGGAAAGACTGTGAGTGTGGAAAGAAGTGGGGGAATTCACGTGATCTTCACGTGACGAACACGGCGAACACGACAATCACGTGACCAACCCGCTGGACACGTGAGACAACCACGAACGCGACAGACTTTTTCCCGACTAACACAGACCTTCCTGGAAAGACTCAAGGGCGAATTCGGAGGAAAGTCGCGGCCGCCGGAACGAATCAACCCGACGATCGGGCAAAACGTCGGCCACGTGATCGTCGACGGCATGCATCTCAAGCTGTGGGACGTCGGCGGCCAGGAGAATCTCCGCCAGCTGTGGAACGCCTACTATGCCGAGTGCCACGCGATTGTGTTTGTGGTGGATTCGACGGATCGAGAGCGGCTGGAGGAGTGCAAAAACACGCTCAAGGAGGTGGTGGTGAACGAGGCCACCGACGGCATTCCGCTGCTCATGCTGGCCAACAAGCAGGACTGTGAAGACTCGATGGACGTGGTGGACATTATCGAGATTTTCAACAAGATTGCAGAGCATGTCAGTGCGAGAGATTCGCGAGTGTTGCCGATAAGTGCCAAGGAGGGAACGGGGGTGGGAGACGCGGGGAGATGGTTGGCGGTGAGGTTGGGGCGGTAGGAAATACGAGTGTTTCCGACCAACTACCGGAGGAGATACAAGGACGTAGTCTGAACGTCTCCGACCAAACTGCCGAAGGAGATACAAGGACGTAGTCCGAGTGTTTCCGACTCAACATCTGGAGGAGATGTGAGGACCTGTCCGAACGTCTCCGACAAGATCAGAGGAGATTTCCGACACCCTGACAGGATTCTGAAAGTCGAAAGTCGGACTTCTCCAATTTCAGACTGACAAGTTTTTGCCTATCCCCGTATCTCTGGCAGAACCTGGAGACAGACTCACATCCTCAAACCGATATACGAAAATAACGATTTATGACTTGACCAAGGTTGACGCTGGTTTGTATGGCACGCCTGGTGTGGCAGTTGAGATGGTCGATGAGATGGAAGATGAGACGGCAGATGTGGCAAACCAGGTGTGACAGATACTGCAGCCCACCTGCCACCCTCCACTCTGCCTACAGCTCCACGCCACTTCCCCTCTACCTCCGCAGTAGTACCCATCCGCCATCAACCCCGGCTCTGGCGACCGTACGGAGGCCATCGGCTAGCATTGGGTTTCGAGGAGAGAGTCAGACGAGGACGTCGTCTGAGTGAGACCGTTGTGTGGCGTGTGTGACGTGGCTGAAGACCGTGACATAGCTGATTGTGTCTGTCTGTGCGACACTCTGAATGGCGTGGAAGGGTATCCGTCATTGTCTCTGTGTCTGTGTCCGTGTCTGTGTCTGTGTCTGTGTCTGTGTCTGTATCAAGTGAGGTATCCGTGTCCGTGTCTGTGTCTGTGTCTGTGTCTCAATTGGTATCCGTATCGTTCGTGGTATCCGTTTCGTTCGTGGTATCCGTTTCATGAGGTGTCCGATTGTGGTGTGTAACAAGTCAAGTCACTTTCCCAGGCTGTCCTCTCTCATATCCCATTTTAGGTTGTCATCATATTTTCTTGGATCCGTTTAAGGAGTGACTGTAGAGCCCTTGGTGACACTGAGAGCTTTAGCTGAGTGGGCCATTAAACCAGCTTCTCGTCTTGTCGAAGAGGGGCCAAACTTGGAGACCGAAGAAATACTTTTTGTGATTTTGTGCTGCTACAAACGAAAACCATAACGGTCGTAATACAAGAACACTTGTTGTGTGTCACAAATGGTCTTTTAAATCAGACAATCCTTCCCAGAAGATCAGAAGAGTGTTTGAATGCTCTTTTATCGTCAACTGAGTGCCATTTCCTTTTAATCCTGTCAATTATCGTAAATAAAGGTTCGGTTGTTGTGCATCCAAAGTTGAGCGTCATAAGATGAGCTTCTGTCCTTTCATTTTGACCCAAATCAAGGCCGAAACTTCACCGCTATGTCCAATAGTGCTCAATAAGTCATCTGACGTTGTTTCAGCGTTCTAGAGCTCCTTATACAGGTTTAGCATGTACCTCTTTTCTTAGGAGATTCAGTAATCTCGGTATATATCACTCAATAGCGAAGATAAAATTTTATAAGCTAAACCAGATAATAGCCCTACTTTCATAAACTCATCTTCTATCCCATTATCCTACACTGAAGCCAACTACACCCTCGTATTAGTCATATGCCGAATGCACCCAAAATGTCACCACGCAATTCGTCTAAAGCTTACAAGAACGTAAAGCAAACTATACCAAACTTTCGTAGATTGTTTCGGGACCTTAATTGAGCCCTTATAAGTACTAACAACTCCATATTTCGCAATTTTCGCCGAAAAAATGTTTTTCTTGCGTATATTGAACAGGGCGATTTTTTAGCAAAAATCGGTTGTATAGTGTAGCGGTTATCACCTTGGATTCTGAAGCATTCTTCGATTTCCAGTAACCCCGGTTCGATTCCGGGTACGACCTTTATTCCCCCGAAACCAACGAGCGCGGCGAGTTGGTTTCAAGTTTTTTTGGCATCTCTAGGTGTTACATCACGTGATTGACCAGAGGAATTCGTATTGGTTGAGGCAGAGGATGAGCCGACTAGTGAGGATTAGCAAGTAAGTGCGTGAACTTCAGTTATAATCCAAGTAATATCTCAACTAACGTGCAAACCATTCAAGTAATGCCAAGTAATAATCCACCCTGATGCAACACACCACACAAACATTCCTCCAAATAATAATTATCTATTTCCTTTTGTCAAGTGACCAATTTGCCGCGACGAAAAAGCCTCGTCACGTGACCCCCTACTTCTTCACCGCAGCAAGAGCCTTCTTGGCTCCCTCCACAATAGCCACATGCTCCACCTTATGAACCCGATCCTCGTATTCGTCCAGACTCTCTCCAACCTTCATGTCCAGCTCCTTGACCACCAAAGGTTCGCCTTCATCGACGGCAGCAATCACGTAATGGATCATGACTCCTCCCTTTGTCAGTTCGCCCTTCTGTCCCGCTTCCCAGGCTCTCTCAATGGCTCTAATTCCCGCAAACGCGCCCGGAAGAGCCGGATGCAGGTTAATGATGGAGATTTGGGCCTTTTCCACGGGCTCCAGAAACTTGGGCGACAGAATCAGCATCCAGCCAGCACAGACCACCAGAGAAGTGTCCTTTTGAGCGACAATGAAGTTGCCAAGATCGGCGTTAAACTTTTGCCGGGCCGCCAGCCGTTCCGTCTTGGCATCCTTGGGCAGATCGCCGTAATAGGATGCCAGAGAATGAACATGGGTCTTGATGCCGGCCTTTTGGGCCCGTTCCAATCCGTAGGCCGTAGGAGACGACGAGATGACGAGCGAAATTCGAGGTCCGATCTCGGCGTCGTCAATCAGGGCCTGGAGGTTGGTTCCGGACCCGGAAATCAGCACTATGATGTCTTTAGTCATGTTGTGGGGTTGTTGTAAAGTGGTGTTAATTTGGGTGGTGATAATTTTTGGAGGTTGTGGAATAACGTTTGGGGTAAAAGGATTAAGGTTTAGCCGATAATGTGGGTGGATTGGGGAGGGAAGAAGGGGGTATTTTAGTATGGTGACTGGTGGATTTTATTTGATCAATCGATTTACAATCTCGTGATTAGTCTAAGTTGTATTATTTGGTCAATTCCCATTGCTGGAACCTGCCTATCAAGGGACCGTCCTGTCACTCTCATATATGCACAATTTACACGGGGTGCAGCATGCCATAGATAATGTAGAAGAATTTGAGGGTTTCCAGGAAAAGTTTGCGAGCATCTGAAATGATCGAAAAGACTAGGGTACGTTCTTTGGGTGCTTTAGAGTACGGCTGTAAAATCTGATTTTCGATATCTCTATTTTAAGGGCGGATTCAGGATCCTTCGAAAATGTGATTGGTGGAGACGGAAAAGTTAAATTTGGTCTACCGAATACTAAAATGAATATTGGTAGTGTTATGGGGGAGTTGTATGAAATCCAACGTTAGCACTCAAGTCATGTCTATATGCGCTATTCAGTGAAGTTTTTTCCATCTCAATCTAAGCAAAACCCACCAATCTAGAGCTGCTCAATCAAACGTAAGCGAGAGACGTAATGAGAATAAACGAGAGTATCTGAAAACTTCAATGGTTATCGGATGTAGCTGCTTTTGTTACATGAAGATCTTCATGACATCATCTTCAAACACTACAACTCTGGGAACGTTCGGAGAATAAATCACCCAAATACAAACCCGTTCGCTACGACCCGAGTAACTATATGCACGGTGACGCAAGTGGAGGTAATGAGCTGAAAAGTGCTATTGAGGGGCTGCAAAATGTTGGTGAGGCGCTTTTAATCTTTCTTAAACGTTTCGTCAAGTCCCATAGTTGACCAGATTTCAGTAAAGAGCGCAAATCTTCGTTTCTCATTTTTCCTAACCTTACCCCACGAGACTTTTCAGACGAAGCTGATATAAAGTCATCTGAAAAACATGGGGACTTCAAAATCGTTATCCGCAGCTTGGTATCCGTTAGATCTTGCTTTTAAATCAGATCTACAGCACTTGTAGCCTCTAGAGAGATGACCCATTGCCAGAGTACTTATAGCGAACAAGTGTCTATACAACGTGTTGAGAAGTTGTGTCATCGTTCTGGGAACTTCACCATTGTAATGCCCTGGTGATTTTGCACAGGTTTATGTATCTCTCCACTGTTTTCTGTACCGTTAAACCACTACAACTTGAAAAACAAACCAAAACAGACAGATCGATAATTAATTAGTTGTCTCTATGGGCCGTTAATCAAGATACCGATACAGACCTGAGTTTGATCACGTGACCGGTACAAGTTCAACCAGCATCCTCATTTGCTTGCTATATCTTATGCCACAAGTAGTATGGACAGAACACCATAATCTATAGTATCTGTCCACCCCCAGGTGTTCTTTCCCTCTCCTACATGACACCTGATACCCGGATAAGAACATGAGATTTCTTCTACCCTGATACCCACTACTTGAGTGCTAACGTCTGTGATGTGTACACCCCTCACTGCAAATCGTCGCCGAGACTACGAGAACAACCTGTTCGTCCGGATTTACATGCGTGTCGTCACTGCCGTCTTCAGTGAGGACTATGTGTGTTTTGTCGTTACTCTCGTGGCACGCTCTGAGTGCAATCAACGCTGGAAAAGTGTGTCACGCCATGAACGAGGCAAATTTGAACGCTCTGTCGGTGCAATTTTCTAACATCCGTTACGCCGAGTCCTGCAACTATTTCGTCAAGCTCAAGAACGAAAACGACAAGCTCAAGAACGAAAATGACAAGCTGAAGAACGAACAGGACAAGCTGAAGAACGAACAGGACAAGCTCAAGAACATCCTCAACCTCATCCACGCAAGCCGGATCAACGACTGCAGCGCCAAGGGAAGCTGTTCCGGCTTGGAACTTTTCAGTACCGATCGAACCCGAGACGACGAATGACCTTTCGATTCTTGAGAAGGGCGGTCAAAACGGGAGACGTTCGAAAAAGGCTGTAAGGAACGCTTAAGAGATTTGAATAAAAAATAAAAAGAGAGATCTATAGGCTCGTCATGGGACTGGAAGAGTCACGTGATTGTACAGTCCAGTACATACTGCATTTGGTAATTGTATCGCACGGACTTGTACCAGTAGCTTGGAAGACTCCAACCGTTTTGTCCAACAAAAGTGGAACCAAAATGATCACAAAAAGAGCATCTTTCTTTGAAACACACCGTGCCAAGAGACGGACGTTTCTGTTGTTTTTTGTGTTTTAAGGTCGACTTCATTTAAGAGAATTTCCGAGCCGCACGCCTAGGGGTGGTCTTTGTAAAAGAGCGTATAGTGTTCCAAATGAGCTGAAAGTTGTTTGGGGGACTTATTTGGAGGTTTACAGGTGACTGTGAAAAACCTTGGCTGTTTCCGGTCACTATTGGGCGAGGTATTTGACTACTAAAGTTAGCAAGCTGTGCTAAGTAAATTGCGTCTAAACGTAAGTATCTTGTTGAGTGTCAAGTAAAACGAAGCTACCATTCTGAATTACTCCAAATGAGCCATATAAGCAAAATCCGGACTTGGACGGCTAGTCTCACGTGACTGAAAAGCTGCTCTCTATATCATTTATCGCTATTTTACACATACTTACCCTCCTCATAGTATAAACAATCACATCGAAAATCCAAGCACATCAGCATACTCCCCTGACTGCGCTTGTCACAACCGTATCACGTGATCATCTTTAACTCCTGCTCAACAACAATTAATATCTCCAGTCTTCACCCCCTAGATGACTAATCAACCTTTTCCCAAACCTTAATTTTGCTCCACCGTGAAGTGTGAATTTCTCAACCTCCTACAACACAACACACCACCCTTTGATACAACGACTTCAACGGTCGCAAACGAGTCGAACGAAAAGGAAATCAACCCTAACCCTGCTGTCACGTGACCTACCAATCAGACCGCATCGAAATCGTCTACCCTCGCCAACTAGCCACTCAACACATTACTTCAACATGGAGAGCAGTCCCGATTTTCTTCCAGAATCCGATGGAGACACAGAAGTGGAGCTGCTGCCAAACCTTAAGCTAGCGGGAGTCACGGAGCCGCGCCGGCGCGAAAAACCCGTGTTGAAACCGCCGAAAACAGCCGACGCCGAAAACATTCCTCTTCCGCCGTCTCCACCGCCATTATCGTCGCCTTCGGAGATTTATTCCAATCTTTTGATTCTCGAGGAGTCGCTACGGCAACAGTACCTGAACCAGCGGCAGTCTCAGCGCAAATACTCGACGTTTTACTTCATTCTGCTGCTTTTGACGGCGTATCTGGTCTACTCTCAGATCTACCCTTCGATTTACTCCTACGTCTTTTTTTTCCACCGCTTTTGTCTCGTGGCCGTTCTGTCCACCCTGGGACTGTTTCACTTGTCGGGAATGTACACCAAGAAGCTCGTTTATCCAAGGCGGTTCATCTACAACTCGAATCGAGGGCTTAGGGGGTTTAATGTGAAGTTGGTAAAGACCGGAGGGTACTTTTCTTCAACGGTTCATTTGGTGCTGAATACGAGAGTGTTTAGTACGGAAAATATCGAGCAGTGGGAGGAGTATAGACTGGGGTATTTTGAGAGGGAAAGGAGGAAGAAGGCCAAGAAGGAGCCTGTACGGAGTACAACGCGATAAGAGACGATTTACGAACTCAACTTGAGCCTGTACGAAGTACAGCGCGAGGGAATACGAAGAAACGACTCATCCCGAGCCTGTGCAGGTGCAGCGACTGATTTCAGACCTTTCTAAAGCCCGTACTTTGTACAGAGCGATAAGAGACGATTAACCAACTCATCTTGAGCCTGTACAAGTACAGCGCGAGGGAACATGAAGAAACGACTCATGTGTATGAATCATTTTGGGCCTCCAGAGTGTCTGATTCGACTTGTGGAGACTTGCAGCAGTTGTTGGAACAGCACCCTTTCAGCGCTGATACGGCTTGTGACAGCTTTGGTACTGTCTTTCAGCTCGAACCAGCTCTCGCAAAAGGATATATTTATTAATGCATGTGGTGGATGATACTGTAGTTACTGTAGAGTAGTCGATAATGAATCAGATAGTAGTTGTTAATGGGCTACTTACCCTCTAGCTACGACACTTTGAAGTTATTTTATATTAATTTAATTAATGTTTTATGAAACAGCTCTGTCGCTTTTGGTACGCTCAGTACAACCTGAAATACTCGTTTCGGAAGAGAAAATCGAGATCTTTCTTGAACCCCCGACTGGTCCACATTCCATTACCGCGATCGCACTTGTACTCGGACAGCTTGAAGCTCTCGTGCAAGGGAAGCTTGGCAGCCTCGGCGTAGGTGAACCCATTGAAGGCCGAGCTGACGAAAAAGTTCTGCGCGTACTCGTTTTCGGCGGTCTTGGCCAGGTTTTCAGAAAGAGCATTGTCGTCCTCCATGAGCCAGTCGTTGGTTTTGGTCTTGAGAGCGTCGAGAAGCGCGTTCAGCTGCTCCTTATGGGCTCCATTGGACTGCACCGCGCTGTGCCATTGAGCAGCAGCCTTGCCCAAAAGCTCGCAGGCAACCACGTAGTATAGGATGTGCACGTAGGTGGTTTGGGGGGTGTTTTTGTTGTGGCTGGTGTGGAGAAACCAGAGCTCGGCCTGCTCCGCTCGTTTGGCAGCCTGGTAGTACTGCTCTTCGGGCCCATGGCGTTTCTTGTGGGCGACATTGATGGTCAGATGCTTGATTCCAACCTCCTTGGTATGGACAGGAGAGTGGAGAGTCTCGACCAGCTCGTTCTGGAGCAGGTATAGAAATTCTGCGGCAAAGGGGGCCGAAAAGTCGATCTGCGAGCCCTCGAAAAAGGAATGGAGGCTTTCGGGGGAAGCAATCACGTTGGACAGGTAGGAAGGGTCCAGGAGTTTAGTCAGATGAAGTTCCGGAGCAGAAACGTGTTTGCTGGGGAAAACCCGCTTGAAAATGCCGGTATCGGTCGTAGGCAACAGGAAGTTTTCCGGCTCCCAGTTCTTGGTCTCTTGGAACTTGCCCAGAATGAACGTCTCCTCGGACCGGTTGGTGCCCACAAGAAACCCCCACTGTTGCAGAAAGTACTCGGAGGGCTCGACCACGCCTTCATTCTGGTCGATGAGATCGGCCAGGAACTCGACACTGTCCCGTTCATCGGCGTCGTCGTACTGGTCTCTCAGGGGAGAGTTGACGAGAATCTGGTACGCGTAGGACATGCACTCGAACGTTTCTCGACCTTGGGGCGACTGCAGCAACTCGACGCATCGGCTTCGGTAGGCGAATCTCACTCGGCTGTCCGAAGCGTTAGACGGACATCGTAGAGCCAGGTAGAGTAGGGGGACCATTGGGGGGGTGGTGGTGGTGGTGGTCGTGATTGAGGAGGGAAGATTCTGGTGAGATTGAATCTGTGAGATTGAATCGATTGAATCGGTAATTGAGGAGGCCGGTAGTCCTATATACCCCTCCAGACCCACTCCTCTCATGTTCCTTGTGCCGCTAGCACCGTTTTCCGCAGCTGTACAGCCCTCAGTGTGGAATACGGTTCGAGGTCTATTCTCCGTACAGGTAAAAAGGTGTAAATACGGTGCATGGTTTTGGGCGTTCCGACTCGTTTCTCAGAACCGGATTCGTCCCATTTCCGCCTTGTTTTCACCGCAGTAAAGAACGCATCTCTCAAATACCTCTCTCAGTCCTTTGTACGAGTCTTGGCAATGCAGCTAGATTTACGGGGTTGCATTATCGAGGCATTGGTATGCACGTATTTTGTTTTCCGTACACGTTTCGCAAACGACGGACGTTACTGGGCAATCGTCTGACACATTTGCGGGGTTAAATTCGAGGAGAATAAAAAAAATACAGCCCTTGAAGCCTTTCTTTTTGTGGCAGGTTGTGAGGGAACTGACAGCGAGATTCAGAGGGTCGATTTATTAGCGTAACCGTAAGGCTGAAGACAATTCTGGCGATCGATCCACCCACATTAGCTAAAAATTAAGCCCGTCGATTACCCGTATCTGACGTAAATAGAGCTCGAAGCGGATCTGGAAATAGGAGTTTGGGCTGTACGGTTCGTCGTTTAGACCATTTCGATTCCCTTGTCCGAAACGTGTTCACACAGTTGAATTGGGCTTTGTGAGGCCGTATCACAACGTACCTACAAGTACAGTACTCAAACACCTCCATAGAATGTCCTACAAGTAGCCATCCCGCTGTGTTTCGCATAGAATGAACCGTATAGAGGAAAGATGCAGAAGTGCGAACAAATGAAAAAAGACAACGATATAAAAGTCGACAATGGCTATCTAAGGCTCAGAATCGGTCACGTGATCTACAGTACAGCTCTTTAACATGTCACGTGACGTCCCAATGACTACTTGAACTACACTCGTACCACCACGACCACTCCTGACAAATTCCAGTTTTGCAAATCTCGTCAAAATTAGTACCAAAATGATCTCCAGACTGTGCTCGTTATGATGATGCTAAAATTAGCCATGTAGTTTCACTCCATAGCGAATAATCCTGTCTTTACCACCCCTCTCAAATTAAGGTGGCAAATCAATTCCGAGCCGCACGGCTGGGGGTGGGGTTTTGGTCTGTTCAAAAGTGAGCAAGAAGGGAAGGTATCAAACTGATTTTTTGACAGTGTGGTTTTTGTGGAGCGGTCACGTGACCTACAAGTTTTCAGCCTTCTGCTATTATTATTCAGTGAGTAACAGGACCGAATGGAGCTGCTGTGCTTCGTTACCAGAGCATGTCCACTTACATAACTCTGACACATCGTTGAGTAGTATTAATCGACTCAGAAAACCCACTTTACAATACAAAAGTGGGCTCGGAATTGTTGTGTCGTTTCTGTAGCGTTCGTTGGAGACGGGTCAACGTCCCTCAAGAGCAATGGTTGATACTTATTGAAATAGCCAACCAGTACTCTTATTTTAAAGCTGTAACCAAGGGAAATTCATATTTTAAGTCCCCGTATTCCTAGCACCTCTGTGAAAAAAGTAGAGGCGGATCTTAGCGATGGGAACAGCACAAAACAACAAAAAGGTTTTTAGCACACCCAATAATAGCATCAGCGGAACGAGGAGTTCACAGTAGTGTTTTTCAGATGACGAGCTTTCATCTGATACCTAACACGTGGTTTTCGGACTACAATTGCAAGCATTTCCATATACCATGATACCACCTACTGTACTGGTAACTACAAGCATGGGTAAACGTCAGTACAGTAACATTAATAAGCCGCACGGCTAGGGCACAGCACAACAGAGCTCTCTTTATCTCCCTCGATTATAACTCTAAAGCTCCAGTTTTTTGTCCTTCTTTTCCTTACCACTACAGAACTCGTTTGTTAAAAATTACCGTCATTTCCACAACACAATCCCTTCGCATTTGGTACGCCCTCCTTCCCAACAAAATACTTACCCCCAGTTAGACTTTTTACTTGACCAAAATAAGCTCTCCATACAGAACACGTACAACATGCCATCACTCACACTACTCCACAATCAACACACCACAAAAAGGCCATGGCATACGCGGCAATAAACGAACACGAGCTTATAGCGCTGGTGACACAGATCGACGACGATCTGGGCTCACGTGACCTCGACCTGGACGCCGCCAGCATCAATATTCGCCGACTTACCCGGCTGGACAATTTCCGCGCCAATCTGGCGACGCTGGAATCGTCTCAATTGGCGTTCAAACTGGGCGAGGCGGCGCAATTGGGAGGGAGCATCAGTCAGCGGGTGCGGTCACGTGACGTGGAAAAGGCCCGCGTCGCCGAGAACCACGTCCACGTGACCCAGACACTCAAGCTGAAACGTGATCTGGAGGCGATCCACCGAGCCATGGATCAACGGAGCTGGGAGTCTGCTGCGGCGCTGGTCAACAGCTGTCTGACGGAGATTCCCAATGAGGTCATCGAGGGCCAGCTGTCACGTGACAAGGTCCCTTCAGGAGAGCATCCTCAACCGCCTCGACAGCAGCTGGATGAGATCTGTGAGGCTCTGGGCAAGCTGTTTCTGCGGGAGTTCGACAAGGCTATCCAGTCACGTGATGTGCACGAGCTGACGCGCTACTTCAAGCTGTTCCCGCTTGTCAATCGCACGGAATTGGGGCTTTCCACCTACGCTCAATTTGTGTGTTCTATCATCACTGAAGAAAGTCGCAAATTGCTTCAGGGAGCTCCGGCAACGCCTCCCACGGCCTTTTACGGACTCATAACCTCTAGACTGTTTGAAAACGTGGCTACCATTGTTGTTCAGCATGGAAAAGTCGTGGATAAACATTATGGAAAGGGTCACATGTTGCTGGTGATTCAAAACATTCAAAAGGAGGCTGATGTGCAGGCCGGAATCATCGTGGACACGTGGTTTGATGAACGCCGGGTCGAAAAAATGGTCGAAATGGCCGATTACGACGATCTGAAACACGTTTCCGATCTGTTGGCAGAATGCGGCATGATTCTCAACCGGTGGGCGCTCTATAAAAAGTTTCTGGCTGGTTTCGAAGGCGGAGAACACGTGACTGAAAAGTCCATGTTCCAGCAGAAAATCGTCACACGTGTTCTGCCCATTTTTGCCGAACTCACCAAGGCCTTTTTCCAAGCATCCATCAACAAGGCTGTGGAATTGGAGGTGGTCAGTGAAGACAATCACGTGACGTCGCTGGTGGAAGACACAATGTACATTCTGAAGACGGTTCTGGGACACATTGTGGGTACCGGGGTGGAGAGTCACGTGACCAAACAGCTGGTGATGGTGCGCAAAGTGCTGGATTCGGCTTACGTCAGCCATTTCCAGGCCAAGGTCCGTGAATTTGCGCCCAAACAGTTGGCTGGGGTTACTGCAGCAACCACCCAGTCCACTTTATCGGGTCTTCCTCCTTCCGAGGAGAAACGGGTCAAGATGTTTTGTCTGTACATCAACAGTGGAGGCAGCAGTGTTGATTATGTCAGCAAGATTGTCGATCACGTGAATCTGAGCGTTTACAGTGATATCTCGCATGTTCAGAACGCTCTCTCTTCGTTCAGTACCGGCGTTTCTGCCAAATTGGAAGATTTGGTGGCTCAATCGGTTCAGTTGCTTTATTCCAACATCTTTTCGCCCCATCTACGATCTCTGGTGACTGTTTCTTTCCGAAACACCGTCTATTTGGCCTCTTCGGACGATTCCTCCTCGGCATGTGCTTATCTGTTCAATAATGGATGGACCAAACTGCTTTCTGGCTGGTCTGATGAGTTGTCGTTTGGATACGATCGTTTGGTGAGTCTCATGGTGACCAGTCTGGCGAAACTGCTGGAAAAGAAGATTTGGGGGCTCAACGTGAACGAAATGGGCGCCATTGCCTTGGATCGAGACGTGAGCAAGATCATCAGTCACGTGACAAGCAATCGGTACAAGCTGAGAGACAAGTTTGTCCGGGTGGCTCAGTTGGTCACGTTGGTGGGATTGGATGATGAGGAGGAGGAGGAGGGAATTGAGTGGGTGTTGTCGGAGGCAGAGGTAGAGAGGGGTAGGAGGGTTAGGGTGGAGAGGCGAGAGTGAAGATGAGCGAAGCGAATCTTCACGAGCGGCGAGAAGAGCGAGGAAGATGAGCGGAGTGAAGATGAGCGAAGCGAAGACGAACGGAGCGAATCTTGACAATCGTTAAACGGGAAAATCTCCTTTTCGCGCTGAACGAACAAACCTCCTTTTCTTTTCACGTTGAAGCATGACAAGAGCAACGTTTGTAGTTGGCGATCGAATTGAACCACTTTTGACGGACTTGTTCTGAATGAATATCGCTTCTCACGACTGGGGCTCATTCCACGGCTTTAGTTTGGAGCTCAGCTGAGATCTCCATCTGACGATATCGTGTCTCTTCTTCTGACTTCTCGATCATCTGATGTTTCTCCGAATCAATGGAAGCTGTTTACTTGTATGATTACAGTATCGTAGAATAGCTCTTGTCAAGGTCTTCTTCTTTCGCATATAAAAAGGTCACCTTCAAATGAGTCACTTTCGAGACATGTCTATATCACGTGAGAGTACAGTACAAGTTACAAGGAGCAAACTGGTATGGTTCGATTTTTACTTCGATGTTTGTAGACTGCGTTATGATGGAGCTATGTTTGGCACTCCATAGACGGCCCAACATTATTATATCACTAATTTGGACTTTATTTGACACCAGGCAACAAAAGTACGTACACAAAAACAATTCAAGTATCATACAGTACTGCATCCCACGTGACTTCAAAATAGATTTTGTTTGGTACGAAAAAGTTCTTAGCGATCACACGGACCCATTGGACCCCCATTCTCTTCCATCAGGTACAAATTCGACTTTTTCTAGAAACAACCGTTTTTTTCATATTAATGAATCAACTCCAGTTGACCCTCTAAATGCAAACTTCCACAGCTCCTGACTAGTATGAGTTGCTGGCGAGATTGTCGCACGTTTGTTCGCAACTAGCACGCTCTCTATCGTTTGGTCGACTCTGCAAGTCTTTACAATGACGGCAACATGGAGTTAACCCCCCTAAAGGACTTTTTCTGTCAACAATTCCCAACTAATATTCTACATCACGACGGCACCATGCAGACTCTAAAGTGGTATTTATAGAGAGCTTCAAATGTGATAAAATTGATGGTACTTGTAGCTATAACTCATAATTGAGTAAAGACCTCCCTATACAGTACAAGCAGGATGGCCAGCGTTGTAACCATCTCTTCCTCTCTCATTTCAGTTTCACAGTATTTGTTTATAGTCACGTCTAAGAACTCCGCCAAAACTCCGTCAAAACTCCGTCAAAAACTCAGCTCACGAAAAACCAGAGCTCTGGCTATGAGCTTGTATTGCTTGCCCAAGGCTCGGCTTGTTGTTCATCAGAGGTTTCCACTCTCCTTAGGTCTCTGCTGATAGAGCTTCTTGCCGCTCCTCGTGTCAGGCTTTTCGCTCTTCATCTTTCGCTCTTCTTCCCGGGCTCGCTGGCATTCGGTCAACGCTTTAGACAAGGACCGCCGCTCTTCGGTTCGCGCTTTCCAGGCATCGACTAGTTTTTTGGTGCAGGCTTCATACTCTTCGATTCGCATTTGCATGCCTCTGTTTATGTTTTTGGTGCAGGCTTCACGCTCTTCGATTCGCATTTGCATGCCTCTGTTTATTTCTTTGGTGCAGGCTCGATGCTCGTCAACTCATGCTTGCAGGCATTGGCTTAGCGCTTCGAACAAGTATTCCTGGCTTGTGCCTAGCGCATCAACCACGGCTCTCTGCTCTTCCATCGGGGCCTGTGGCTGCGTCAAATACCCCAGACAGTAGGAGAGAGTAATCAGTACAAGACAGGCCGTTTTGATCACATCCCAGCAAGACTGAGGTTCCTGGGCTGGACGAAGACGAGGGGTAGGAGGGCCAGGAGTATTGCTCATTGTGGAACGGTCGCCAAGTGCTGTACCTGTAGCATAGGAGGACGAAGACCCGTACTTATATGGTGCTGTTGCTACTCTATGCTCCAAAATACAGTACTTCTTATTCAGTGTGGTGGTTTATGATACTTGCCATAAACCTCTTCATCACTTCACGACTAATTACTTGTGCTAAAAGTTCAACAGTGTGATTCTTGGCTGGAGCCATTTCTAAGTCAAGCTAATCACTATACAAACGGTCTCCCAGAATGACTTGGCAAATGCGAAGGTTTAAATTATGACTACAGTAGAATGATTGAAGAAGAATCTGTCTACTGTACCAAACGCCCCAGAACCGATACAAGAGATCTGACTATACTTTTGTACTGCAAAGTGGGTACGCTGAATCGGTTGAGTGTCTTTATTTCTCTCAAACTCGCTCAAAAGAGACCGTTCTTGTGTCACCCTGTAGTCTAAATGTAAGCGATCGTCCTAAAAAGGTGTACAGTGTCACGTGAGCGAAAATTGCAGTGTTCCCATTTCCCAAAAAGGGCTGACAAATACTGCCCCCTCTTTGTTCTCGGTTCCGATGGCGCAATTGGCTATACTATGTCGTATTCTATTACCAACGTTGGTAAACTCCTAACGCCTATTTGCGAGAGTTTTGAAATTGGTGGTGTTGCCTAAAATAAAAAATAAATAAAAAAAGTTGGTTTTTGGTCGTAACGTTGTCGTAAAAGGTACAAAAACCGCACACAAGGTATCCCAGACTCGTACAAGTCCACCTATCTAATCCACTTCTCGATATCTCTACTATTGCGCTCACTACAGCGATTTCCATTTTCGCGACCTCTCCACAATATGCACGTTGGATGTAGTCGAACAACTTTAAATTGGAAAACAGAAGACTTTTGGTAGTCGATTATTGCACGTTAGCGTTGTTCAATCTTGATGGAATTTATACGGAACGTTTATTAATATTTCATTGGCCTCCACTATCTTTTCCAGCTCTTTCAACCCCTGTTTACTCGAGTTACCACTCTTTTCATTCCTACAGTCATGCACTCCACCCCACGATTTCAGAAAGCTGTATACTTGTAGATGGTTTAAAAGCGGTGTTCAAGACGACTTTGGATTCTGTTCGGTGTTTCTAAAAACCATTGATTATATAAACACAAGTACTCCGTACCAACTGATTGACACGTACTCGTACAGCATCACATTTATCACCCAGTTACGTCATGCACAATTACAAACAAAGTTCACTATCACCACCAAGCCACGCTATAATATATATACCGTACCGGACCCGTACGTCTTCCCTCGATAACAACACCCACAATGACACAAACACACAACCTCTTTTCGCCAATCAAGGTCGGCTCCACGGAACTCAAAACCCGAGTCGTTCTCGCTCCTCTGACCCGGACAAGAGCGTTGCCTGGAAACGTGCCTTCCGATCTCGCCACAGAGTACTACGCACAACGGGCCGTGTCTCCTGGCACTCTTCTCATCACCGAGGCAACGTACATTTCTCCGGGGTCCGCCGGAGCTCCGATTCCGGGCGACGGCATTGTGCCTGGAATTTGGAGCGACGAGCAGCTCGAGGCGTGGAAAAAGATCTTCGAAAAGGTGCACGACCGAGACTCGAAGATCTACGTCCAGCTATGGGACATTGGACGAGTGGCATGGTACCATAAACTGCAGGAGCTCGGCAATTACTTCCCCACGGGGCCCTCAGCTATTCCTATGAAGGGCGAAGAGAGCGAACATCTCAAGGCTCTGACTCACTGGGAAATCAAGGGCAAGGTGGCTCTGTACGTCAATGCGGCCAAAAACGCAATTGCTGCCGGTGCAGACGGTGTGGAGATCCATTCGGCCAACGGATACCTGCCCGATACCTTCCTGAGAAGTGCCTCAAACCAGAGAACAGACGAGTACGGAGGCAGTATTGAAAACCGAGCCAGATTTTCGCTGGAAATCGTCGACGCTGTTTCCGAGGCTATTGGAGCTGACAAGACGGCTATCCGGTTGTCGCCCTGGTCCACTTTCCAGGACATTGAGGTTAACGATAGTGAGACCCCCAAACAGTTTACTTACGTGTTTGAGCAGCTGCAGAAACGAGCTGACGAGGGAAACGAGCTGGCTTACGTCCACGTGGTTGAACCTCGGCTGTTTGGACCTCCCGAACCCTGGGCTACTAACGAACCGTTCCGAAAGATCTGGAAGGGCAACTTCATCCGAGCAGGAGGATACGATAGAGAGACTGCTCTTGAAGACGCCGACAAGGATGGTAACACGCTGATTGCGTTTGGTCGCGACTTCATTTCGAACCCGGACCTTGTCGAGAGACTTGAGAAGGATGAACCTCTGGCCAAGTACGATCGATCCACGTTTTATGTGCCTGGTGCAAAGGGTTACACTGATTATCCGGTGTACAAGGGGACTAATCTATAGATGATAGACTGACGTTGTTACGGATGTTGTACTTCAGTCTGTAGCTAGTAGAGATGATCGCTTGGTGCAATACCCATGGTTAGAATCGATTCTTAGACGAGTCTATGACTTCTGAGATTCTTAGACGAGTCTATGACTTCTGAGATTCTTAGACGAGTCTATGACTTCTGAGATTCTTAGACGAGTCTATGACTTCTGAGATTCTTAGACGAGTCTATGACTTCTGAGATTCTTAGACGAGTCTATGACTTCTGAGATTCTTAGACGAGTCTATGACTTCTGAGATTCTTAGACGAGTCTATGACTTCTGAGATTCTTAGACGAGTCTATGACTTCTGAGATTCTTAGACGAGTCTATGACTTCTGAGATTCTTAGACGAGTCTATGACTTCTGAGATTCTTAGACGAGTCTATGACTTCTGAGATTCTTAGACGAGTCTATGACTTCTGAGATTCTTAGACGAGTCTATGACTTCTTCGCTACGCTCAGAACTCATGAGCCCTTCTACTTTTGGAGCTTCACAGACGATATGCTCATAGACATTCTCGCTTGTCTACAGCTCATTCTGGCTGACGATAATTCCGAAACCGAAGTAAGAGTTCCAAGAGTCACCGTTTCATTTCCAGGTGTTTGCACTCGTTTCTGAGCTCTTTCAGGTTTTGTCCGGATTGAATACGACAAACGTCATTTGCTATTATGGGGCTTGCATTACAGCGTTGTATTCGAGCAGTTTCAAAGAACCGTACAAGAACCGTATAATATTCAGCTTCTCTGTAGATCTTTCGTGTCGTCCGATAGAGGCCTAGAGTGTACTCGACGAGCTGAATCGATTCATGCACTTATTTTTCCAAAATTCCGACTTGCACAAAACACTGCAATAAGGGGAATCGAACCGCGGTCTCTGAGAGTGTGGTGTGATGTGACGTTGTATTGTGATGTGAGTATAGTCTCATTGTGAG
Source organism: Yarrowia deformans (assembly GCA_900519085.1). NCBI lineage: Eukaryota > Fungi > Ascomycota > Dipodascomycetes > Dipodascales > Yarrowia > Yarrowia deformans. The sequence continues at coordinate 694,125 of ULGY01000007.1, read as the reverse complement.
TCTCATCACAAGCTCATTCTAACCATGTATTGGTATATTATAAAAAAGGCCTCTCTACAGTACAGCTCACTGCTCGCTTGGTCGCAATGCTCGGTCAAAATCAATAAATACATTATGCGCTATTCACTTCATGGAATACGGTGCGCTTTTACGGCTAACTAGCTCACTTGCTCAAAAGGCTCAAAAGGCTCGAATGACCAAAGTCCGATTCGCTACGCTCATCGTCCTTAGTTGTTCTCGGGTCGCAGCTTTCGGACCTCCTTGCCGACTCGCCAGATCTCGAGATCTCGGATGTCCTGCAGCTCGGCCTCAAACTTGGCTCGGTAGTCCTTCTGGGAGTTGAACTCCAGAGATCGCTGGGTCTCGGAACCATCCTCGACTCGGTCGTAGAGCTCGTTGAAAACGGGCTTGAGGGCGTCCTTGAACTTGGGAGACCAGTCCAGAGCTCCTCGTCGGGCAGTGGTGGAGCAGGCGTCGTACATGTAGTCCATGCCGTACTTGCCGATCAGGGGGTACAGAGACTGGGTGGCCTCCTCGACGGTCTCGTTGAAGGCCTCGGAGGGAGAGTGGCCTCGCTCTCGCAGGACCTCGTACTGGGCAAGGAACATGCCGTGGATACCGCCCATCAGGCAGCCTCGCTCTCCGTACAGGTCGGATCGCACCTCCTTCTCAAAGGTGGTCTGGTAGACGTAGCCGGAGCCGACGGCAATGGCGAGGGCAACGGCCTTCTCGTCGGCCTTGCCGGTCACGTCGTTCCACACGGCGTAAGAGGAGTTGATACCTCGGCCCTCCTTGAACAGAGATCGGACGGTTCGGCCGGATCCCTTGGGAGCAACAAGGATAACATCGACATCAGCGGGGGTCTCGACCTTGGTGAGGTCCTTGAAGACGGGAGAGAAGCCGTGGGAGAAGTACAGAGTCTTGCCCTTGGTGATGAGGGGCTTGATCTGGGGCCAGGTCTCGGACTGGGCGGCGTCGGACAGCAGGTTCATGATGATGGTTCCCTTGCCAATGGCCTCGTTGACGTCAAAGAGGTTCTTGCCGGGCACCCAGCCGTCCTCCTGGGCGGCCTTCCAGGAAGCACCGTCCTTTCGGACACCGATGATGACGTTGAGGCCGTTGTCTCGCATGTTGAGACCCTGGCCGTAGCCCTGGGAGCCGTAGCCAATGAGGGCAATGGTGTCGTTCTTGAAGTAGTCGAGCAGCTTCTCCTGGGGCCAGTCGGCTCGCTCGTGCACAATCTCGTCCTCCTGACCGTTGAAAGAGATGGTCTTGATGGTTCGAGCGACGGCGGGGGCAGACAGCTTGAAGGCGGGTCGAGTAGCGGCCATGGAGATGGATCGAGAGGCGGTGAGAGCGGCGATTCGAGGAGCAGCGGCTCGGACGGCCTGTCGAGAGGCGGTGGAGAAAAGTCGGGCAGACATGACTGTGGTTGTGTGGTGGGTTGTGTTGTGAGGAAGAAGATTTTTTCTGGGGGGGATTTTAGCGTCGTTATATAGACCACGTAGGGCGGGCTGCAAAAAAGGTTATCCTGCATCGAGACCAAGGTGATTGGGAGAAGATGAAAAGCTAGCGCGGGGAATTGGCCAATCGGAGAGCGTGGATTCGGATCTAGGTTTGGCAGCAGCCGATGTCGCTGGCCAAAGTGTATTTGCTGGAAAACGAAAGAGTCATTGAGAGGAGGTGGAAAAGGGCCGTGTGGAGGTGCCGATGGAGGTGCGGTTTCGGAGGTGGTGAGGTGTGCCTGAGTTGATCGTATGAAGAGTCATAGTGAGAGTGTTATGGTGGTAGTAGAATGTACCATGGCTACTGGTATGGTACAGTTGCTCAATTGGTAATATGGAGGAAAACGTTCAGCTCATCTGGGGTAGTCGAGGCTTGGACATTGATGTATTTGGATCATTTCGTTGATGGATCAATTCGATGCTGATTCTAGATCTGGACGTTGGTCTTACCAGTACGTACTATTGTCACCAATCGTTTGTGATGGTTAACACTACCAGTCATCAGCTCCAATCGATCTCTTCAATACTCTAGATCACTCCAAATCACTCGTATCCACAATCAAAGACAGTCTAACAAAGCCTTCGAACCGAGAGACGTCGGAGAGTTGATGGCCAGAGTGTCTTAGATCGGAGGTTGAGGGGTGGCACGAGTGCAACTATTGTATGGTTGTTGTGATCTGTAGAGGCTCATACATTGTAAAATGGTGTCCATGTTGACTATACAAGTTCACATGGCTGTCTGGTTCCAAGTTGTTGATCTCTAGCAACCATGTACCATACTATCTACTAACTACGCTAAACAACTTCAATTGATCAGGTTCTTCAACCAACAGTTGTATAACCGCCAATGGACTCATCAGAGCACGAATGCCTGGTTTGTCTTTACCAATTTTTCCCCCACCGATACCGCTCCATGACCTCCTGACTCATCACACCATAACCTCCTGACTCACTGCTCTATCGCACAACATCGGCTTGGTCACATCAACATGGTCACATTGCCACTGCCACACCGCCATAAACACCGCCATCGGCCTATCTCTATCATCGCCGTTTCCGCTGCTCGCTTGCATCTGCAAACCCCAGACTCGGATATGGCGACCAGCATTAGGTTTTCAGAGGTTGATTACGGTCTCTCTAGATCGTCCAATAATGGCCGCATTGTAAATCGGACTTGAGCAATCGACTCCCCTACCACCAGTCATTCCAATCATATCCCTCGATCTGAAATCCACCCACTAAAGGCACACTAAAGGCACATTTCTACCCCGCCTCTCCCACACTCTAAACGCCTCGACTCTTTCACTCTCACAGCCGTGTCTCTCAAGGTTCACATTTGTGCGTCTGTAGAGCATGACTCTTTGAGTGACAAATTTAGACTTTGGCAACATTTAAGCTTCGTGTGACAAGTTTAAACTTCCGCCGATATCGCTCCGTAGTCAGGGCCCGTCTAAGAATTATACGCAAGGGACTCTTTGTGCGATAGCGGCAGCCGATTCCACGTGATCAAATCAAATCACGCTCAATCCACAAACCTCCGTATGACATCGTCGGTGTGACGAGAGTACACAGTAGTGCCACAAACACAATGGCATACACACGTGCTTGTCACATGCCTCGGCTGAACCGGTGCATGATTCAGGCTGTTTCTCCAGAGTGGGGGAAGCAAGATAACAGCCGCGGCTTTTTATTGGATGGTTGCGGGATATGTTGATTAGTCAGGTGTGGTGGAGCGAAACCGTGGCTATCATTACTTAACCACTTACTTAGCTGTGGAGTTGTTCCGTGGTATTACTTAACCCGTCTACTTTATTAGTTGGCCCATTAGACCAGATTCTCTCCTGCGGAACACCTACTGCTTCGGGAATCGGGAACCCACACCCGACCAATATATGCACTGTGTAGATCACAAGGAAGTCTGGGCGAGAATGATCGGGAAAGTGGCCAGTAGAATGGTCTTGGCAGAGTCTGTGATGTCGTGGAATCAATTTGGATCAGATTATGAGTGTTCGAAAAGTAGCTACCTTTTCAAACTCCGTCAAAACTGATCAGAACACAAATCAAAGCATATCACTGTACTCCTTGTACCCATTTTACGGTATAAAACTGTCTTCCATTTTTCGAGATTGTTACTTCTCGTGTTGGTACCAGTTCTGTCTGTAGGCACAAGTGTATGTACTCCCACTCTCCAGGTTCACGTGACAGGAGGTTGTCAAGCTCTGATTCACGTGATCCAGTGTGGTCGAGCAAGTGAACTCTACCGTTTTTTGTCACGTGACCTTGATCTGATCAATACAGTATACTAATGGCAGGTACAGTGAACAACATACATGCCCCTGGTTCAATCTACGATGGTCTAGGCTTGCCGGATTATCACGTGACCGGAAATTTCGATGTGTGCATTGTACATAGGTCACATGACCCCCTCATAGTCACGTGACATCAGCCCTCCAGGGCATTTTCTTGCTACAACGACCACTTGAGCATCAATACGATCGAATGAGACTCTTCATAATCACTCACGTGACCCATACATCTGCGACACGTGATCTATACACCCCAAACGTGGATCTTTAATTTCCCTTCACACATGCTCCAATATTACTCATACAGTCTGGAGATGTATGTATGTAATTGTACATTCTGACGGAGATTTAATCTACACTCTTGGTTTTAATACAATCACAATCAATTAAATGGCAACTAACGTTCCCAATCGAGAGGTCTTGAATATCTTCCATAAAGTGGTCAATTTCCGGTTACCTTTCAATTGGGACTTACTACACGATATAAAATCATCTGCCGGTAGGGTAATCTAAACACCAGCCACCTCCTGCATAGCTTAGTCAGGCAACCTTCTTA
>ULGY01000007.1:657810-672057 GCA_900519085.1 Yarrowia deformans | reverse complement strand
AAAAAAAAAAAAAAAAAAAAAAAAAAAAAAAAAAAAAAAAAAAAAAAAAAAAAAAAAAAGAGCGGCTGTATTTATGCGGTTACAGAACATTCAAGTACGAATGTACTGTATATTGTTGTAGGTGTTTTTGTCACGTGACCAGCCAGGCGCTTCATCGTCTCCTTCGTCACGTGTCCGATGCCAATTTCAGCCCTGTCTCAATCTAATCAAACTCAGGGCATCTCCTATCGGGCTAATTTGAGGTAGGCTGCCCAGCCCAACTTAGCGTGGGTCTAAGGGTGAGACAGGTGTTTGCACACAAACGGGGGTGTTTGATCATGTGATTGGCACGTGATTGGCATGTGATTCTTGAACCTGTGAGTGGCACGTGATTAGAAACCCGTGATCGGCCTGGTACAAGTACCGGTACACATACTGTATCGAGCTGTATCTTCCTCTGTTCAAACTTAGCTTGCAGTACAGAGTTGAAGATGGTACAACTCAACAATCGGAATAGTGTTGGTTTTCCAGGCTAAATCTGGAAAGAGGCAAAGTCGACCAAGACGGCAACGTCGCTTGTTTTTGCTTTTTGCAATTGTGGCGCAGACAGACACTGTAGACTGTACTTGTACCCTGGTGGGCTATCTGCGTGAGAGCAGTACTACGATTGCAGTAGTCTGCGCGATTAGATGAGCGAATTATAGGGCGATTATAGGGCGATTATATGACAAACACTCGAGCTATAACAGGGCCTGAGGCATGGGGGCCTGTTGTGTTGGACAATTCGATGACAAATCGGTGATGAAATCCCTCGTGGGGGGCAAGGTGAAAAATGAAAAAAAAAAAAAAGTCACTTCAAAGTCACTTCAAGGACACAGAAGAGGAAACAAAAACAATTTTCTATAGCTGCCAAAAAAAACCTGCCATCCCGAGTCTCTTCGTATTCCGAGTTTTTGCTGTGCCTTTTAATATCTTGTATTTGCTTAGAACCACCAGATACGGGAAAGAGAGTAGAATGTGATCATAAAAAATTAAATAAAAGACAAAAACGGAAAAGTCCAGCCAAAGACCGTAAACACACCCAAAGAAGCAGATGCTTGCCTCTTTGGCGACTCGCACTTGTCTGCAGTAGAAATTTGGCCTCAGCTTTCCATTTCAGCTTTTCACTTCAGCTTTCCACATGCTCTTGCACACGGATAGTAAAAAGTAACAAAAAAACAAAAAAAATACCTACAAAAAAACAACAAAAAAATACAACAAGAAACGAACAAGCCGTCGCTGAGGCAACGGGGCTCAATTGTGCTTGCCATGCATCTGCTGTCAGGCTTGAATATACCGTCTCCACAAACGTATATCTGTAGCTAAAAGTGCAGCCATTCGCTACAGTCAGGGGGGGGGGGATTAAAGACGGCTTGTACGGCCCATTTTACTGTAGCAACAGGTGGTAAAAGTTATATCATTCCAATCATCGTTTTCTGAGGATTCCAACAGTGCAATGATATCGATCCTTAGCAGTACTAATATTTGTGCTACACGTTTCTCCATACCGCCATAGAACATGCATGAGTTAAGCGAATACGACGTATTACAAAACGCTTAGTTCTACCTCGAAACGCACGTGATATGGTCCGAGTCACAGGATCCCACCCGAGTCACGTGCTTCGAGCATGACCATGGCTGAGTCGTGCCGTTAGTCATCAGACCACAGCCCTGTAGAGTGCTTGTAGCTTGAGGCCAATACCCTAGTCCTCGAGAACACGCGACAATACCCCAGCCTTCGATCACGTGAGCCAGGTTAGATCACGTGACAACACCCCCAGTCATTGCGATCACGTGACCCACTTTGTAAATTCGAGTACAGTACAATACCTTCATTGGAATCAGGTCTGGCTCGTTCAGGAAAGCAGGTCTAGTCACTGTAGAAACAGGAATCGTACGATATTGGAAGGTCACAACCTGGACTAGTCTTTGGCCAACCTGGACTAGTCTTTGGCCAACCTGGACCCGTCTCTAGACCCTTCTGGCTTCGGACAAACGGAACAATAGGGCTTGTACTGGATATTGTGACGGCAAGACAATGGGGCAGATAGACTAACCCCCTTTTCTCCTCACGTCAACAGTGTCGGTTGGGTGGATCCGTGCGTGATACAAGCAGTTTATTTGGCACTTTAAATGGACTACAATGTAGGCGGTTTAGGGAGTCGTGTTCTGAGAGAGGGGGGGGTGTACCTACGGTGTGGTACAAGATGTGTATTGCTACCACACACGATACAAATACTACACCGACCACACCAACACTGCAAGTGTAACACCATCTGTCCCTCTGGGTTGCTGTTACATGGCCGTTTTGTCCCCTCTTATTTTTCCCCGCGTCGCAGCACTAGCGTCGAGCTAATTATTCCGAAGTGACAGCGCGGCTATACCTATGGTAGAAGGCTTAAGACGACTGTTATACAATGGTTGTTAGGAGTGTCTGAGCTGGTAACGTGCACAGAGCCAGCACGGAATATCTGACAGTCAAATTTCGGTCTTTATCCTCGTCTTTAACTCCCGCCAAGTCGCTTATCGACGCACAAGACGTCGGCTATCTGCCAAGACCTCGTCTAATAGCTTGGCGTCGAAATGTGGGGTAAAGCGAACCTCACGGAGTATATAAATCGGCTTGCGGATTAAGGGCGATTATCAAATAATCTCGATTTTCAAAATGTCAACCAATCTTGAAAACGACCATGATCACCACTCAGATCACCTCTCCGATGTCCACTCCAACCACCTCAAAGAAGACACGGAAATCCAGATCCAAACCGTGCACCCTACCATTGACGAAAAAAAGGTGATTCGCAAAATCGATCTCCGAATCGTCCCCATTCTCTCCGTTCTTTATCTCATGTCTTTCCTAGACAGAGGCAACGTGGGCAACGCCAACATCGAAGGTCTCTCTACAGATCTAGGACTCACAGGACCCCAGTATAACATGTGTCTGACGGTGTTTTTCTTCACCTACTCCGTTTTCGAGGTCCCCTCCAACCTGATGCTCAAGAAACTCAAGCCCTCCATCTGGTTGCCTCTCATCATGGTAGCCTGGGGCATTGTCATGACTCTCATGGGCATCGTTCAAAACTACGGAGGTCTTTTGGCCACTCGGATTTTTCTGGGCGTTACCGAGGCAGGCCTGTTCCCCGGAGTCACCTACTACCTGACTCTGTGGTACCCTCGACGCGATATCCAGTTTCGAACGGCCATGTTTTTTTCAGCTGCTTCCGTTGCAGGTGCCTTCTCGGGGCTCTTGGCCTTTGCTATTGGCAAAATGGACGGAGTGGGCAAACTGGAGGGCTGGAGATGGATCTTTATTCTCGAGGGAATTGCCACCACGGTCATTGCTGCAGCCTCATTTTTCTTGGTGGTCGATTTCCCAGACACAGCCAAGTTTCTGACCGACGAGGAACGAGAATGGGTCATTTGGAGACTCAAGTACGACTCCAACAGTCGGAAATCGGACTCGTCAACGGCTGTCATGGTGGAAGAAAACGACGACCGATCGTGGGGAGAAGTCAAAAAGGCGTTTCTGGACCCCCAATTGTACCCACAGTGTCTTCTCTACGCCTCAGTGCTCGTGCCTCTCTATGGAGTCTCTCTGTTTCTGCCCACAATCGTCAAAAACCTCGGATACTCGAGTTCAGGAGCTCAACTGATGACGATTCCAATCTACGCCGTCGGAGCCATTGCCTCGGTTATTCAGGCATGGGTATCGGATCGTTATGGTATTCGATCCCCCCTCCTGGTCTTCAACTTTTGCTGCATGTTCATTGGCTACATGCTGGCGATGAACGTATCTGCAGTCAAGAATCCGTCAGCCACCTACGCGGGCTGCTACCTGGTTGCTCTTGGTCTTTATCCGGGTATTCCTGCCGTCATTTCGTGGCTCTCTAACAACACCGCAGGCACCTACAAACGAGGAGCGTCCATGGGCATGCAAATCGGGTTTGGAAACCTGTGTGGAGCAATTGCGTCGCAAATCTACCGGTCCAAGGACGCGCCGCAGTTCAAACTGGGCCACGGAATCGAGGTCATGTTCATCTGTATCGGGTTCATCTGTATTTTCGTGCTCAACCTGTACTACTATCTGGTCAACAAGAGCCGACGAAAACAGGTGGCAGAAGGCAAGGCTGATGGTCTGACGGCCACCCAGCTTTCGATATTGGGCGACAAGTCTCCTTACTTTGTTTATTCGCATTAGTCAGAATTTATCAAGTTTACGAAGTATATCTAATATAGGTTTAAAGAGGGATTTAGTAACACCTTTAGAACCAGCAGAGAACGGGAAGTCGAATGGTATAGCTCAGTAAACATTCGAGGATTTTTTACACAGTTATACAGCTGTTCAAACATTTGCCAATATGCCCATTGAAAAAGCAAGCACTGTACTGGTACATCGTTAATATACGCTGAGAGGTGGATTTATTTATACCTTTCGAATCAGCAGAAAACGCCGATTCGGATGGTAGTATCACATCCTCCATAGATTCTTTCGACGTTTGTTCATCTGGTTGTACCTCAAGCTGCACTGCAGGGGAGGTCAGACCCGTCTCGAACCTATTGGAACCAGCAAAACCAGCCGCAGACTTCACCATCCTCCTCAGCCGCGCTCTTCGATGCATTCTATAGTCTTCGATAAACTTCTTCAAGCGCAATCGACGCTCGACGCTGATCGGCCCCGGAGCCTAAAGCCTCGTCCATGTCTCACAGCCCAGAACCCAACCTGCGCCACCGTCGTGGTCAGATGATAGATGACCCCCAAAAGTTAAGACTCGGACAAGTCTCGGACCAGTCTCGGACCCGGGACTGTCACTGTCACTAGAATTGGTCGCTAACCTCAACTCAATTGTGTCTTAGAGGAAGCCGCACAAACGGTAGTAATGGTAGAACGGTAGAGGCGGTACAACAACAAATATAGGCAGTAACGGCAACAACGGTTGCTCGTTACATCCCAGGAACGTACCAAAACGAGTAAATACCACTGCCGGCTCTGTATCACAATATACTGACTGTACACAATGACCAACTGTTGAACTTCTTCAAACTGGTTAGCACAGCCCAACCTCTCAAACGGCACCAAACAGCACCAAACAGCACCCAAACGGCACCCGGCCTTTGATTCTTCCTTTGCTGCTGCCTTTGCTTCTTGCTTCTGTCTTTAGACCATTCTGATCCCTTTTGTCATTTCTTGAGTTGGATCTAGTCTTCACGCGCTAGCGCATGTCTCAGAGTGAAAAGAAAAAAAGTCTCTGCTGAAAAATTATCCTGTCTCACTTGTTAGCCTGAAAAAGCAGAGCCGTGCGGTGCGACTACAGGATCGAGGCAAACAAATCATCTGAAATGTGGTGTCTTAAAAGTGGTATCTATCTCACCAGTTGAAATCTTTAGCTGGGAATAGTTAGAAAAAAGTCACTTTTGAAGGTATTTCCAATGTCCCCGTCAGTTTATCGGAAAGTGGAGTACACCAGGGGCTGAAGATTACGTCGAGATAATTGCTGTGGATTATGTAAGACGGAGAATTAGGCGATCCAGGTTGTGCGTGAAGTGTACAGTAGTTTACTTGAGGCTGACTACAGCAAAAAATGTATTATGTGTGAAAAAAAGAAAAAAAAAAAAAATTGCCCCTACAAACGAACAAGAGCAACTAACATCGAGATTTTTATTTCATTACAATTGCAAACAGCAGATCTACAAGTTGATGTAGTATTACTTCTGTTTCTTCACGCCCAAAAGATCTATGGTAATAGCAGACCTGGTTTGAGAACCGGAAAGATGTCGTGCTCAAACAGCCCAAAGAAGGCTCTCATCCTCGAAATCATGTGTCTGAATTTTGTGACTGTTTCAATGAATCAAACAGCTGCTGTTACTGTAGACGATAGCCTCATGAGTCAAGGATAAAGAGCTTAGTCAGGACCTAAGAGTATCGTGAATAGTCCTGGATATAACCATTACCGTAGCCAACGTCAGAGTCAGAAGGTATCAACAGAGGTTAGCAAGCGTACAGGAACATGGTATGTGTCTTTTTCATCATGAAATATGGCACAAGCTCACTCAGTTCATCTTACACGAGTTCTCAGATTCTTACTACTGTACTGTACTGTAGGGGCAGCCCACACTCCACCTATAGCGGCTCTACATCCAGCTTCTCTGAAAATCAATTTTTAAAATCACGTGAGCTAATTGGTGTACTGTACTTTTCAGCCACATTTATTGTGCTTGTACCGGTAGACCATGACACTTCTCTGACTGTAGTGAGAGGAGAGTGCACGACCAATGCCATCAATCAAAGTCACATGACACACAGTCACCGATCAAATCAATTGTTTTCAAATCATGTGATGTGGCTTCCTCATAGAGAGACTGATCATGTTCAATTGGGTCCAAATATAGGTGATCCTGAGGTGGTTGATGGGAACTGAAGGACCTGTGCAAGCAGTGTCAGACGGTTGGTGATCTGAAGAGCAGCCAGACTACGATATTCATACCATCGCTAACAAACAAAACACCGAATTGTTGTATCCAGCAGAGGACGCCAAGTAGAGTGGTACGAAATAGTGGCTTCGAAGAGCATGTCAAATCAGTGGTCGTATCTGGTACAGTACAGTACAGACACGTTGAAGGTGGATTTCCAAGTAGAGGTTTGTCACAATTAGTTTTGAGTTTAGTTGAACTGTGACAAGCAGTTTTACCAATGTACAGATTGCGACCCTTCATGGTGGTTCTACACTGTCCGTTTTTGCGCCTCTTGTCACCAGGAGGATCTCGGTCTTTCCATTCATTTTTCATCAATATCTCATCTTGGTTGTTTTTGCTAAAATCATCCGCCTTTTGCTTGGTTTTTTCCCTCTAAAATCATCCGCTTGGCTACTCCTACGTGATACTCCTTCCTGAAACCCGTAGCTCAAGTTTCTACTGTACCGAAAACCGGCACGGTCTCCTCTACAGTACTTGCCCCTCCCTGTATAAAAATGATTAACTACCAATATCCAAATGATTCAAGATACTTACTTCTGCCCCTGGAGGTAGAAGAAAGCAGCGGCGGCAACAGCAGCAGCCACAATGAGGAAGATCATGGAGGAAGAGCCGTGGTCGTCGCCCACAGACTCGCCGTCCTCGTAGGAGGTCTTGACAGTGTGGGTCTTTCGGATCACGTCCTCGCTGGGGTCGACCTCTCCGACGTACAGCTTGTCCAGGATGCCGTAGGCGTCCTCGGAGTGTCCAACGTCCTGGGTTAGTATGGTTAGGCGATGATTAGGTAATCTGAAACCCTTCTTCACCCCACATTAGACTTCAACCTCGTTTTGCAAACGGTGGCATCTCGAGTGCACGTGAAAGTTCAAAAAGTGGGGTAACTCTCTGGTATCGGCAGCAATCGAGAATGCATGCAAAGGCGTCCATTCGCAGGGTCTGGGACGCCTGGTTTTCCCAAGGGCAGTTTCCGGGTGCATCTGGCCCCACCAAATAGTCCAGCCTCCCGCGTAGATCACTAATCCGTTGGGGGAAATGTAGGTTGGTGAACCTTGTCGTATTCCTCGTGTCTGACTAATGTTGTGCTGTCATTGGCTGGTATAAAAAAGAGCACCAGCGTGACAACAGTCGGGCAGCACTTGAGAAAATCAACGGCAGACCCAATTGCAGACAATTGCAGAGCTCATGTCGTGTGCCACACCGTCTGTCGCTATCGGCTTTGTGTCCTTCTTTTTTGCGTGTTTGTGTGTTCCATCTCCTCTCCCTTCAATACTCACGTCGAAAGCGTTGGTGGCCTCGGTTCCTCCGGCGTCAAGGAGAACCTCCTCTCCACCGCTGTGGTTAGTATGTGCTCTGGGCGTGTCTCTGTCTGTGTCTCTCGGTCATACTCACGGATGCTCGTCAACAAAGCTGGAAATGTCGTAGACCTTGCCGTTGATGATCATCCAGAGATCATTTCGGTCCTTGTGCTCGGCGACCTGCTTGAGGGTGAAGACCTTGGTGTCGGCGGAATCGGTAGGAATGGCGGCAGTGGCAGGCACTGTGTTAGTAGGGTAGAGGGGGGGGGGGAAGAAGGATTGTGCCGTGGGTTGTGGTGAGGCTGGCCAATGTGGGGTGGCAGAAATGACTAGACACGAAACGACAAGACAAAGACAATGGCGTGTTCGTTGCAGCTCGTCTCTGCCACGTCATAGTCCTACTGACATCGCCAATGTCGCAACAACAATGTCGTCTCGTGATCCACGTGAAAACGACGACTCACGATTCACGATTCCACCACGACAAACCACGTGCTCCAATCACATGCCCAGATCCAAGAGCACACCGTCCCAGTCACGCCGGTCACGTGATCATCTTGCTCTGCCTTCACCTGCTGTTCACTCACTTTTGAAAATCTGTGTAATGTCAAGTGTATGAGAGTCGCTCTAGACTTGGGAAGGCAAGCTGGTATATAGCATTTGAAAAGAGGTGTGGTGGCCCAAAGGGGCAGATTACGGTTAGGGCTCGCACCCAACATGATGCACCCATGCGCGGATCCCTCCACACTTTATTTCATATGATTGTAGGACACCGAGTGACACGGCTTAAGGAGCAGCTACAAGCAGCTCTTCTACGGTACAGTTCTGTAGCTCATTGCACAGCTGGCAGTGCGAGACGGTCCCTTTATATACTATTAATCTAATGACGTACTTCACACACGGCAAAGGGTGGGTAGTGGAGTGTACTTTCTTGATGAGGCTGAAAGATTATATAACCAGCTACCCCATTTCTTCCACACTCTGTAAACGGCTAAAACATCCACACGTAAGTTACGTCAAAGAGGCGGTATCAGACAATACTCCTTACTCAGCTCAGCCACACCTCGCTTAAGACTCCAGCCCCAAAACACCTACAAGCACAAACCCTGACAATACTCTCTTCTCTATTGGTCCAAGAGGTAACATGGGGAGTGTTTCAGAAGCTTGATTTGAAAGACGTCTGTTGGATGTGGGGTAAACACGAGACCAGACGGAGAAGAAGCTAACCGATTAGTGGAGTTGAAACGAATTCAAAAAACACTCGCCTAAAACAACCCACGATAAGTTCCCCAATCGTAACAAGTCGATAGTAGGCATGGTCACACGGCGTATTCGCTCTACACATGGAACCTAAAACACCCCATCCCCACAAAGTTGCCCCATACACTCCAGCTACATTTTCACATGGTTATCGAGCAACATGTGCATGTGCATCAGGGGCTGGGTCACGTGACAGAAGACATGAGGTTGGTCGGCCTTCAACTTTGCACTCAGATCTTGTATTACTAATAGCCAGTCCTTCTACAACCACAGTCCTCCACTCTAAATCAAACGCTTTCTGTTTGGAAGCTGTCAGGTGAAGTGTCTATTAGTGTAGTAACACAGCAGCTACAATGTCACCGTTCTCCCTCTACTCCCTCTCAAATCAAACACTTTCTATTTTTCGGTATCATGCTATTTTGTGTGCAGCTCCTCCCCCAGCTACTTCTCGCCCAGCTGTCGCTTCTGCTGCTCCCGGGCCCACCGAGCTGTAATCTTGGTCTCATCGGTAAACTCGGGGTCGCTTCGAGTCCGTCGGATAAACTCCAACACCCACTGCTTCTCGTATGCCTCCTTGAACTCTCCTCCGGGGTACATGGTGGCCACGTCGCCAATGATGCCGACCACCGACCGAGCCACAGACTCCACGGGAGCCAGCAGAGGATCCACGGCCACCTTGGACAGGAAATTGAACAGAGTGGGCACGTAGGGAGCAAACAGATTGGGGTAGTCCCGCAGACCAGTCACAATGCCCACAAAGGCATCGATGATTCGCTCCCGCAGGTTGGCGACAAAGTCCAGGAACTCCTCGGACACGGCAAAGCCCGAGTACTGGTCGGGCACGTCCAGCTGGCACGCCTGCTCAATCACGGGGAAGACAAAGGAAAAGTACCGCTCGAACTTGGGGCCAATGCTGGAGGCAATGTCGCCGAAACACGACAGAATCGACGGCTTGATCACCTGCTGGGCCTTGGGGTTCTGCAGATCGGTCACAAACAGCTGCATGTACTGATCCGAGAACTGGTCAATGGCAGGACCCAGAGCGTTGGACACGTCGGCAACGAGACCCACGGCGGTGTTGCACACAATCAAAGAGGGGTCCTCGAGAGCGTGCAGCAGGAAGGGGTTCAGGGACTCCATGAACTTGATGAATCCGTCGCCGTTGGCGTCAGCAACAGCTCCGATGGCAATGAAGACGTCCTCCTCGATCAGCGAGTTAGGCAGCTTGTGCTGCAGCAGGCTGAGGAAGAGCGTCATGAGTCGGTCGGACGCGGGCAGCACCAGCTTGTCGGTTCGACGGATGATGTTGGTCAGCAGACCCAGCAAGTTGATCTGCAGCTCCTCCAGGTTGATCCGGTCGTCCATGCCGACAATCTGCTGCTGCATCTCCAGGGTGGTTTCCAGCCGCTGGACCACCTCGCCAGACAGCTCCAGCACGGCGTTAATGCAATCGTTGGCACAGACGACAACCAGGGTGGAGAGCGCCTCGTAGGCGGCGGTCCGGGCGTTGTTCTCGTTGTCGTTTCGAGACGCGGCCGTGAGAAGAGCAGGCAACACCTGGGGGTAGTAGGGAGACATGACGGTGGTCTCCTGGTTGACACCGCCGTGGCCCAGCTGCTCGAAAATGTTCATGATGGTCCAGCAGCAGTTGGTCACCACCTTGGGCTCGTCCTGCAGCCCCTTGAGCAGCGTGCTCATGATGACGGGCAGATGGACCTGCTCGTCAATGGCGGAAATGACCAGATCCGAGATTCGGCCCAGGCACCACGCCACGGTGTCCTTGACCTGCAGAGAGTCGTCGCTCATGAGATTGAGGATCGGCTCGAGCGCCTGCTTGATCAGATCGGCCAGATGGGTGTTGTCGGGGCCGTCGAGAATCGAGCCGAACGCCATCACGGCAGCCTCCCGGTTGCGCCAGCTGGAGGTGTTGCCAATGTTCTGCTCGACAAACTGCAGCGTCACGGGCACCACGTCGTTGCCAATGGTCTGGGCAAACAGCTGCAGGCAGGCGGCGGCAGCCATGCTCACGCTCCAGTCCTCGTCGTCGTCAAACTCGTTCTGCCGGTTGAGCAGCTCCAGTAGAATGGGCAGCACCTTGGGTGCGGCCACCTTGGCGAACCCAAAGCATTCCTCGCCGGTGCGCTGGTTCTTGTCCTCAATTTCGCAGACGGACGACCAGAACTCCACGGCCATGCACGCGACCGAGTCGTCGGGGTCCTGCATGCCCTTGACAGTGACGCCAAACAGCGCCTGCTTCATGTACAGCTCCATGAACCGGTAGTACTTGGTCATGATGCGGGACATGGTGCCGTAGCTGACCTCGCGCAGCTTGGCGGAGTCGCTCTGGGTCGCCTCGCACACCACCACCATGATGCAGTTACGCTCGCCGTCCCGGGCAAAGTTGTCGCGGATGAAGTCCAGCGAGTCGCCCAGAGCCTCGATGGCCTTGAGCCGCACGTTCTGGTCCGACTCCTTGGACTGTGCGGCCTGCACGATCGCCGTGAGAATGCCCGACGCCTGCGACACGACGCCGGCGTTGTTGCGGTCGGCCCGCTCGCAGATGAAGCCGATCGACTGCAGAGCAGCCATCTTGATGTGGCTGGGCTGCTCGTCCTTGGTGTTTTCCACCAGCGTGGTCATGAGGCTGGGCCACCGTCCCTGGGGCAGGTCGATCTCGGCAATGGCAGCCACGGCCTGGGCTGCTGCGGAGGCCACCTGGTTGTTTGTGTTCTTCAACATCTCCAGCAGAATGCTTTTGACCTGGTCTGTGACGGCTCCGTCGGCAGAGAGCCACTTGGTGGCCTGCTCCTGCTTGGTCTCGGGGTCCTTGGACGTGAGGTTGTTTTTGATGGCAATGCCGGCCAGCACTCGGATCTCGTCGGGTATCTGGGTATCCTGGGTGCTGATGCAGTTGGCGAGGGCCATCATCACATCGGTGTAGTAGTTTTGGTATGCGTCCGTGAGCTTGGCGTTGGCCTCGTTTCGCACCTGAGGCGTGGCGCCCTGGAAGGCGTCGTGAAGGATGGGTGCGATTTCCATCTGGGTTAGCGGGGAACCAGAGGCCGTAGGTCTCGAGTGGACAACAACAAGAATCGAAGCACGGTCTCGAGCGGAAAACATGCTGTGGTTTTTACAGCAGGTTGTAGGGTGAAGGTGTTTGCTTGAGTGATCGTGTGTGTGGTGGTAATCGTGTCATGTGGCGTTGTCTCGCAACACACACCGTGTCACGATCGTATACCGCCCAACCGAAATGGCTGCCACGTAGCAGCTCACTGCGATTTCGTGACTGCGATTTCGTGGCTGCGTGACTGAAACCGCCACTGCAATCCCTCAACCGCAACATTGTGGTTGTGACAATGTGGTTGTAACATCGTCACTGTCCAAATCAATAATACCCCACAGATTGCTGCCCCATACACGATCGCATTTCTCGCGGGAAAAAGACATGGGCAGGTCATACACGTCACCCACGTCACCCACACCACAGCACCCACATCACCCACACCACAACAATGTCCTGTTCATATCACCCCTCTGAAGGCACCAATCGTCACAATCATGCCAGGCTGTTCTCCAACAACCCCTCTGTCATACTCACGTCGTAGTTATGTAGGAAAGATCACAAGTCTGTCTCTAGTGTCCACACAAAAAGATTTCCTCGGCCAATTGAAGGTCGTGCGCAAACGGCTGAATCGAATATCGTCTGTATAAAACAGGGAGTGGTAAAATGATGGGACATAAACAGACGCAAAGCCAATTTTCAAATAGAGTGCTGTAAATTGGAGCACGCCCACAGACCGGGGTTGTCCCAGCAACGCGCAGCAACGAAAAGCAACGCCAACAAGACGCTCCACAGATACTCACCGTTTACTTCAGAGGCTCCCATGCACCTCTGCAGGTGGCAAATTAGCGTCGGACTGAAAAGTACCCTATTGTATACAGTATTAAGAGTAGGAGGTGGGTGTTGGCTGACAAGATTGTGCCTTTAAAAGTGAAGAGTATATATGGTAATTTACAATACCTTGCTGGAGGAACGGAATGATACACGGACACTGCTATTGTATTAGTAATCCGAATTGTACAATGCTTTAAACGCCCCTACCCAACACACGTTGCTCGGCAACGAGCTGTAAGAAGGGGAAATTGGTACACACAGATACAGTGTGGGCTCCTACCAAGCATCAGTTGCTGGGTAACGCGTCAAAACAAACCTGCAGAGAGTAGGGCAGTATAACACCGGCTTGGTGGATCACGTGGTCATGTGGTCATGTGACATGTGGTCACGTGCCAATAAAAGAGGAGGCTGTACACTTTGGTTTTTGTATGTTCGATTAACGCTGAGTCGAATGGTATGAGTTTCTCAGAGTGATAAAAAAATTAAAAAAAATAAATAAAAAAAACTGGCCCTAGGCTAGCCCCTCAAACACATTTGCGAGCCTCTAGAGCCATTATATAAGATGCTCTCACGCTGATGAATGTACGTACAGTACATACTGTGCTCTTTCTAACGCTTCTCTTCACAGGTTACCAATCGTTCTGTACCAGGTACTACTCGTTCCGTAGAGTGGGTTGATTTGCGACTGTGCCATGGACCTAGCATATTCAGTCAAGTAAAGTCAACAATGGTGCAGTTGACGCAAATAACGGATGTGACAATAGCTCATCTCTTGGATACGATTAGGTAATTCTGAGACCACTTTTGTTGGAAAATATACTGTGGCAAACACAAAGATACACGCCTCATATCAATCAAGTCACGGGAACATTGAAAATACCCGCCTGAGGGGCTTTTTCTTTCAACTGTTTCCAACTAAAAGCTTCAACTAGCCCGAATGGGTCAGCCGAGGCTATGTCAGTAAATGTTCAAGATCGATCTAGAACCATGAAGTGTAGATGTCGAAAATCTGCCGACACTTTTGTACTGGAATGTGGGTATGAGGAGTCGCCTGATGTGCTTGGATTTTCTGTAGAAGCCTTATTCGTGGAGTTGTCTTGGGCACTCGGATTGAGGTTAGCAATCTGGAGCATCATTATCAACGTCAAGACAACCACCAACAAACGTGTATCTCGACTTATTTATATCGGTACAGTACAAGTACTCCGTAGGCAGACAGCAGTTGATCTGAGAGCAAGACTCAATTGAGACAATGTTAGCTTGATCAGCTTTTTCATGAAAAAGAAAACAAAAAAAAAAAAAAAAAAAAAA
>ULGY01000007.1:645767-657527 GCA_900519085.1 Yarrowia deformans | reverse complement strand
AAAAAAAAAAAAAAAAAAAAAAAAAAAAAAAAAACACCACTGGGGACCTACTTTACCCTATACGTACACGTTTTTCCAGAGGTGGAAGATTTGACATACAGTAGACAAGTTCTGAAGCTGCTGACTACAATTACTTGTACATACTCTAGCAATCTTCCAAATCAGCAATTTGAATATCATCGCTCAGACTCAGAATTCTCAACAGAGACTGGCGTAAGATCGTTACTGTACTCAAGGTTTGTGGAGAGATAGACATTGACCAAAGAGATGTTGTCTCCATCAGTATGTACACTGGGGCACGTGATGGCTGTATAGTCCGTGACACTTGATTTCACATTCCTCACGTGACCCCACGATGCAATAAATTAATGCTACTTCTATTTACACTGTCAAACCCCCTCTTTGGCCTGACCGGTCCACATGTCCAGCCAGTACATCTGTTTTCTGACACCCTCTTCGCTAGACATGTTCACTGTGGGAATGATAGTCGAGGCAGCCATGTTCAGGCAAAAGGCCCTGAGCTCGACAAACGACGAATGCTCAGAGTACGGCACGTTGTATTTTTGCACCGGCTCAATCGCCGATCGTTCCAGATTGCGGTCCAGACTCTCCACGTTGTATTCGAGGTCTCCAAAGTCGTAGTAGCTCGGTCTCAGGTCTGTGGCTTGCTCGTTGGCCTGTACTGCGCTCTTGGGAGGTCGGTAGCTCCATCCTGTGGGAGCAAAGGCGACGATTTTGGAAAAATGCGGTTTGTAGCTTTTGAGATGCTCGAACAGCAGGTCTTTTCTGGTTTTGCCGAGCGGAACAAGATGAACCTGGGCTTCCAGGGGGTCGGAGGTTAGTAGATTGTCAATGACGGGGTTATTGAACGTTTTCAATATGCGCCTTTTGGTGGTATCTGCGAACAGCTTGGATTGTAGACGGATGGCAATTTCCACGGCCAGTCGTTCCTTTCCAATCGTGTATGTTCCCACTACAAAGAGAGTACGGAGAACTGGAGAGTTGCTTGAGGAGAAGAACCGTCCGATGGTCGATTGTCGTTGGGCTTTTTCCAGCTGTTCCATTTTCATGTTGTTGAGCCGCACACAGAAATCGGCACAGACTTGAACGACCCGATTCTGGCTGGGAAAGGCATGACTGGGACCCAGATAGGTGGTGTCGAGGTAGATTTCGTCGATTCCGCGGTCGGCGAGCTTCTGTTGTAGTTCACGCACCAGATTCATGTTGGCTCGAAAATCGCCGCAATGAACAGCCGTCTTTGAGGGGCTGGTGAAAAGCATCACAGCTGCTCCAGGACAATGGTTGGCGTCAAAAAAGACCACCTCGACGTCGTTGCCGACACAAAAGGGAACATGTGTCGGGACTGGCACGAGCCATTCGTCCAGAACTCCCAGTTTCATTTTGCACAGGGCTGCAGTGATGGGGGTACAGAAAATGGGGCCGTGGTTCCACGCCTTGCGTAATCCTCCATAGTGGTCTGCGTGGAAATGCGACAGAAAGTAGAGATTGATTCCTTCGAGAGGTCCATGCATGAACGAGTCGACTGCAACGTTTGTTAATCCCATGTTGATGGTTTTGAAAGCCGGAGCTGGTTTTTTTGTTCGTTTGGCTTTGACAGGTTCGAGAGGAGTGGTGGACGACATTTCTCCCTGGTCATTGCACACCACCATTTGGGTGGAAGTTGGTTTTGCCTTGATTTTTGCCTTGGTTTTGACCTTGGTATTTTGTTGGGTTTTTTTGGTAGTAGTAGTAACCACCTCATCAGCACTGAAATAAATATTCTCCTTGGTATCCTCCTTGATCACGTGGTTGGTTTCGTCCTTAATCACGCCCTCGGTCACGCCGTCGATCACGTGATTCTTAACACCCCCGTTCAGCAAGTGTAGAAACTCGTCTGCCAGAAAGATCGGGGTTGCTCTCTCCTCAGTCTTGACCGGAGCAGTACCTGGGGGAAACGTCAAGTCGTCCGGTATCGTGTCATCGCCGGTTCCCCTGGCAACCGTCAGATCGTCAATCGGCGTTCCCCCGGCAACCGTCTCACCGTCATCCACCTCAACCCCAAGACACCTCTCGGCATGAGCATTGCGCTCTCCAATAGTGAGCGCGGTTATGTCCAAGGGACACAGCGGACAAAACACCTGTTTTTTTGGCGTGCCAAACCTCAACACATCTTGCCGCGGATCGAACAGAAACTTCAGTTTTTTGGGTCGGCTTTGGTGGTCAGAATCCTCCATGATATGCCTGAAAGATAACAGGGCAGGTCGCTGATTCTCTTTTTTCAGATCGGTGGCGCTGAAACCGGAATGATGACCATCTTGCATGCATGATCGAAGCTTATGGTGCATGACATGAGTGTGAAGGAGAGGGAAAGATGTTGGAGACGGGTAGTTGATCAAAAGTGGAGATATTGAGAAGAAAAACGTTTTAAAATACTCCCCGAGTTCTGGAGACTTTGGGTCTGATTTCTAATCTAAGTAAAAAGCTTTTCCTTCACCGTTGTAACCATTACCCCCCTTCTCTCCAACCTCGAAACTTAATGGAATATACATGAGTGAAGGAGAGAAAGATAAGGGTGCCTGACACTCGACCAATAGTGGAGATATCGAGAAGAAAAATGTTTTAAAATATTCCCTAAGCTTCAGAGACTCTGAATCTATCTTTGGATTTAGGAAAAGTCGTCTCCAGTATCACCCCTTCCTCAAACTCAATGGAGAGATGCAGACAGAGTACAGTACCGGTAGACGACTATTCATTTACTCTACCGTAGATGTGACACTGGAGTTTTACGGCTGATTGCTCCCAATCGCTTGTTGTTCAAATCAAAGATGTTTTCACTCATTTCCTATACGTCCAAAAACAGCTACAAGTAGCCCAATACAGACTATTTCGTTGGTGCATACGATCGATGCTGGAGATCAGATTATGACTGAATGTTGGTGCAGGTGCAAGTCACGTGATCTCGGAAAAGAACAGGTTCAACGTTGGTACTGGTACATTGTAGTCCGCCTGCTCAGATTGGCCATGTCACGTGACCAGATTGGTAAGGCCACAAGTTAGAGTAGTGTGACCAGGAGTGAGACGTCTTCAAGTAGAACACTGGATATTGCTAGAAACCCGATTTTTCAATCACCATTGAAATCATACGGCGATTCTGATTCGAATGGTGTACTTTTCTATTCTCGTATGACGTCTGTTCGTGTTGAAGACAGATACACGATAATCTCAAAATTTCGAATTAAATTAACTAAAAAAATGAAAAAACATGAAAGAAAGGGAAAATGGAAAAAAAAGGGAAAAAAAGAGAAAAATGAAAAAAATGACAAAAGAAAAATTACCCTAAAACCTCTTGGGTGCAGTCAGTCAATGGTAATGTCTATGGAGATTGCACTTGTCCGATTTCGTCAGCTCGGAATAACGCTTGTTGAGAGTGATGAATTCTTGAACACAGTACAGTACCCTACCGTACTACACTTTTCTTTTTACACGCTACAAGCACCGGTACTTTTACCTGAACATGTTTAATCACGTGATCTCGTTCTCGCTACAAGTACTTTTGCCGGTATATATTTAAGCACGTGATCCATCACCTCTTCCTCTCTAGAGACTTGACGGCTATTCTTGTAAGCCAACCTCGCAGTTTCTTGAGCTCAACATGGGGACATTTCGAAGCAACCACACACAGCGACACGTCAACCATTTCTGCAGCCAGAGTAACCGCTTCTTGAGCTATTCTCGTTTCAGGAACATTCTCGAAGTGTTTGAGAGTCCGTAGAGCCCGCAAAAACACGTACCTGAAACACGCCGAGACGTTTTTTAAAACCACGGGTTCAGGAACACCTTTGTTGAGCAGCAGTCGTGGAAACCGTGCCGAGAAGTACTCCTTGGCTCTGAGAGATACAGCAGCCAGTTTGACTCCTTTATCTACCCACATTAGCGAGGTACTATACGAATAGTCTCTGTGGATATGGAGATTGGAAGGGTCGATTTTCATGCCCAGAAACGGCATCATTTCGTCCTTAGCAAGTTGTGCAATTTTGGACCCGTTTATCGTTAGTGGAAAGTTGACCAGACACTTGGACCGGTTGACAGAAACTCCATAATCAGGAACTCCTTCCAGCGCTCTCGTGAGAAACTCTGTGGCTGTAGCAGTGTCTGTGGTGATGAGCAGAAAGTCGTCAACATACCGCATCAGGCAAGTCTCCGGTCTATCGACCAAATCAGAAAACTTGGCAAGCACCATTTCTTCGTAGACCATGGAACAGAACAAAGAGGAGAGAACAGAACCCTGAGGGATCCCTCGCACTTGTCGATGAACCTGACCGTCTATGATAACGTCGTTTCGGAACAGATGGTCGTTCAGCAGCTTGTAGAGCAGCTGTTTGCCGATACTGTCGCTTTTGTTCTCGTCAACCACAATTCCCTTGTTTCCCAGCCGTCTAAACGCCTGTAAAGTTCCCTCAGACCGTCCATCGCAGGCACGTGACGTGCTGAACCATCTGAGAATCGTTTTTGAGCTCATTGGCATGATTCGAGAATGTCTATGGAGCGAGTAACTGTCACAGTTGAGCAATCGTCGTGAAATGTCTTTCACTTTGGACGCTGGAATCGTGTCGAAAGCTGCTGTCACATCTATCTTGACAAACCGAAGGTTTTCCGTCTTGACTCCCTTCTCGTACTTTGCCAGGACTTTTTTCAACAAATGAACAGAGTCAAGACCATAGCGATTATGTCCTCCGAGTCGGAACTCCTGGTACAGCACCTTGTGCAGCTTTGAGAGCTTTCTGTTGACCGATGCTTTTTTCGAACCCTG
Source organism: Yarrowia deformans (assembly GCA_900519085.1). Taxonomy (NCBI): domain Eukaryota; kingdom Fungi; phylum Ascomycota; class Dipodascomycetes; order Dipodascales; genus Yarrowia; species Yarrowia deformans. The sequence continues at coordinate 652,717 of ULGY01000007.1, read as the reverse complement.
AGTCGGCCTTCCAAGAGACACAATGGGCCGGAAACCTGCCTTTTTAGGTACCAGTCTGAACTTGGAAACGCCCAGATCCGACGGAGTGAGCACGTGATTGGAAAACTGGGTGCGTTTGAGTTCTTGTAAGGTTGCTCGGGTCTTTTGTTGCCATACAGCTTGGCGATAAATGATCTGGTCGCTAGAGAGCGAATCTGTAAAGTAAAAAAATGAGCGCAGGAGCTGAGGCAGGAACCGGTTAGTCATCCAGATCATCAGCTGATCAAACAGCTCTCTTGCCTTAAACATGTCGTCTCTCGACTTTTTCAGATTCTTGTCGGACGTGAAAAGCCAGTCAATGTCGGTCAATTTGAACCCTTGCGTCATAGAGTCCAGATGAGGCGCTGTTCGAGGCGGCAGGTTCAAGTAGTAGACGTATTTCGAGCGCAAAACGGCCCAGTTGTCTGCTGATCCAAAAAGAACATGTGGGAACAAAAGATGAGAAGCAGCAAAACAAAACGATACCACGTGATTGAGCGAATGTCCTGAAGAGTCGTAGTCTCGATCTAGAGGGAACCACGTGTCCAATAACCGTAGAAAGTTGTACCTTTGACACTTGTTCATGATGGCAGAGACAATGTCGACGAGGGGCACAAGACGTTTCGGAATCGTACCTTTGGAACGGGTTCTGTCGTACGAAAAGGGAAACATGGACTCCAGAACATGTTCAATTTCGACTTTTTGGTGCTTGAGATCCATCAGGTCTCGTAGGCTCAAATTGTATCCTGTTTTCCCCAGACTGTAGTACATGCCCTGTTTGCATCTCAACACGTTTTTGGGTACTTTTTTGCCCGGTTTGGTAATTGGAGGCCTTAATAACAGCTTTGAGCGATTCCTCCCCGTTATCACGTGATCAACGCGAGGACCCGAGACCTGAAAGTAACAGTCCTTTCTCAACTCCATAAACACCATATTGCCCAGAATCAGCTTGGCAAACTCGTGACGGCCCAGCACAAACTCCAATTTGCGCCACCCGGTCTCGCACAGCGCCTCAATGGGTGTATGAGTCGAGTTTTTGTCGTCAATTGGCGGTTTGTCGAACGGATCGAAAACGCCCTGAACATGCGTATGTAAAACACTCTCTCGGTTCGACATGGACGACAAAAGCCGGATGAACGCCGGGTAAGTGAACTGGGCAACTTCCTCCGACAAAATCAGCCGATTCACGACCTTTAACCGTCCTCGCACGATAATGGTAGCTTTGAGAAAGTGTCGAAAACTGTCATCGAGCTCGGCCCGGTTTTGGATCACGTGATACAGGCCTGGGTCGAGAAAACCGTGCGCGTGCAGTTGACTCAGGTGGTCTGAAAGGGTATCGCTCTGGGGTAATTTTCGCTGCAGTCTTCTGAGCATTGTGTGAGGAGAAGAGGTGCTACTGATTCTTTTGAATGACATATTCGAACTTTATTAAATTGTTGACGTTTGTTCACAAAGTTTATTGAGTGGTCTAGATGTGGTAGCTACTGCACAAACAATACACTGTAGAAGTCGAAGGGTGGGTGGAAAAGATTCTAGATCTTAACAGGTGACATTAACGGACTAGTAGTAACGTTTCTGAAAAAAACAGCTCATTTGAAGTGGTTTTACATGTTTCAATACTGCCTTACTAGACAGCCATTAGCTACAGTACATTTATCTCACAATTGTAGGCATGATACAGTACTGTACTTGGTACTCAAACAATACTGTAGAAAAGTAAGAAAGAATAGAAAGACGCCAAAGATTTTCACAGGGGTACAAAAAATCAGCTTATTTGGACTGTTTTTGAACGTACCGAATACTGGTACTTTCGCTTTAAGACTTTAGCAATCAAAACAATACACTGTAGAAGACGAAATACCGATTGTAGAGATTCAATTTTTTCACAGGTGATTTAAACAGACTATTAGTCACTTGTTTTGAAATAATCAGCTCATTCGGAGAAGTTTTGCACAATTTGCAGAGTGCTACTGTTGTCTTATGGTACGTACTCGTATTCAAACAATACACTCTAGAAGACGAAATACGCATTTCAGAGATTCCGTTTTTTTCACAAATGACTCACCAAGGCCACTAGCTACTACTCTGAAAATACCAGCTTTTTTGAACTCTTTTATACGCCTTACTAGACATTCATTAGCTAGTCTACTCACTTACATAACTTCTTACGTAAGCACAGGAAACGAAGGGGGAGTCGTAGAGCTTCCAAAATTTCACACGTGACATAAACAGACCAGTCAATAGTTCCTTGAAAAAATCAGCTCTTTTGATGCATTTTACAAACTGCTTCACTTTTCCTTTTTTCATGTGGTGTGAAATTGAAGGGTTTGCCGCAACTTGCATCGTGCGGTTAAGACATATTACTTGGGAATAGTTGAGGAAAAGGTTATTTGGAGGTGAACAATCCACGTTCCCGTTCTTGGAATGGGATAAGGGGAGTCTGGAGGGTTAGAAGGTAGGGTGTTTCTTAGATGATTTATGGTAGTAAGTTCAAAATATCTCACAATCGTAGAGATATTGGATTGATTACATTATGATCCCAAGTAAGTTATACTTGACTTTACTTAGGGTACTAGTGGGGAACGTGCAGTGTAACACACAGATTACAGTATCGATCTGTTTCCGAGGCTGTAAAATCGTATCGTCTGTTTAGCACCCTCTAGGGATAAAAATTACTAATCACAGCCATGACAAAAACTACACCATTCTACGCAGCCTCTTCTGGTGATTCCATTGGTGCAATAAAACACACCCTTTGTAGTACAAATTTTCGTGGCAAATCGTAAAAATTCACATTTTCATTAGTTACACATCCTCCATGTTCTTACAAATACAGCGAAGCAGCGGAAACCAAATCTCGCTTGATCTTCTCCAGAGCCAGGTTGAACTTCTCCTCGAGCTTCTCGTTACCAATGGTCTTGGCAGCCATGGCCATCTGGCGCAACAGCTCCTCGAGTCGTCGGAACATTCGGATCAGCGAGCCCTCGTACACGTCTGTCATCTTGCAGATCTGCGAGAAGCTGGCGCCGTTGCACCACGCGTAGACCACGTCCATAAGCTGCATTTTGAACTTGTTGACGTAGTCGTCGACCACCACGTCGAGCTTGCACTCTCGCGAAACCTTGGCCACGTTGCGGGCCACCTCCTGCATCGCCTTGAGCGGGGTATCGAGCTCGGCCCGCAGCTTGGGCTGTTCCTTGGTCATTTCGTCAAACACAAAGCAAGACATGAGTGCAGCGGTGACCTCTGGGGTCAAATCGTTGAAGTTTCCGTTGAAAAGCATTTCCGTGAGCAGCAGCTCGTCTCCAGACGAAATCTCGCACGCTACTCGTCCCTTGAGCTGGATAACGTCGTCCTCAATGAACGCGAGTCGTCGCAAAACTCGTTTTCGGTTCTTGAGCTCGTCCAGCTGCAAGATAGAGTAATGTTTGGCAATATCGTCCGCCAGCTCCTTGACCTTCTTCTCCAGAGCCATCTTATGGGCGTACTCGGCGTACACCTCGTCTCGGTTGGGGTCCTGGACAAAGGGGTTTTTGGAGAGCTTGCCCTCCAGCACCTCGACCTTTTTGACAAGACTCTGGAACGTATCGTCCTTGATCTTCATGTTTTCAACCGGATCGAGCTGGGGCACGTCGGGAAACCGTCGTTTGACCTCCTTGATGGACTTGGCCACGACCCGTCGCTCACTTGACGACTTGAGGCTCTTGGGCAGCACGATTCGAATGTTGGCAATGGCCTTGAGCGACTTGAGAGTCACGGGAACGACCTCAAACTGCCCGTTTTCCACGTCCGGACGAATCGAGCCCGGTTGCTTGCTGCTCAGAGAACCCTCCTTGACGGGAAGAAGCACGTCGACGATGTAAATCTCGTGATCCGAGAGATTCTTCTGCAGCTGCTGTTTGGGAGGCACCTTGGAGAACGAAACCACAGCTCCCCAGCCGAAATCCCGCTCCACCTTTCGTCCTCCATCTTCCAGCTCGTCCTTGACCTCTACCAGACGTCCAGGCTGTAAAAACGACAACACATTCGATGGATGGGTGATAATGTGCCGCATATCTTCTCCGTAAGAAGCAATGGACTGCTTGAGATCGTAGTACTCCTTGACGTTGGGGTTGGTGATCTTGATAGCTTCAGCCTCGGCCTCCACCTCCCGTCTCTTGTCTTCCAATTCGGGAATCTGAGACACGTTCTGGAACTGGAAAAAACACCGCTCAAGCATATACTCGGGGGAAATGCCCTCGACTCGCATCAGATTCAGAATCATGTTGTATCCGAGATGAAAGGCCGAATTGAGACGGTCAGCCTCGCCCTTGACCATGCCCTTGGCCACGGCAGGCTCCATCTGCTCGTCCAGCATGAGAATGACGATTCCTCGGTCATCCAGCCCTCGTCGGCCGGCTCGACCAGACATCTGGATGTACTCTCCTCCAGAGACCCATCTGAGGGCCTTTCCGTCCCATTTTCGCACTCCCGTGAACACCACCGTCTTGGCAGGCATGTTGAGACCGATGGAAAAGGTCTCTGTGGCAAACAGACATTTGAGCAGCCCCTCCTGGAAAAGAATCTCAATCACCTCCTTGAGAATGGGCAGCAGACCGGAATGATGAATACCGATTCCGCGCTTCAACAGCGGCAGAATGTGTTTGATCTGCGGAAGCGACCGGTCGTCCTCAGATAGTTGACTAAGCGCGTTGGTGAAGACCTTTTGGACCATGGCGTGTTCGTCGGCGGTGTTGAAGTCCAGCTTGGACATTTTCATTGCCAGCGCCTCGCAGTCCTTCTTGGAGAAGGAAAAGACAATCACGGGGTTGTAGTTTTTCATCATGATCATCTTGATGATTTTGTAGATGTCCGAGTTGCCCGTGACGCCCTTGCCGCCTCCGGCCTGCTTCTTTGTCTCTCCGTCCTTGTTCTGCAGCTGGCCCATGGCCTTCTGGAAGTTTTCCTCTCTGAACTGCGACCGTTCGTCGACCACTAGATGGATTCCGTCGCCTCCCGAGGGGAACAGGTAGTGCTGCAGAGGGGTGGGCCGGAAATTCGTGTAGACCACGTGACAGGGCTGCTGATGGATTTTGACGATCCACTCGGCAAACTGCAGGGCGTTAGGGATGGTGGCAGATAAGAAGACGTACCGCACCGTGTCGGGCAACAGAATGATCGTCTCCTCCCACACCACTCCTCGCTCTGTGTCTCGCATGTAATGGATTTCGTCGAAAATAACCCACGCGACCTCGCGCATCACCTCCGAGCCTCGGTACAGCATGGACCGCAGAATCTCCGTGGTCATGACCAGACAGGAGGCATTCGGGTTGATGGTCACGTCTCCGGTCATGAGACCCACATCGCCAAAGTCCTCCAGCAGCTCCCGGTACTTTTGGTTCGACAGGGCCTTGATGGGCGATGTGTAGATGACCCGCTGCTTGTTGCGTAGACACTGGGCAATGGCGTACTCGGCCACCACGGTTTTTCCGGCAGAAGTATGCGCAGACACCAGGACTGACTCGTGACGGTCAATGGACTGGATGGACACGGCCTGGAAAGGGTCGAGGGTGAACGGGTAGGTTCGGGCGGGGTCCTCGATCACGTGCTCCGAAATCGACGTGTAGTCGTATCCGGGAGGGACAGCCACTTGGTGGCGAACCTGGTGTTGCAGCTTGACCTTTCCGTCGGAGGAATCGACTCCGTTTTCGGCGTCGTCCACTTCTCGTTCGGCTGTTTTTTCGAACGAGTCCATCGTGGCAATTCGTGCTTCGTCCAGGACGGACGTTTGGGCGCCGACGATTTGGTTCTCCGATGAGTTCTTGGAGGTTTCCTTGTTGTCGTTGTTGTCGTTGTTGTCGTTGTTGTCGCTCTTGTCGCTCTTGTCGCTCTTGTCGCTCTTGTCGCTCTTGTCGCTCTCCCTATCAACCCTCTGCCGCTTGACAGGAGGCTGGTCCACGGGACCGTCAAACACATCAAACAGATCGTCCATGGCGGTAGTGGTGTAGTGTGCAGAATCGAAACCGGTCAATGCAAAAAATTTGAAAGTTTCCACACAGGCTGCAGCACAGAGGTAGAGAGAGAGAGGTTGTTAGTAAGCAGTAGGGAGGAGGGAAAACGGAAAGAGACCGACTTGAGAGAACCGACTTGGCTTGAAAAAGGGCTTCACCGTTAATAATCGACGTTTCCGATTGCATTCCTTTCAATTGATTACTCAGCTAATCATTTTGTAGTGGTTTTTTGATTCGCGTTTATTGAGCCGCCGATGTACTGGAAGGACAAAACCAAAACCAGAGCTCAATCAAAGTCGACTTTCAACGTCTCTTATTACTAAGCGACTCCAGCTCATCGTACGCATAGACTCGATAATATTGGTGATTCACTCTAACGCTCGGTTCACGTGGTGTAGGTAAGGTCCAGGGTGCGGTCATAATATACCTGTAGGTGAATAAAATACGGCTTATATTTTGAAGCCTCGTCGAATGCAGGTATCGTCAAAAAATGAAAATAAAATAAAATAAAATAAAATAAAATAAAATCCGACGTGAGCCACCTCAGAAACCAGTTTCCAAGCGACTGGATCGCACGAAACAAGCAGCAGACCAAAGTATCCGGAAGTTAGAATCGGATGTAGATCACCCAAAAGTACCAACACCGGTTGGATCTTCAACTTCTCCATCAAACATCGAAGGCCGTACCCTACGTTGTGTGAGGAAAACGAAGAGAGTGATTCAAGATGGCACTGAAACCCATGCCAGGAAACCCATGCCAGGAACCCCAGGCAGACTTGGATGACGTTTGTGATGGCCCAGAATAGCACGTATGCCAGACAGAAGAGGTGTCCGAGTCCGATGTGCGGGATTAGCATTGTTTATAGGCCTTGAGTAGCTGCAATGTATTTCCCTAGAATCAAAAAGAAAAAGAAAGAAAAAAAAAAAAAAAAAAAAAAAACA
>ULGY01000007.1:622156-645590 GCA_900519085.1 Yarrowia deformans | reverse complement strand
AAAAAAAAAAAAAAAAAAAAAAAAAAAAAAAAAAAAAAAAAAAAAAAAACAAGCCCTCTCGCACGAAAGACACGTAATACACAAAGGGACCCATGGTAGCTGAGTGTGACGAGGGTTTGTTTCTATCTACCCCAAGAAGGAACATCTACTACGAGTACATTCACATACTCCATTCTCACCTCTGCACAAGCACTGTTACCAGAGTAAACTACACTTTGAGACCTGACACAGATCAGCGGATCTAGCTATACCAACTAGCTGCCTGTTAATTTACGGGCTGTGTTTTTTCTTTCAACGAATGTAACCAGAAGACCAAACGTATCTTGAGTAGATCGTATTCTTGTGTGTACATGCTGTAGCTAAGACAGTCTCTCGTACAGCGACAGTCCGTATAATAATCCGTCCGTCACATGTCAAAATATCGCGCTCTCCATATTACGTCAGAATAACGGCTGACGTGTTTCGAGAGACCGGGCTGCCATAATTATGTGCGGCAAATAATATCGCCAAAAACATTCTCCTTTGGCCGACAGACGTGCCTGTGCATGCCAACAGAGTATTTCCACTTTAGGGAAACGAGGGCCAGAGGTCCGAGTGGACAACAGGAGACTATGGAACTACAAGTAGCAGGAACGACCAGAAACGAAATTCAACGGGGTTTCAGCTGATGGTAAAAGCTATACAATTCCACTCAGAGTTGAATGGTGCGAGAATCCGACTCTTACACGGAGGTTTCATTCTGAAACAAGATAGCAGTCAATCCCATCAACTGGCTGTACATCTGTCACAGAGTTGTGTCATCGGATACCGTCTCTACAGCACATAGTGTTGTGTTAAATGCAATGCAATAAGTTATAAATATACATCTTGGATAGATGTTTCAGTGTTAGACATCTTGGAGGGTGTTCAAAAGGGTCCAGTGTAGAAAGTCGTTCCAGTGTCAGATATCTTGAAGGGGTTAAACGTGACCAATGCCAGATCTCCAGTATAAACTAGACCTGGAAGATGTTTGAGAGCGTTCAGTGTCAGTGTCAGCGTGTCACCGCCGTCTAAACCACCTCCTCACGGACAAAGCCCCGACTGGTGATAATGTTCACCCCACTAGAAGCCCCACTGGCCGACCTCTGCCCGTCTTGACGAGTACCGTCGGTATCTGCCGAAGAACCAGATACGTTTCTCAGGTTCCACGCCACGTCCTGGATTTCCCACTGGTTGAATTCGTCGGGTTGTGGGGTCGTCACGCCGTCGTCTGGAGAGTCGTTCTTATCTCTGGATCCGGGAAGAACGAAATCCGAGCGGCTTTTTCGCAGCTTTTTCGGCGAAATGTCGTTGAGACCCTCCAGACTGAGCGACAGCCGGCTGAGCCTGCCCAGACGGCTGGGTTTTCGAGGCGAGCACGATTTGGCGGGCGACGAGTTGAGAGAATTGTGCGCGGAGTTGTAGATGGAGCCGTGCGATGATTTTGTGGGGGAAGAAGGAGGGGTTGAAGCAGCAGCAACTTCGGCCCCTGTTGGCGACTTGACCGTCAGTTCTGTGGCGGTGGTGGCTGTGGAGAAAACAGACTGGGTGCCTGTATGCAACAGTTCTGAGGAAAGTCGTCCAGGCTGTGACGACACAAAGGAGGAGTGTTCGCCTGACTCTCGTCGGGGCCCCGCCATCTCTGCGAGGTCGAACTTGCCGGCAGAGTCGCCTCGCACGTGACCGTCGCTGAGCTCGTCGATGCTGTGTCTCAGTCGGTCCATTCTTCTACCATTGTGACGGATCTGGAGCGACGGATGGATGAACTTTGACGACGGAGGCGGCCGGATGTTGAGACCGGCAAAGTTGATGGATCCGAACGACGACGTGCTTGGAGTGTGTCGAGAGGTGGGGGCTGGGGCTGTGGAGGCAGTAGCTGAGTCAGCAGAGGTGCCACCTACAGGAATGGCTCCACCTACAGGAATGGCTTCCAGACCTTCCAGAGAGTTGACGACAACTGTAGGGTTGTCCACAGGAACGTCACTGTCCATACTGGGTAACAATGGAGTGGAGTGATGTTCCTGGGTGGGTCCTGTTTGGGTGGGTCCAGCCTGGTAGTTGCTCTGGCTGTGGTGAGAGGCATGACCAGCATAACCTCCTCCAGAGTGTGTCTTGGCAACCGTGCTGTTAGTGTTCATGTTGAGGTTCGTTTCCGGATCGACTTTGAACTGGTCCACGCTTATCGTCGAAGGACTGCTCTTGATGTTGTTGTTGTTGTTGTTCGAGCTTTCAATCCCGGCAACAACACTGGAGTGCTCGGAAAGCAGCAGAAACAAAGAGTACGCTCCTGCCAGAGCCGCGACCACGCTCCACAGCGCGAAATGGCCCGTCGCCACGCCTGCGTGTGCGGAATGCAAAACCGTCGGCTCGTCAAAGGCCACATCTCTCACCACTTTGGCGTAGAAAACGAGTCCTGCGAGCCAGGCCAAAAACGCCGAAAACACACACACCGGAATGGCGGTTTTGCTGACGAGAAAAACCGCATAGGACGCTGCCTGGACGATCGACGCGGCGCCCTGAAGGTACAGAGCCGCTCTCCATGGAGAAGTGAGGGGAGACGCCGCCACAAACGCTAGTACCGCCACGGGAACCGGCAGAAGCACAAACGCAGAGGAAAGCGTCGTTTTAACCGTCACAGTCAGGCTGATGATCATTTCATGAGGGGGTGTCGATGTGTCTTATGAGTCGAGTGATGTGTTGATTGTATGAGTTGGTTTGTATGAGTCGGTTGTGTTGTAAGGGTCGGTTGTATTCGTTTGTGTCGCTGGTATGCCGGCTTCTGTCCGTCGTATGAGTCTCTCCTGCTGGGGTATCTAAAGCAGCCGTCTCAGCGTCGGGGCTGGAAAAGTGTAGTGGGTCTCTGGTGCAATTCCCCCAGACAGAGATGTATATATTACCTGGTTTGCCCTGGCGACAGTTTACCCAGCTTCACACTTACCTGGGACTTTGACTTTAGCACTTTGCTCTTTTAGCGCGTCGAGACAAAGGACAAAGACGAACCAAGCGCAAAACACAAAACCATAACATCCAAAGACAAACGACAAAAGACAAACGACGAAAGCCAAACGACAAAAGCCAAACGACAAAAGCCAAACGGCAACGCCAAAAGGCGCACATTGCAGCAACGCCAAAAAAGAGCGTGTTGCGTGTGTCTGTTTGGAGAAGGGCTAAAAAACAAATATCGACGGATCGGGCAGGTCCCATTACCCGTGAGGCAGTGTCAACGGAGGGGATGTGGTTTTTGCCGTCTGCTTTCAGATCTACCGAGACCATTTTCAGGTACCAAATCACAGGGTGTGAGGTTGTATTGAAGACGTCGTCAGCAAAACCGCAAATCTATCAACGTTTCAGCCTTGTCTCTTGCTCTCGGTTGCCATGGCAGTGACAGACTGACAGATGTGACATGGTCATACGGAAAGCATCGTCTCGGGCTACCGCTGGTTCTGATCTCCTCATCTCCTCATCTTCTAACCTCCGAACCTCCTATCGTACTCCGTAGTCTCCATACGCTCAATGCACTTTGCACAGCGAGCATACGGCACGGACTTTGGAGAGTGGGGATCAAGCGCAGGAGGGTGTGGTTGCCGAGAGTGAGACCGTGAGACAGCGGTGAGACCATCAGTGTTGCAGGAGGTGGACCTGAAGACAGACTTGGAGATGGGTTCTGACGGACTTGGAGATGGACTCTTTAGACGTACTTGGAGACAGACTTGGAGACAGACTTGGAGACAGACTTGAAGACAGACTTGGAGACAGACTTGAAGACAGACTTGGAGACAGACTTGGAGACAGACTTGAAAACCGTTCCTTGCGACAGATTCTCTACGACGGACACGCACCGTTTGTATCACCGCATCTCCACACCAAACTTTTCAGCACTGTACCACCGCTTACAGTGTGCGCAACCAAGAGTGTATCGCGGTCGCCAATCAATGACATTGTTTCAGATACGGTTCTGACGGTTCTGACGGGTGATCAAGCGCTGTGTCCAGCGCCTTGACATCGCCTAACGACCAACCGCCCTAATGACAAAGCGATTATCTAATACAGTAGCGTGCGCCGAGCCGTCCAACCTACCTCTGCGGGATCCGATGGGCTCACTAACGGTGCATTCTGGGTCCACACGGTCCATTGTCTGTGCGAATAAATGTACGTACTGTGATTAGCTCCTCAACCATGCTGTAGGAGTACGTGTGCTGTACTTGGTTCTCCGTAGGACCCTTGAAGGTTGGCTATCTAGGGCTTTTTGGAGACTCGAAAACAACCACAACCGCTCAAACTAAGGTCATAATAACCTGTCGCTCGAAAGACACGCCCAAATGACACGCTTTTGAAACATGTCGCCGTCAAAGCAACGTCAACGGCTGGCAACAGCGATATTATAATTAGTCCCCCTCGGCGGTCAAGGTTGGCTCCGATCAATGGACTGCATCCTGCACATCGTACAGCCGCCAGAGGCTTTGAAAGAAAGAAAAAAACAATCTGAGAGATTTTGCAGTGAATCACGAAGTTCAGGTGGGGGGGTGCAGAAAGTAGGAGGAGGTGCTGGCAGAGGTGCTGACTTCTGTTGTACAGTCATTCTGATTGGTTGGAACAATTACAATCACAACAATCAGTTGCTGGAGCTACTACTGTACCAACCCCGTCAAGACCCTACTCCTGGTTCTGGTTCCAAGACACCTGTATCGAGGCAGGGGTGCATTCCAACCATCTCTCCACGAAATAATATCCGCGCCACACGTAGCCAAATAATATCCGCACCTAGGCCTTGATGTATGTACTTGCCCTCAGCGACATGACGCCAGACGGAAGATAATATTGGTGAGGGGGGCTTTGCAGTAACTCGAGGGCGAAACCCGTACGTGAGTAATGCAATTTGGACCCCCTCGATTACATCTACCAGTACAGCTCTGCCAGTGGCGATGGCCAGACATTTGTTTCATTTGTTTGGATCTGTGTATACCTCCTTCCTGATCGGGAGTGCATGGTTGCGACTAGGTTTGCGATAGTTACGCTTCTGGATGGGGAAACTTTAGTCCCAATTGTACTTGTAACCTTATCTGACGAACGGGCGATGAAAGAAGAAAAAAAAAACATCTCCATAATCTGAACCTATGAGGACGAGTAAAAAAATAACCAGACCGAGAGAACTCCAATTAATCGCCAATTCCTGCACTGTTGGAATGCCAAGAGGAAATCTGTTGTCAGATACGGAGGAAAACTGTTGTCAAATACGGTCCGTCAAATATCATCGCCGCTGCATCTAGACCCACACCGCCTTTCTGGGCCGAAACCGCCCACAGCTCGCCGTTTCGCGTCTTTCGGTTATGTACTACTGTCGGAGGTTCCACGGACGTGTGGGGGCGAGTCGTTCCGAGAATCTCAGAGTGCGCCAGGTCGAGTGAACGACTTATTTGTAGAGGAGTACTGTACTCAAGCCAACAACTGATTTGTAGCCATACCCGTACGACTCTCGGACGTCAAGTCCATTTCTTGCAACACATCTATAGTCCTCTCAGCCCTGTTCAGCAATCTGACTGCAGTCTTCTTCGGCAAGGGCCCGCACTTCTGTACGAGCCAAGTCCTTCTCCTGCGGAACTGTGCGCATCTTTAGTTCGATTAGTGGACCCCTGATGGTGAGGGTGACGCTGCGCAGTGCTACGTCCACGTCTACGTCTACAGTAGCCTAAGCCCTGAGTAGGGGACTTGGCTCATGAGTTGGGAAATCCACCATCACACACGTGTTGTACAGATCCAATGACTGCGCTTGGTTACACCGTTTGTTCCACCGTGCTCCCTGGTCAGTTGAAAACTTCCAGAACCCCCAACGACGTAATACTCTCGGCTCGCTTAACCAGACACTCCACGTCAGCTCATATTCACCCCCTTGGCCGTTTCGGGTATCTAACCGACCCATTGTCAAGCAGCCAGGCAACCCTTGTATGCCTACAGGTCGACTTCAGCAGCAACCGATCAAGTGCAACCGAAACAACCGACCTCCTAAACCTCCATCGTCGTGCAGCAGACGAGCCAAAGACATCAATTGACAGCGTCAGGGGCTTGAGACAAGGGTTCTGTTAGCTGCCGATAATACAATGGAGTAATACGTGGTTATAGAGCCGCGTCATGTAGCCGCGTTGGATTAGCCCATTGTTTGAGAGGGCAGTACGAGTAGGTGCCAAGGGTCAATTGGATAGAGGGGTTTTGAAAAAGGTACAATACTTGCAGAGAACCAACTCGTGCTGTTTTGAGACGACTGGATAACCTCCAAAACCACTCGTTATCAAATCAGAATCAACCACCAACTCCAGCTCTTAGTTGAATGTCTCACCTGCCAGACTTTCGGCATCCTTGCAGCTGCACAAAAAAATAACGGTGGTGGATCCTTACATGGTGAAGTTGCTTTTTCTCATTCCAATGGCGTACGATATAATAAGCTGTCGGCTGGTATACGATATAATAACCAGTCTGGCTGTTTGGCAACGATGGAGATTGCAGCTCGCGGTTATAAACATATGGCCGTATGACCGTATCATCGTATTGACGCCGTATAGATCATGGTTCACACCCTTCTGCTTGATGTTTCAGAATTGGAAAATTGTTACCCCGTATTTTTGAGCCACCAGACTCTTCTCACAACACAGTTCGAGATAATCAACAGCTCGAAACGGATAGTCAATGGAAAAAGCAACACTGCCGCCCATCTCCAGCCCCAAATAGTACAAATGTCGCTGTGAAACAGCCCATGTAAACATGGAGTAAACACCAGTCCTCTAACCGTCCTGTAACGAGACAACTTCGTCAGGTGGCTCCATGTCTCAACTGCGCCTACTTGTGGAGATCCACTGTTAGTTGGTGGTTTAGTCGGGAAATCCTAATACCATTGGAGTTGAAGAAAGTGCTTTCAATGAACTGTTCAGCATAATTCTGTAAACACAGCAACTCTTGCTATGGCAAAGGTCAGTGACGTCAACTCACTTTTTGATTACCCGTCATTGCCCTCTTCGCGGCTGCCTTTTTGTTGCCTCTTTTATTTTTCCTGTGTCTCTCATCTCAGGCACTCTTCAGGGCTCTCGATCAGGCACTCACATTTCTTTTGCGCGACGAAAAAATTATTTAAAAATTAAAAATGAAATGAAACCAAACCAAGACAAGCCCAGACTGGGGTCGAATCGACGCTGAGTCATCTTTGCTCTGGCCTCCACACGTGGGTTCGAATCTCACACATGTCTTGAATTCAATCAAGTGGCGAAGATGAGCAAGCTGTTTTCCGACACTGCAGAAGTTGGCAGGTGGCAATGAATCGATTTCGAATCTTTTGAGACTCTTCTATACTTCATTTTATCCAAAATACACCCCTCATCCACCCCTCCAAACCGCATTACTAAGAACCCTATCAATGCAAAACCATCTCCGCTTGAACCCAAACCTCCAATAAAAGCACTTGCCGACATTGAAAACTAAACCTCCCAGAACACCTCCCAGAACACCCCACACATCGATCTCGAAATGACCGCACACAAGGCTCTTGCTCTGGATCTGTACCGACAGCTGCTGCGAAACGGATACCGAATGGCCGGCTACAACTTCCGCCAGTACGCCCTCCGACGAACCCGGGACGGATTCCACGCCAACCGAAATCTCACCGACAAGGGCGAGATTGAGTCTGCCATCAAGCACGCCGAAAAGGAGCTTGGCGTTCTCAAGCGACAGGCCGTCATCTCGCAAATGTACGCCGGAGAGACTCTGGTTGTGGAGCACGCCGACCAGAACCTGGCCAAGAAGAACCAGCAGCTTCATTCTGTTGTTTAAGGAAGGAGAGAATGACAGAACGGATTTCAGCGTGAGTGACGCTATTTCCAAGGTTGACAACCACCGTGACGAGGTCGGTGTTGTGAACGAAACGAACGACCGGATTTCCGTGAAGGACTTCCATGAAGACTTCCGTGAAGACTTCCGTGCCGAAACAGAACCAAGTCTGTGTATATATTGAAATGATGATGATGATGATTGTGGAGGAATGGCGGGAGATGGGAGGCCATGTGTTTAGAGACTAGCTGAAATGGTGTTTCTACTCTTTTGAAGTGAGTGGCGAATCATGGCTTTTTGTCGCAGATTCAGACATGGCTTCTGTCGCAGATTCAAGCACACGTGATGTGACGACGAGGGCGTCTGTGTATCTGTGCAACTCCATAGTAGTATATATACATGAGGTGTGCCCTTCATTTGGTTGGGCAGACTTCGCCTGAAATACCACATCGTCACAGATCGCACAGATCAGTAATTAAGGTTTACGCCGCAGCTCCACTTTGATAAGGGGAGAAAAAGAATCTGCCAAAAATGCCATCCGACCTACAACCCTACAAGAAACTACCACCATGCAATACAAGCGGGTGCTGGCTCTGGTGACGGCTCTGGCGTTGACGGGGGCGTTCATTTCGCTGGCGTTGCTCGGCCACGAGGTCCCGTGGTTCAAAAACCAAGACAGAATCAAGACCTACATTCTCACCACAACCTGTCAACGAGAATGCGACCATCTCACGGATTGGATTCCCCAGGGCACCTTCATGCTGGACTCGGACGCGCCAGAAGTGGCGCCCCAGTGCAAGACCAAACAGCCCCAGTGGAACTACAAGCTGATTCCTCCTCCTGAGGGCATGACGGATCCCGGGCCTGCCCCGAAGGACAAGTACCGACCCGCTGAGACGGACGAGGAGCGGGAGATTCTCAAAACGGACCCCGAATACAAGTTCCGAACGCCGCAAATGTACGACTGGAT
The DNA here is from genome assembly GCA_900519085.1 of Yarrowia deformans. Lineage (NCBI taxonomy): Eukaryota > Fungi > Ascomycota > Dipodascomycetes > Dipodascales > Yarrowia > Yarrowia deformans. Next base: position 636,793 of record ULGY01000007.1, on the reverse strand, counting down.
GGTGTGGATCGAAAACAAGTACAGAAACAAGTACGCGCAGACTCTGAGAGATTGCTCCAACGGCTCCCATGAGCTGTGCATGCTTCTGGAGGACGACATCGTCTTCATCAACGAGCCCGAAATGACCCGCTACAGACTCGCGCTGAACACCATGGCCAAGTACTCGGGCCCTGAGGTGTCGTGGGACTGTGCCAAGCTGGGCAATGGCTGGGAGGAGCTTCCTATCGACGGAAACAAGAGCCAGTGTCGAATCATCCACCGAGACTATGCCGGCTGTCTGGCGGACTTTTTCGAGACTTCGACGAAGCCCGCAGACGTGGTTCTAGCCGAGGCAATGGAGCATTGCAACATGAAGCAAAAGTGGTTTCTGTTGGTGCAGCATACTGGACGGAAGAGTGGCATGGGTCATACTCAGTGATGGCCCTGGTGGACATGTGCATACAGCAGCTAACATCTAATCAGCATGGAGAATGTACAAGTAAGAGGATAGACGAATACATTGATACACGACGAATAAACATCTATTACAAAGTCAGTCGACAGTATTGCCTAGGAAGTTTCAAAGAGCGAGGTTCTGGAACTAGTACTATCAATGCTTACCCGTCGCCATAAATAAAACGGACTCTAAGGTTGTAGACTAATTGTCTTATACCCTCGTTGCGTAGTCTAATTCACGTGAGACGTTCACGATATGCTATTAATGCCAGACCCCCAGCTACCACTCCAACTGCCAGAAAAAGTATCCGGACTGCTCGACGAGATCCTTGAACTGCTCGTCGTCGAAAGAAGGAGAAAAGTGCCGGTTAGTGAAGAGCTCGTAGCTGGACGCAGGAACAATCACACAGTCCTTGTACGAGTTTCCACACAGGTGCACCACGTCTTCGTTACTGCCTCCAGCCAGCGTTTTCTCGGTCAAAACCTTTAGCGGATCGGAGACTCTGTGGAAGGGCCCCTTGGACATGTCCATGATCACACACAGCATGTGGGATCCCTTTCCACACTGCGTCAGCGCGTGCATGAACGGATCTGTGTCTGTGGGCACCAGACTCGTTTCCCATTTTGACGGAGCTGCTGCTGCTGCTGCTGCTGCTACTGTGTTTCCCTGTCCTTCTCCACCCAACCAGTTCCACCGCCACGATCGAGTCTTTGCAGCCTGCACTCCGTATTCAACGGGCGTGATCCCCTCTTCACAGCCCTCGCGTGAAATGTGTAATCCTCGGTCCAGCCAGCTGGGCACGCTGCAAGCCCCCTCGGTGTCGATCACGTAGGGCATCACCCGGGTCTCGTACACCAGCTGAGTGTTGACCGGACCCAGCCGCAGGTCATGCCAAAAGGTTTCTTGTCGGAGTTGTCGGAGGTTGTACAGATGTATGCCGATGAGAGTTGTCACCAGAGCGGCAACCACCAGAGCTAGTCGTATCAGAGCGTACCGTCGCATCTTAGCCAGTTGGTGAGTACTAGTACGGTATGGCGAGATAAGGAAGGGTTGATGTCCAGGGTTAGGGGTAGGAAGGTCGTAATTAGTTCACCAAGTAGTAAGGACGACAATCGTCGGTTCTGTGTGCAGCTAGTAGTCAAAAAGTTGTGAAGACGCCAGCTCTACCTTACAAGACTATCAGAATGATTTTCCAGGTCGAATATTCACAGAGAACTGAAGGAATTGTGAAATGTGCACAAAAAAAACACCCTTTCCATTTCAAGAGCACTTGACGAACCATAGAAGGGGGTCCACAAAATACATAAATGGTTGTCGTGGTAGCAAAGACTTGTGAAACCAACAAGGCAAAAACAGGTTGAGATTTTTTCTTTACTTTGACCAAGATGACGAGCGACAAAGAACCCCTGATTTTCATTAATACAATATAGACTTCTTGTCCCCGGCCTCCAAATGCAGTGAGCCGTATTACTGTACAAGCACATCGACGTGCATGAAGACGTGTTTCGTGATACGACACCACCATGAAGGCCAAACACATTCTGGTTCTGGCGACGGCATTGACGTTGGTGGGAGCATTCCTGGCATGGAGTTCGATGGAGAGATTCAGCGAGGCTTCGGCATATGGCCGGTTGGCCCAATCCAGCCTCTTCGACAAGCGAATCAAAGCCTACCTTTTGACGTCGGCATGTGGGAGAAGGAGCGACCATGTCACCGACTGGATCCCCAAGGGCACGTTTGTGCTCGATGGCAATGACGACTACGGCTCGCATGTGCCCTCAAAGTGCAAATCTCATCCTCAATGGGACTACAAGATGGTCCCTTCGTTGGATACAGTAAGCACTACACGGTCGCCTCCAAAGAAGAAGCATCGTCCTCCAGAGAACGACGAGGAACGGGAGATGGTCCGAAAAGACCCCGATCACAAGTTCCGAACGCCCGAGTTCCAAAAGTGGATGGAGATCATCGAAGGCGGCTACAGAAACAAGTACGCCCAGACGCTAAGAGAGTGTTCGAGGGGCCGACACGAGCTCTGTATGCTTCTGGAGGACGACATTGTGTTCATAAACGAGCCCGAGACCAATCTCTTCCGACTGGCGGTGCAAACGCTGGCAAAGTACTCGGGTCCAGAAGTCTCCTGGGACTGTTGCAAGAGAGCCAGTGGGTGGAAGGCTCGAAAAATCGATGGAAACAAAAGCCAATGTCGAATTGTGCACCGAGAATACGCCGGGTGTCTGGCCGACTATTTCGACACTTCAAACGAGCCGGCAGACGTGGCTCTGGCCAGCGGAATGAGGCTTTGCAAGATGAAGCAAAAGTGGTTTCTTTTGGTGCAGCACGTCGGAAGACAGAGTACCATGGGTCATGAGTCGTGACTGCTGTTTACGAGACGGGTTTTAGGTCATTACGTATAATTTAATTTCATGCAATAGATAGCTGTCAGCAGTTAGTTGATCACCAAATCACCTTTTTGAAATGGTAATCGGCACGTTTGACGATGGCACGGAACTTTTTGTCGTTGAACGACGGAGAGAAATCTCGATTGAGAAAAGGCTCGATACTGGAGCTAGGAAGAACCACGCAGTCCTTGTACGAAGATCCTCCACATCGGTACACGGTCGCCTCGTTGGACAGGTGGGCCAAGGTCTCTTCTGTGAGCGCCGTTAGAGGGTCGTCAACCCTGTGAAACGGACCCTTGGACGCATCCATGAACATACAAGACATGTGGGTGCCTTTTTCGCATTCGAGGAGAGCGTGCATGAACGGATCTGCATCTTCGGGGATCTGGCTGAAAGTCCAATTGTCCGCAGAAGGTGTGTCATCATTCCACCAGTTCCGAGCCCCTCCAAATGCCACCGGTTGAACTCCATTTTCGCAGGGCTGTCTTGCCACGTAAACCCCTCGGCCCAGCCATTGAGGAACGATACAGTCTCCCCGTAAGTCGACGATGTAGGGCATCAGTCGAGCATCGTAGACCAGAGGCATGTTGAGAGGACCCTGTAGAAACAGATATGGCTGTTGTGTCGTGGTGTAGAAAAACCATCCAAAGAGCGTCAGCATCGCGACGACAGCGCAGGCGGAGTACACCCGTTGCCGGGTGAGTTTCCGTAGCATGTCCAGACGACCTAGAATTGGTTCTTTCATGTTGAGTTTGGGTTGTATTGTCCAAGGTATCGAAGTTAATGATCTGAGTTTGGGTTACGAGATGTCGATTGAATGTACCCGAATTCAAGTGGTTTTCAGTTGGTAGTTGGTGGAGTAATGATGAGCTGGTTTCTGGTTAGCTCTGGTTTCTGGTTGGCTAAGTTTACTATTCTAGCTACGGCCATGCTCTACAGCACCTAACTATATTCAGCTATATAAGCTAACTACAAGCATGGAGATACTTGTTGGAACACCCCGAAACAAGTCCATCTACAGAGCTCAAATTCGCTCGAGTTCACACAAAAACAACCACACACACTATTGGGCTCATACTCAGCTTAATAATCGAACTTATACAAAAATTGCCTGTTTAAAAGTGTCCATCAGAGCACCCTCCTGTTATTCCCCACACCCATCTAAGTTTGTCATTTTACCTCCCTCAAGCCGTTTGCACCGTGTCTCTAAAACCACTCTGAATAAACTCTACAGCACGTGATGTGAAAATTAAGCACCAACATCGTCCCAACAGCAGACGAAAAGCAGTACCAAACACACCACTCTCACGAACAATGCTGCGACTTTCAGGAGTTAAGTCTGCGGTCCGGAGCCGGGCTGCCGCCACAGCTGCCGCCTCGGTCTTTTCGGGCCCCCAGACCGTGCCTCTTTTGGCCGTGCCTCACGTGCGACATGCCACCAAGCGAGCTGGAGGAGGAAAAACCAACCTCAAGGACTCCATCGGTCGACGCCTGGGTGTCAAGGCCACCGAGGGCACGTACGTCCAGCCCTCGGACATTATCTATCGACAGCGAGGAACCAAGTTCTACCCCGGTGAAAACACATGGATCGGCCGAGATCATACCATCTACGCCAAGGAGCCTGGATTCGTGCGATTCTACTATGATCCGTTCCATCCTACCCGTCGATTCGTCGGCGTCGCTCTGACCCCCGAAGCCCGACTCCCCACCGACCACATGGCTCCTCGAGCTCGACGGTTTGGCCGAAACGTCATTTCTGATCCCAAGAGAGCCGAGGCCGAGCTCGCATGGAGACCCAACAAGGAGCAGCAGCTTCTGGAGGAGATTGCCGAGAAGCGGGCCGTGCAGCAGACCGAGGAGGAGGCTCTCACCGACAAGCTGGCCGCCAAGCTCAAGGAGCTGGGTTTTGACAACAACAACTCTGAGCTGGCTACTCGAGCCCAGAAGATGGTCCACTACCGATCTCTGGGCTGGTCCAACGCTGAGGCCGCTCGATTTGCCGATGCCTTCCTCAACACGACCGTGGACACCCAGGACTTTGACGCGCAGTTCGAGGTGACCAAGTTTGGAACCGTGGTGCCCAAAAGCAGCCCCGAGACGGTGGAGAAGGAGCTGTCCTCTGTTCGAGAAAAGCTGACCAAGGTGCGACAGCCCAGCGCTTTCATTTCGCTGGCCCAGATCGCCAAGATCGACAAAATCATCGACGCGTCCATCTACCTGAGCCAGAGCCAGAAGCAGCAGCTGGCCGACGAGTTCAAGTCGACCACATCGCTTCTGGAGGCCGTCCAGCCCCATGAGGAGGTAGTCAAGGCCGCCAAAAAGGGTAAGGGCAAGCTGGTCAAGGTGTTCAACGCCGAGCGAAAGGGTATCGACTACGTTCTGGCTCCCAAGGACGCTCATCTGCCCGAGGACATTGCCTTCCAGAAGGAGTTTGTTCACTAATTGTATATAGCTAGTAGTAGCAGAAGTAGCATGGCGAAAATGGAATGAGAATGAATGTTTACAGGTCGAAATGAAGGTGCTTGTACTTGGAGAGCAAGCGCCTAGTAGGTGTATCATCAATGGTCTAGCCGTTGCATTGTATGTGATCTATTCGCAATGCACTAAAAACCTTCCTACGGCAGCGACTCCTCGTTTTTGGGATCCAGCTTCTGGGCCTGCGATTGAGCCTCCAGATCGGCCACAAACTTCTGGGCCTCCTCGTTGCCTTCCATGACGTATCTCAGACACACGACGCCTCGTTCCTTGAGAAACGGGTTGTTGGCGTCAATGTTGCAACAGTTGAGAATCTCCGCAAGACCCCCGGCCTTGGCAATGAGACCCTGGACCATGGCCAGCTGCTGTTTCGAGGTGGCTGAGGCTATCTGCAGAATCGACGACAAGAGCTCGATCGTGGCACTCTTGACATGCGGGTAATCTGTGACTTCCAGAACAGACGTCTGGATCTCCTTGAGCTTTCTTTTGGCAGGGTACTCCCTTTGGGCAAAGACGAGGTATTTGGTCACCTGGGTGATGAACTCGGGATAGTCATGCTGAAGTTGGCCCGAACATGTGGGCAGTTTTGGTTCTGTAGCCAGCAGAACGGTGAGAGCCTCGAAACTGAACCGGATCACCTGGGCAGCGTTACAGCTCTTGCTTGCCGTGTCCAGAACCAGCTTGAGCTCTTTCATGGCGAAGGAAAAGTAAGTGATGAACAAATGTTCCAGATCCAGGGGAGTGGATTGGGCCTCCGTCTCAAGGACCTCCTCCAGATCCACAGAGATGGCGTCCTTGACTATAGCCGTGATCACGTGATACTGGTAGCCTGGGGACAGTCGGCCAGTCACCCGGTTGGCAGCCAGGTATCTGAACACGTCAACCAGAGCCTGGTACTCTGGACTGGCATGGAGAGCGCTATCAAAGGTGACAGGAGCAATGAGAACGTCGAGAAGCTTTGATGCAGGAGCCTCGGCGTTATCAAACTTTTTGAGGAGCTCCACGTCATCATTGATAGACTCGCACAGAGTCACCACAAATGCGTAGAGAGCTGTATCCAGCAGTACCTTGTCCCATGCGATTGTAACGGTGTCCTCTCTGTTGTCCTCCTTTTGGGGAACGAAATAAGCCTTGAAAACTTCAGCAGAAACGCCCTGATTGCCGCTGCACAGGTTACACAGCGCCTGATACGCCAAGGGAATCACATTGGCGCCCTTTGGCTCGTCTCCGAAGCTCTGGATCAGTCGAAGAACGTGAGCTGCCCATCCAGACTCGAACGCTGTGATCTGGGCCCGAGAAATGCCACTGGCAAGGATATTTCGGCTCAGCAAAATGACTGCTCGAGCATTGCGGCTGTGGTAGAACTTTCCGTCGTTGTGGAGCTTTGTAGCCTCCTCCAGGCACTGGTTGATGATCTGCCAGGTGTGAGGGTTGCAAATTTCGTCGTGGCTGATTTCCTGGCGAGCAGACTCAGAACAGAGCCGCTGCAGGTCAGCATGCAGGTTTTCGTCCTCTCCGGGCTGTTTGATGGTTTTCAGCGTGTCCTCGAGGTGTTTTTTCATGGTGTTGTCGGGGGGTGATCGAAATCAAATATTAATTATTGGTTTTCTAAATGCACACTAACTTTTGCTTATCTATGCATGCTGTTACTAAGAAGTTGGTGGTGGTATGGAGAGGTGAGTTGATTCATGGTAGGCGGTTGAAATTAGGAAAAATATATACACGTTGGTGCCATGAGTCGATTTCAATTTCTTCCGATGGGATTGATCAACTTTTGCGCGCTCTGAATGAAGGTCATTTGTAGCCGCCTGCATTTAATTATGAAGTCCTATAATTACAAGAGGTCTGATACTGTATTTCGCAACGGACAAGTGGTAATTATATTTATCCGGTCACCACACTAACAATGTCACAGTTGACACAGAAGCATCTCGCAAATATAAATACTCAGCTTTTCCGTCTCCTCCCTCTTTATGAATCTTCACTCATCAGCCTCGCAAAAGCCTGCTTTTTTGCCTGCATAAAGATGTGCTTGCGAGGCGCACTTTACTTCCCCAACCAACACTCCAAGAACGTCTCTCCATCAGACCATAATCCTACCATGGGCGCCAAAACGACCGACAAGAGCACTGGAGCCACGGAGGGTGCTGAGCCAGCAACTACTGAGTCTCAATTGCAGCACAGAGACGACAACGGTTCGAACCCCGCTCCTAAGCAGGCGTCTTCAAAAACAGCCAGTCCCAAAGTTGCTCTAAAACGCCAACATCGAACAACAGCCTCAACAAACTCAGAGGAGGGGTCAAGTAATCCGACCACGCCCACCACCAGCGTGACTTCGACTGTGGAGTCGCCCCGAAAGGCCAAAAAAACTAATGCGGTGGTTGAGGGTGATCCGTCGGGGACCACGGTCAAGCAGGAGCCCGGTGTTGAAGATACAGTGAAAATTGAGCCCATTGAAGACTCTGTCAAAATTGAGCCCCATATCGACTCTGTCAAAGCTGAGCCTGAAGATGTCAAGACTGAAGATATCGCAATTGAGCCTTCTGAAACCAAGACTGAGCCCTCTGATACCTCTTCAACCACCGACGCTGTGGACTCATACCACTCTGTCCCCAACCTGCCTCTGTTTCACGCCATTACCGCCATGTTTGTGCCTCTGTCGAAAACCAACAAACATCGAGCCGAATTGTGTACTCGACACGGAGGAACTGTGGTCACTTCCTACTCAGATAAAGTCACTCACGTGATTGTGGCCAATGGAGTGGCGGTCCCCCAGCTGATGAAGGCTTTGGGGGTACAAGCTGTGCCCAGATCGGTCACGGTGGTCTACGAAAACTGGTTTGCCGACTGCATTGAAGCCGGCAAGATTGTGGGCTTTGGAGGCAAGGAGGTGCTAGGAGTGCCTCGAAAGGGGGATAAGCGAGTTGCTGAGGCAACTGACACAGACTCTAATAAACGACGGCGAGCCAGTGACGCTCCTTCTCGAAGCACGACTCCTCCTGCCTCGCCCAAGTCAAAGTCCGAGTTGCGTTCCGACATGTCTTCGGACGTGATCGAGGCTCGAGGCAAGTCCATGCTGGAAGCGCTTCAGGATGTGCGTATGCAGGATCATGCCCATGCCTTTGCTTCAGAGTGGGAAGGAGATGATGACGATGGAGATTCGGACGATGACGATGACGAACCTCACAAGCACAAAAAGAGCCAGCCTCAGAAACAGGGCGATTGGGTCGACAACTTTCTGTGCATGTCTGGACCCGAACGGGATCCTGTGGATGGAAAGAACCCCAATTGGAAGACCATTGAGGTGTTGGGGCGTCTGTTACAGTACTACGAAGACAAACATGATCAGTGGCGAGCCCAGAGCTACAAGAAAGCCCTGAATGTCTTGAAACGGCAACCCAAAAAGATTACCACGAAAAAAGAAGCCGTCAAGCTGCCTGGAATCGGAGACTCCATCGGGTCCAAGATTCAGGAAATCGTCGAAACCAACGGCCTCAAGCTGCTCAACGTGACGAAACTGGATACCTCGGTCAAGGTGACGTCTTTGTTTGAAGGAATCTGGGGTGTGGGTAAAGCCACGGCCCGAAAGTGGTACAAGGAGGGATTACGGACTCTCGACGATGTCGCCAAAAGGGCCACTCTGACTCCGAATCAAAAGGTGGGGCTGGAACACTATGACGACTTCCAGGCTCGAATTCCACGTGATGAGGTCACCCGACACTTCATGGTGGTCCAGCAGGCAGCACACGAAATCGACCCAGACGTCGAGGCTCACATTATGGGCTCTTATAGGCGTGGAGCAGCCTCCTCGGGAGACATTGACATGATCTTCACCAAAAGGGGAGTCACTCTTGAAGAGCTACAGCCGTTTCTCAAAGAGCTGGTTCATAAGCTGACCGATGAGGATTTTCTCAGATGTGGACTCACTGGAGCTTCGACAAAGTGGTACGGGTGTTCCAAACTCAAGGATATCCCCCAGTGGCGTCGAATCGACTTTTTGCTTGTTCCATGGGCCGAGAAGGGCGCGGCTTTCATCTATTTCACCGGCAATGTGCTTTTCAACCGAAGTATCCGGTTGTTGGCCAACAAGAAGGGCTACAGTCTTAATCAGCATGGGTTGTACGCTGGTGTTTTGCGAGGAGAACGGGGGTCGAAGCTGAATGATGGGTATTTGGTGGAGGGAGAGAGTGAGCTCAAGATTTTCGAGATTCTGGGGGTGCCTTATTGGGAGCCTTGGGAGAGGAATGTCTGACGAGATTTGAACGGAGCGAGTTTTGAGCGAAGCGAAAAACAAGTGGAGCGAAAACCGAGTCTAGCAAAGAGTCTGGTAACGAGTCTGATCATGAAAACGAGTGACAGTCTGACCACACAACTGGTTTCATGAGCCTTGACCAACCGAATCTGAAGTACACAACCGTCCCACGAGTCAAACACCCAACCGTCTTTAGTTAATAATGTCTTTCAATGAAAATACATAATCTCCTGATATTTGTCACTCCCGTGAAGATCATATGACGCATGATGGATCCGTTTTCGGTTGTCATACATGAATGATGCATGCACTATCGAATATATGGAAGCAAAAAGGGTAGTGTCCATGGAGACGGAGGACTGTATGAGTACACCGTGAGATGGGAATCTGGTTTGAGCTGTTTTTACCAGTCACGTGAAGACAGAAGAAGTACGGAGAAGAAAAAGAAAAAGTATTGAGCCGGTTTTCGTACGACAATCGCCTACTAGCTAAGACTGCTCACTGCAACAATTAGCCGCCCTGATTAGTGGATAGAGTTAGGCGCGATGAGGTGGATCTTCTGGAGAGGCGTGAGTTTTGACGTACGTATTGTACTGGAGCTATGAAAAGGCAGGTTGATCCTACAATTGTATTTTTTCCGTCTTTAATTGGTATGGTCTCAGAGCATGTCTGGTCTCTTCATCAGTCAATACATTTAACGTCTCACAATTGCTTGTAGCATTTGGGTTTAGCTGGTATCGGGAAAGACGATTTCAACATGAAGCCTTCCAATTGATGACAAGCGAATGCGATTTTTCTTTTAACAAATCAGTCTTACTAAACAAGCAGAGCTGATGACTGCCATATATTCCAGTTGCTTACGTATTCGCAATTGCGTGAATTGAGCTGACTCGTTTGTTATCGCGGAATCAGATAACCTCAGCAACTAGAGTTAACGTCGTCTACAGCATTCAGGCATAGTCGATTTGAGCCTGTCTTTATATAAGGATCGGTGTCCCCTCCTTCAGCACACACCAACTACCAACTACCAACTACCACTACACACCACCAACAACCATGTCGACAGTTCTCGTCACCGGAGCAACCGGATTCATTGCAGGCCATGTCGTGGGCGATCTACTTTCAGCCGGACACAAAGTCATCGGCACCATCCGACACCTGGACAAGGCCGTCAAACTGATGGAGGCCTTCCCCGAGGCTAACGCCTCCAACCAGCTGCTCTTTGAGACGCTGGCGGACATTCGCCACGAAGACGAGCTCAAACGCATCTTTGAGAAACACCCCGACATCTCTGTCGTGATCCACACCGCCTCGCCGTTCTTCTTCAACTCCAAAGACGTGGTCAAGGACCTTCTGGAGCCTGCTGTTGAGGGCACCCGGGCGGTTTTGCAGGCCACCCAGGTCGCCGGCACCAATGTCAAGAAGATTGTGCTGACCTCGTCGATCGCCGCGATGCTGGATCCTTTCAAAAACAACGACCCCAACTACGTCGCGACAGAATTCACCTGGAACCCCGTCACGTGGGAACAGGCCGCCGAGTCCAACGACGGCGAACTCGCCTACGTGGCCTCCAAGACGTTTGCCGAGCGGGAGGCGTGGGACTACGTGGAGCGCAACAAGCCCCGTTACACGCTGACCACCATCAACCCCGCTGCGGTGTTTGGCCCCCACGTGACCAAACTCGACGCCAAACACCTCAACACGTCCAACGAGGTGGTCAACAACCTGGCTCTCGATACCAAGCCCGGAGACCCGGCGTCGGAGTTTGCCTTCATGTGGGTGGACGTTCGAGATGTCGCTCGAGCCCACACTCTGGCCATGGACCACCGGCTCGACGGCCAGCGACTGCTGCTGTGCAACGGCAAGTTTGCCGCCCAGGATATTCTCGATATCATCAACAAGGACTTCCCCGATATCCGAGGCAAGATTGCCACCGGCAACCCCGGCTCCGGCAAGGAGGAGGCGGCCAAGATCTTCAACTACAACAACGACAAGACGCGCCAGGAGCTGGTGGATCTCAAGTGGATCGGGCTCGAGCAGTCCATTGTGGATTTCACCAAGCAGTACGAGGCAATTCTGCACGAGAAGAAGAAGAAGCATTGGTGGAGTATTTAATGGATTAGCTGATGGTAATGTATCTGCATGATCAGGCTTCTTAGATGCATGGATCAGCTTATCGTTCAAGCATAAAAGCCATGTCTTTCAACTAATTCCAACAGTACTACCTGCGTTGTCTATAGCAAGTACAAAAGATTGTCTCAAACACGCTGGGCTCGAATTTGAGCATTCCAGCTCCCCTTACCCACATTTCAATACAAAAGTGCCGTCATAATTGTATCTCGCTTGTACAAGCTGTAATAGTATTCAGGGATTGGCATTCCCACGGACCGATTATAGACAACTGTAGGACCACAACAACTCATGATCCAGAGCCCCGTTCGAAAAGCAGAATTCACGGTCGTACTCAGAAGACGTATATTACAGCACAAAAGTGTCGTTGGATTCTCCTTATCTCCACTCGTGTGGGGAAATATCTGCCACCTCTTACTGGCCCAAAAGTCGAGATTATGCAGCTCACTTTAGATGATGACCTATTTACCTTGCTATGAACGGTAGTCGAAATACCCCAAGGACCAGGACAACCAGGACGTTTGTTCGTACGGCCCCAATCCTAATTATCGTAGTTCCTAGACAGTACAAAGGTTGGTTGACACCTCTTGATCGTTCTACAATCGCCACACTCAAACAACGTCATTCATTACACATGCTGTATAGCTACAGTAGTCTACTTCTTCTCGGAAAGAGCAGCGACTCCGGGAAGAGTCTTACCCTCGAGAAGCTCCAGAGAAGCTCCTCCACCGGTGGAAACGTGGGACAGCTTGTCCTCGGCGCCGTACTTCTTGGCGACGGTGGCGGTGTCTCCACCTCCGATGATGACGGTGGCTCCGTTGTCGACGGCCTTGACACAGGCGTTGAGAACAGCCTCGGTTCCCTTGGCGAAGTTGTCAAACTCAAAGACACCGGGGGGACCGTTCCAGAGAATGGTCTTGGACTCGCCAATGACCTTCTCGAACTCCTCAATGGACTTGGGACCGCAGTCCAGACCCTGCCATCCGTCGGGAATACCCTCGGCGTCGGTGGCGTGGCCGACCTGGGCGTCCTTGGAGAACTTGTCGGCGGTGACGTAGTCGACGGGGAAGACCAGCTTGACGTTGTTCTTCTTGGCCTTCTCGACCAGACCGGCGACAATCTTGGATCCGTCCTCGTCAAACAGAGAGTTTCCAATCTTGACGTTCTCCAGAGTCTTCTTGAAGGTGAAGGCCATGCCTCCTCCGATGATGAGGGCGTTGACCTTGTCGAGCAGGTTGTCGATGAGCTGGATCTTGTCGGAGACCTTGGCGCCTCCCAGGATGGCCAGGAAGGGTCGCTCGGGGTGCTCCAGAGCCTTGGCGAAGAACTCGAGCTCCTTGGCGACCAGGAAGCCGGAGGCTCGCTCGGGCAGCTCGATTCCAACCATGGAGGAGTGGGCTCGGTGGGCGGTTCCAAAGGCGTCGTTGATGTAGACGTCGGCCAGAGAGGTCAGAGACTTTCGGAACTCCTCGACCTTAGCAGGGTCGGCCTTGACCTTCTTGCCGTCGGCGTCCTTGTGGGATCCCTCCTCCTCGGCGTGGAATCGCAGGTTCTCCAGGAGAATGACCTCGCCGTCCTTGGCCTTGGAGACCTCCTCCTCGACCTTGGGGCCGACGCAGTCGTCCAGGAAGGTGACGGGCTTGCCCAGCAGCTTGGAGAGCTCGGCCTGGACGGGCTTGAGAGAGTACTTCTCGACCCGCTGGCCGTTGGGTCGGCCGAGATGGGAGGCCAGAATCACGGCCTTGGCGCCCTGGTCAATGGCGTACTTGATGGAGGGCAGGGCGGCGACGATTCGCTGGTTGTTGGTGATGGTGGTGCCGTCGAGGGGGACGTTGAAGTCCACTCGGATGAACACTCGCTTGTTCTTGAGATCGAGATCCTTGATGGAGAGCTTGTTGGTAAGAGACATTCTGTGTTAGAGGGGGTGGGGGAGGTGTGGTGGCGTCTGTGTCATTGTCCCGGTGTTCAAAACGTGCCATTGGCCGATAGAAGAGAGGTTCGAGCCAGATCAGCAGGTAGAGACAGAGCCCAACAACGTTGCATCGGTGTCATCAGTGAAGTCATCAATAAATGATGTCATCAGCAATGTCGTGGGTGACGTGGTCACACAACCTGAGCTGAGCGTTGTCTTGTACCATGCTTGCTCAATGGTCAGCCCTTCGAACTCCAAATAACCACTTGCTCCACTACTCGGTAATGTCATTGAGCAATGGTAACTAGTGTCAAATCGTAGCCATGGCGGTGTCTCTGTGTGTCCACCTCAATTGACCAATTGACTGCCTCCGCTTGGCTCTCATCATACTCACCTGAATAAACGGAAGATCGTGAAGTTCGGGGAAAAGAACAACTGCTGATGGGACGGTCTGAAACGTGGAGGGAGTGGGTACCCAACCGAAAACTAGGTTTGGAGAACCAACTCTGTCTCCCTGTTTCTCTCTTCCCTATTCAAGGCAGCTACCCTGGCCCTCCTGCGTTTGGTGCGTTTGAAATGCGCTCATTCTCGTCGGAAGGGCTCGGAAGGACCCGGGGAGAGTGAGCAAGGTGTGGGGGCGATCCTTGAGCAAAAGTGTGCTACAGCTACGGAGCGTATTGAACGACTTTGGTAACAGTTCTGGTGTGATTAGCCGTTAGCACTAATTACTGTAGCTACAGAATCTGCCACAGGAGGGTAAGCTAGACTAAATTATTGGTACCAGATATTCCGCGCAATGGGCTGATTCTGGAAGCACTGGTGCGGCCAAATGAATACGAGCCATTGCTCAAGAATAGATTGAAGTCAATTGGAGTCAATTGCAATTGCGCAATGATTCTGGGTCAATTGGGGCTGACAATTGGGGCTGATAGGGGCTGAGACTTGAGGTTGATGGTGGACATGCTTCCACGGAGTTCTGCTTGGTGGGTTGGAGTGGAACATTTGAGAAAAAAAAAAAAAAAAAAAAAAAAAA
>ULGY01000007.1:522587-621923 GCA_900519085.1 Yarrowia deformans | reverse complement strand
AAAAAAAAAAAAAAAAAAAAAAAAAAAGACGTTTTTGGAGACACACGAAAGCACTACTCGCGTACCAGTGATAAGACCGGCACGTGACAGAATTAGTCCACACGTACGTACACATGCGATTCTGCTCACCATGACCAGGATCGTGAGCAGAAATTGTACATTCGTAATTACGCCAATGCATCAATCAGCCCCAATTGATTAATGGCCTCGTAAGACCTATTCAACCCTTTAGCTACACATTGTTCACCGAAAACTCGAGTTACAGATGTGCTACTGTGAATATCCAAATGCAGGCAGCCGTACAACCCGTATAGGACATGATCTACCAGGTACTACTGTAGCCACTTGTAGGAACTCTCGTCTGTACGAAGACCCCTGTTACACACTGTGGCTATAATAGTGTGTCAGGACAGGGTGTAGGGCGTACAGTTTGGATAGTGCTGTTGCTAGCGGTCTCACAAGAGATATGCAATTGAAGACCAATCACTGCAGTCATGATCCAGTTCAATTGAGTAGTGAGCACTATCTTGCGTTCCTTCAGACCTTGCGTTCTTTCATACCTCGAACATTCGACTACGAGTACCTACATCTGGACAGTTCCACAGTTGGCCCAAAAGACCGCTTCCAGACCGCTTCCAGACCTCCACATTGAACATTCGAGTTGACCACCTTGGCTTTGGTCTGCTGTGACCTACAAGTACATACTTATGAACAAGCGCAGTTCCTTGGCGGTACTACTGTATGACACTTGTAGCTAAAAGTGCGCTTGACTATGATTCTTCTTGCACTACTTGTAGACGCTACAGATAGCACTGTGCTGCAATTGTCAATAAGTCAGTAGCTTCGTCTGTATAATGACGTCGTTATTGTGCAATTAACCCCCTTCCGTTAACTCCGGAACGCTCCACGAAAAGGTACAAGTACAGTTGTGAAGACTCAGGTGGAACCTTGCATGGAGACCAAAGGAAACTCGAGGAAACCCACAAACTCCGCAAAAACCCAGATTTAGAGACATTGAATGTGGGCCCTTTTTCACGTTGTAGCTGTCCGATTCGATATCCGAGAGCACCAACGAACTCGCCTCGTCCGTGCGAGTACAATGCAGTCTTTACAATCCAAATATTGTCACCAAATACCACCATGTCTTCCCCTCCTTTCTCCCCGGCAGTGCACCCAATCCAGTAGACTCGCCTTTCCGGGCTGTCTTAGTCGTAATTTTTTTGGCCACAACGGCTTGCAACGTTCCGAGTTTAAAGGGGGTGGAAAATGGCAGTACTGAAAACCTCGTTATTACGTCACTACCACGTCAAAACACCAGCTGACCACGTCACTACCACGTCAGCCACTTAGTCATCACCCCACAACCCCGCATTTTGCGCATGCATGTGAAAATCGCCTCTGCAAGCAGCCCTCCTTCATTCTCTTGACTTTCTCATCTCGACTGGAGCTTGACTCATTGTTTCGGCTCGGATCAATTGGGAGAGTCGGTTGAACCTAGGCTGGAGATGTTGGACTGGAAGAATATGCGATCAAGGGGGGTCTGAAAAACACGGTGTACGTGATTCAAAGGTGATCAGTGGAAATCAGAAATGCCACGCACGCACCGACTACATGCTAACTCCGATAACGCCGAAATATGAGCGCTTGTCATGACCTCCTGATCCCCCTTCAAAGTTGCTCGACCAACTGCAGGTTGCTATTATAATACTCGCATGTACGGAAACGAACGGGCAGAGGAATGTATAATGTCTAATGGTAATAAGAGTGTCTGTCAGGAGCTGGGGAAATTGCAGGAAGTAGGGGAGGAGGGTTCTAGAGCGGCTATTTAATCATCAGAAAAACCGCCAGATAGCCGCCCAAAACTCCGAATAACCGCCCACCGCCCACTACCTACAACCCACCACTACCCCAGACTCGTAAATAGCGCTATTATCAAACTATACTAAGAGTGTGCATGGTAAACAAACCTAGACTGTCTTTCCTCGGTCAAGATGAGCTGCATTAACGTTCACACCGAGGTCTTGGTGGAGGCCATTACACACTGAAAAGTAGAGCCCAGTGGCAGACGGAGAGAGACGGGGCGGAGACAGGCTCGGAGAGATGCGCTTGTCAAACGGCGCGTGCGTGTTCCCCAAAACTCTATCACTCCGTATTTATATAGTAAGGAGGTTCCGGCGGAGGAGGTATACACACACCACACAACTACAATGTCCAGTGAGTAAAGGGGAGGATTGGAAGAGGGTGACAAGAGATTGATTTGGCCTAGCTATTCGGCAGCTTCGGCAGCTTCGGCAGCTCGTCGACTGCTACTGGACAGCTCGTCGACAGCCATTTGATATCAGTGTTGTGTTAAAGAACCGACTTACCACCACCAGCCTATACTAACCCAGCCAAAGCCATTGAAATTATCGAGAGCAGAACCTACCTCGGAGACGAGGCTCCCATCGTCAAGGACCTGACCGACCCCAAGGTGCTGGAGGAGCTCAAGAACGGCACCGTCAAGGTGAAGGAAAAGACAAAGTACTACGCCGAGCTCAAGTTTGTGGTCCATGCCCCAGTCAAGGGCCTGGTCTACGAGCAGTCCATCTCGCGAATGGGCGTGCCCGTGGAGACCCGAAAGCAGGTGATGGGCGACTACGAGCCCAACACCCCCGAGAACCCCTTCTACATCAAGAAGTTCGACACCCAGGAGGCTCCCTCTGGATTTCTGGTGCGAGGCAAGTACCTGTGCCAGTCCAAGTACATTGATGCCGACGGCACCGTCCATGCCGAGTACCCCTACGGTCTCGAGATTACCAAGAAATAGTCGTCTTGGTGGTATTTATTGAACATCCGATGAGCTGTAATGAAGAGTGATTGGAACCATGCTACAGTCTACTTGTAGATCGACGTCAAGTCTGAGACCAAGCAAGTCTCATGTAGATCAATGGAAATGAATGGAACCAATTGACCAGAGAGTACGAGTACGTACGAGTACAGTACATACAAAACACGTTTCCTCCTCTTGGAAGGTGTCTACTGGTCCTTGTACTTGGTGTACATACGTATGTTAGTCTGCATAAAGACGTTGGAGTGTAACCCTTGGTATCGTACCCTTGTACGGAGTAGCTAGTGCGACAGTAGTGCGATACTACGTTGCTATACTACGATACTGCGACCTAAAGCAATTTATTCAAACACGCGCAAATCCCGCAATCGCACTTGTCCCTCCTCCCTCTGCAAGCAACAATACTTGTTCTGTACTCTTCCGTCGAGGGATTATCCGACGATCCCTACACCTGACCGTTTTAGCCCCGTTCAGCCCCGTTTAGCCGTTTCTGCCACTTTAGCCCGATTCCAGCCCTTGTCCTGGGCTCTAGTGCCATACTCTAATGGCTGAGGCAAATATACGAATCTACGAAAAAGTCGATAAATGCCGTGCTATGAATATGGAGGGTATGGACGTATTACTGTGGTCTATGGAAAACGAAATTCCTACAAGTACGTACGATACTGGCAAGGGTGATTATATTACTGTACAAGTACTCGTACTGTACATCATTCGAATCGGAGCGATATTCGTGCGACTGGAGAGAACGTCCTTCTGCATCAACACTGTGGAGAAGGCTACAGCTATACATGTCCCATTTGGTCTTTATACTAGGACTCGGCGGATCAACTAGAGGACTTGCGTGAAAAACACTGAAATGAGAGTACCAGTATAACCGTGGTACTCCGTACCGATTTCGTCGATTTTCTCACTATATACACGAAAAACAGCATCCTATCTATCACCTGGCACTATCCGCATCCTTCTAGCTATCTGGAAACATGGAAAATATCCGCCTACATGACTTTTACAGTCAACTATTTCCAAGTACGAGAATGCACACAGGGCAATATCTTCTTCGCCAGTCTGCCTAAACACGGCCAAAGTCCTGCGACACAGATCCACAAAAAATGGTACTTTTCATCACATGTCAAATTCATAATTCGTTAGTCTATTGTCTTGTCTATTTGGCGTCTCCATTTTGTACAGGTTCGAGCTCGTCGGACTCTCTCTCCGACGAGCCTGGGTTGTTGTTGTCGGGGCCGGGCGAATGCATGGGGGAGTAGCCCATTGGCGAGTGGTAGCCGTACACGGGGTAGGGATAGTACTCTGGCGGAACCGGAGCCATCATGGGAGGCATGTGTTGGCCATGCATGTGTTGGGCGGGCATATGGTGGCCCATTGGGTGAGCCTGGTGAGCCTGGTGGGGATGATGGGGATGGTGGCCCATGTGCTGCGGCATCATTGGCGGCATGTGGCCCATGTGGGGCATCATGGGAGGCATTCCATGCGGCGGAGGGTACATCATCCATGGCATCATTCCGCCGTTGTTGGCGGCGTTGTTGTTGCTGTTGTTGGTCTGTGGTACTGCCCCTGCTCCGTTCCCTCCACCATTCATGTGTCCTCCATTGTACCGATTGTATCCTCCGTAGTTGCCTCGGCCTCCTCCTCGGCCTCCTCGTCCGCCTCTTCCTCCGCGACGGTTCATGCTGCTGCCACGGCTCTCGTACGTCTCGTCGGACGCGTACTCGTCGTCCACGTCCTTGAAAATGCGTTCGCGCGCCTTCTGGTACGCCTGTTCGCGTTCCTCCAGCGACGTGGACGAGCTAGCGTCGGGTCCAGGCGACCCAGAGGGACCGGGACTAGCTCCCGAGCCATTGACCCACTCCTCGGCTCCAGGCGAGTTGTTTCGCGGCGAGTTTCGACGCATCAGCCGCAGAGGAGGCCCGTTGGAAGGTCCTCCACTGGAAGCAGCGGCAGCAGCAGCAGCAGCAGCGGCAGCTCCTGCCCAGGCCAGCTCCTCCATGGGGATCGAGCCGAGCGGAATGGCCCGGCGCGGCTCTCGGCCAGACTCAATCTCAATCACGATCACCTCCTGCGACGTGGTGGTGTGGGCCAGGCCGTAGTACACCGCCACGTTGTGTGCCAGTAGACGGTTGAAGGAGTTGAGACCGGCGAGGATGAGTGGCGGGGCCAGAGCGGAGTCCGGGGCAAGGCCTGATGCCGGACCAGTAGGAATAGCTGGTTTGACGGTGACTGGAGTGGCTGAGACATCTTGGATGGCTTCTCCCGAGGACTCTTTTTCAGTGGTCTCAGTAGTCTCAACGACAGCACCATTATTAGTGGAATTGGCGCTGCTCGCGTTCACCGCCGCCAGATACGCGAGAATATCGTTCTCGACACGCACAATGAGCATTCGCGACTTGGGCTCCATTAACGACTTGCGCAACAAACCACACACCACAGCTCCATCGCGCAGCGTGATAGGCGGCCAGTCGCCCTCGCGGGGCTGCTGCAGAAACGCCTCCATGGGCCGGGGCAGCTGGGGCGTCACGGTGGGGCGGTAGATTGTGATTTTGTGCGTCTTTTCGTCCACGTCGTAGGTGAAGTTGTAGTACTGCACGAGTTTGTAGATGAGCAACCGGTGGTACGGCGTGGGGCCTTCCACGGTCACGTGAGAGGGCAGGTTGGGGGACGGGGACGGGGAGGATTCGGTTGCTGGAGACGCCTCACTCGCCTCACCAGCGTCGGTTGCCTGGTTCGCCGTGGTGTCCTTTTCGTCGGTCGCGTTTTCAGCCTCCGTCGCCTCGGTCTCCCCATCACGTGCCTCGGTCTCCACCAACGACAGAATACTCTGCTCAATCTTGAGCACGTGATTGCGGGCAGAAATCGTCGCCAGAGCAGACTTGAGCGCCTGGTCGGGCTCCAGAGACAGCGCAGACAGGTGGTTGGTCAGCGACGACACGGACGACGACGCGGAGCCATTGTTGTTGTTGCCTCCTCCAAGCTGCGATCCGGCCGAGCCCGGAGCGCCGCCGTTGCCGGGGTTACCGCCCACGTTGTTGACGTTGCTGTGGTATCCTCCTCCATTGCCTCCTCTGCCGACGCGGGGTCCCTCCGGGTCGACGCCCGACACATCAATGTCGGCCAGCGCCATGACCTGGGGCCGTTTTTCGCGGTAGAAGATTTTGACGGCCTGGCCGTCGACTACCACGTGGTCCAGGCCGTAGTACTCGGCGATGCGGTGGGTTAGCAGGCGGTTGAAGGAGTTCATGGAGTCGAGGGTCAGCGACGGCGGCTTGTGTTGCTGTTGCTGGGCGACGGGCGCCGTTGGGGGAAGCAGCGAGCTCTTTTTTTGGCTGGCCAGAAATTCCAGCAGCTGGTTTTCGATTTTCAGCACCGACAGACGCGATTGCGGCGTCGCCAGAGCCCGTTTGAGCGCGTCGTCGAGGGACATTTTTCTGTTGGTGATGAAAGTGAAAATTAGAATTGGGTGTAGTTTAGGTACAACGAAGTTTAATGTGGTGGGGAGTGCTGCTGTGTTGATGGGAGTGATCAAGCAGTGACAATGTAAAGAGAGAGGGTGGAAAGTGAACGTCCAAAGTGGGTTGGGTTGTGGTGGTTACTGTGGCGCTGACTAAACTGATTGAGTTTGCTAAAACCGCCTGTCACGTGTCAATAAGTTGTGTGCTTTTTCCACTACTCGTACCGGTGCTGTGTTTATGAGATGATCGAGTGAGCGCTATAGACGTAAACCATTTCGAATGTGGAAAGGCTGTGATGAGCGTGTTGCAGCCAAAATTGGATATTTTGGAATCCGAAGAAATGGAGCAAGTTGGTTGGCCGCTGATAAATCACCTGACGAAACCATCCAATCTCTCAGCCCGCCAATTCGCCCAACCTATGCCATCCTTCAGCCCGAACACATCGTTGCTGAACTTTGCCGAACTACACACTCATTAAAGTTCAGGCCACGACATGATGTTGAGTTGGTCTGGCAAAGGCCGGGAGAGGGTTGAGGTAACGGTGAACAAGACTGTGGACAGAGAGCCGTTGATGGGTTGGTACAGTTGGTGATGGTTGTTGGACAAAGGCATTTGTGACCCCGCAACCCGGGGAGTTATATAGACAAAGCCAATGACATGGACTCTGTAACCTCGAGACCCTCCTCCACTCACTCGTATCGTACATCCCAAGAGCAGGGACACGGACTAATAATTACGGATCTGTATATTTACAGCAGGTACGGATTCGGCAGGGGGTAAGGGTGAGAGTGGTAAGCGTGATAAGAGGAAGGCATTAGAGGAGGATAATCGTATTATTGACGGGGTCGTACGTAGGTAGGGGGTGTACTGAGGGCGATTTTCCACGAGTACCGTGCTTGCACCTGGCACAAACTGCACCCATTGTATCTCTTCGAATCGCATCTGTTCTGTCTCGTCACCATTAAGTTAAGGTCCCGGATAAGCTGACTTGACGATAATAATCGGGGTCCGTACGTTCAGCTGTGATGCGAGAGTGCAGTGAGGTGGACAGCACGTTAGAACAGTAATGGGTAGAAACGCACGTACCGTGGTACCGGTTCTTGTAGAGTCGTGCTGGGGGGCGGGGGGGTTCAATTACCACCAAAACAGTCTCACTCTACTCCTTGTCTTGCGGTGATTCAAATGGTGCAAAAACATCGACGGGTGAGTGTCAACATTTTGAGATATACGTCTATGCTTTTGATCGTGGTACGATACAGTACTACCGGATCGAGTACTTGTAGCCATTATGCTTGACTGGCTGTAGCTAAGAGATTAGAATGCCATTGACATATCGTACTGGTACTCACAGACTATCCCACAATCTATACCAGACAAGTCTGGGTGGCAAAAGCACTGAATAGATAGTTTCAAGAGATCAATTGGTTTGTCGCACGGGTTGATTGTTTGATTGATTCTACAGGCTGAGTGAATTCCCGTGTACGGCAGTATCGTAGGTCTACTCCCGTCAGATTACGTAACACACCAACCGCCCACACGATGTCCCAACGCACCCTAACTTTCAGTATTGGAGTGTGGCAATAATTCGCCATTTGGATCAGAAAGTACACCAGTACAGCACACACCATGTCCTCAGCAGAAGAAGTGAGTACTATGGAGCAGATGGATAGATGACACGTGACGTTCTTGACTAACGCAGATTCGACTCAAGCGACTAGCACGTCTCGGAGGAGGGTCTGGGCTGTCCAGTCCAGGTCCCTCCAGAGATGAGACTGACAAGGAGTCCGACAAGAACGAAGAAGCCAGCACGGAAGAAGTCAACAAGGAAGAGACCAAGAGACAGACACCCGAGAAGAGCGAACAGTCTACAAAGGGCACCACCCCCACAATCAAACCCAAGATCAAAATCGTGCCCAAGGCTTCCCCCACAGCCTCAACCACAGCCGCCACATCTACCCCCAAGGCTGCACCACGACCGACACCTCCTCCGTCGGCTTCTCTGACGGCACCTTTCCAGCAGTACGAGCAGGACGCAATTGAGAGCATTCTGCGAATCTCGGTGCGGCAGAAACCGCGATGCACCCAGCTCAATTCCGTCAAGGAGGAGCTGGAGGCCGAAAACAAGCCTGTGGCGCTCTCCCGCGACAATCTCGAAGACGCGCTCTTCAGCCACCTCACGGGGTCCAAGACCGTCTTCCACTACCTGATGGAGAGCTTTCTGCGGGCCAAAAAGGACCTCGCCGTGCTCAACAAGGCGGACACGAGCTCATCGGTCGATGTTCCGGCCAAAAGGGAGCTGGTCAAAACCATCATGGAAATGACCACCCGCTACGGACTGCTCTACGTGTCTGTGCCGGACATGTACGAGCAGGCGGAGGGCATTCAGGAGGTGCTCAGGCTGTCGCAGAACGGCTCGCTGTCGTGGGAGTTCATGGACGAGATCTTCACCCGGGCCCAGACGGACGGCGACATGGGCTCCGTGGCCGGCAAGATTCTGCAGGACGTTAACGGGCTCATTCTCAGCGCCAACCAGGACGCCTCTCAGTCGGCCACCGCCGCTCTCTACTTTGTTGCCCACCTGTTCAGCAACAAGCTGTTTGCCGGCGCCGTGCCTGAAATCGAAGGGTTTGTCGAGAGCGGCTCCAACGACGAGAAACCCGCAGACATTGAGAAAAACCCCGCGGGTCTGGGCCCCGTTTTCGCCATTTCTCCTCTGCATGGATCCACCGCCCTCACCTTTTTCCCCATTGGTACTCCCGAGCAGATGATGGATCCACGAGGCAACGCCGCCAACGGAGTGCGGGCCGAGTCGCGAATCGTGCAGGACCAGCTCTTCCAGATTGTCGACAAGATTGTGCGGGCGTCTCCCCAGGCACGTGACTGCATTCTGCAGTACTTTGGGCGGGTGCTCAAGTGCAACCACCGACGAAGAGCTACACGTCTTCAAGAGGGCACCACGTCGTCCGACGGCTTTCTGCTCAACATTTTCTTCGTTCTGCTCAAACTGGCCGACCCCTTTGTGGACAATGGGTGCTCCAAGATTGACAAAATCGACATTGACTACTACAGCCGGACCAAAAACGCGGTGATTGACATTTCCGAGGAGACCAAGATCCACGCCGACTCCACCGAGGCCGCCGAGTACTACGGAGAAGACGGGAAAAACGCCGACAAAAAAGACCTGGCGCCCAACTTCATCTCCCACGTCTTTTTTCTCACAGCCGGATACCTCTACTACGGCTTTGGAGGCGCTCAGCAGCAGGTGACGCGGCTCAAGGAGCACCACGATCAGGTCAGAGACTACCTGGACAACTCGCGGGTCCAATACGCCAATGTCCCCGAGGCTCAACGAGGAGCAGTCAACATGCAGCTGCAAAAAGTGGAGAAGATGGTGGGGTCTCTGGCAGCCCAGCGAGCCGCGATTCTGGCCGTCATTTCCGAGCAGGACGTGTGCGTCCAGGTACTGCAGTTTGCCATCTTCCAAATGCACTATCTGATTCGCGTTTTGGACCCCTCCCACAGCTACCCCAAGGGAGGCGAGATTACGCTTCCTCTCTACACCGGTCGCAACACGGGCCCCATCGAGTACCTTCCCGAGTACCTGATTGAGGGTCCCGTGGGAATTGTCAACGTCATGTGTCGGCACAACACGATTTTGGCGATGATGTCGCCTCTGGTGGACGTTTCTGCGCTGGTGACCTTTGGAGTGGTCTTCCTGCGACACTCGGACGTGATCAAGAACCCGCATCAGAAGAGCAAGATTGTGGAGATGCTCTTCTGCGGCACGCAGCCCATCTACAAGCAGAACGACGGCTTTCTGGTGTCGACGTTTAACTCGCAGAAGCTGGCTCTGGAGTCGCTCATGCACTCGCTCATGAACATTTACATTGAGTTTGAGCAGACCGGAGCGCACACGCAGTTCTACGACAAGTTCAACATCCGGTACTACGTGTCGCAGATCATCGAGTCTATCTGGAACAATGTCAACTACCAGAAGCGGCTGGAGAAGGAGTCCCACGACAATATTGACTTCTTTGTGCGGTTTGTGGCGCTGCTGCTCAACGACGTCACCTATCTGATGGACGAGTCCGTCAGCAGCTTGACCGAGATCCGTCAGATTGAGGCCGAAATGGCCACCATGACCGAGGAGGAGAAGACGTCCACCCACGCCCAGGAGCTGCTCAAAAAGTTCAAGACCGCCGAGCGCAACATCAAGGGCTGGATGCCGCTGACCAACAAGAACATGAAGCTGCTGGATCTGTTCACCCAGGCCGTGCCCGAGTCGTTTGTGTCGCCCGAAATCGTCGACCGACTGGCAGCCATGATGAACCATAACCTCAAGGCTCTGGTGGGCCCCCGGTGTCGCGATCTCAAGGTCAAAAACATGCTCAAGTACGGCTTTGACCCCAAGGATCTGCTGGTGAAGCTGTCCAAGGCGTACTACAACCTGCACAAGCAGGACGCGTTCATCCAGGCCATTGCTCGAGACGGCCGTTCGTTCGACCCGGCCAACTTCACCCGCGCCATCGAGCTCATTTCGCGCTTCAACCTCATGCCCCGAGAGTACCTGGACCAGATTGTGGTGCTACGTGACAAGGCGTCGGAGGTGGCTGCCCAGGACGAGGAGGACGAGCAGGATCTCGGCGACATTCCCGACGAGTACCTGGATCCGCTCATGTACACGCTCATGACGAACCCTGTGATTCTGCCGTCGTCCAAGATCAGCATTGATCTGGCCACCATCAAGTCGCATCTGCTGTCCGATCCCAAGGACCCCTTCAACCGAGCTCCTCTCAAGCTGGAGGACGTGTTGCCGAATGAGGAGCTCAAGCTGGAGATTGAGAAATGGGTGAAGGAGAAGCGAAGTGCCGCCAAGGCCAAGGATGCCGATGGGGATGTGGCTATGGGGGAGTAAGTAGTGAATATGAACTGACTGGAGTAGTACTGGGTGAATTGTGGCGGCAGAGCTGAGTTGAAAGCTGATTGTAGGATAGCTTAGTCCTGGAACTTTTCTAACATCTATAACTATATACCAATCTAACATGTTCTAATTACTTGTGCTCCTGCTGCTCCTTCTTGTTCTCCTTGTCAATGGCGTAGACGACCTGCCGTCGGGCCCGTTTCAGCTCGGTGGCTAGATCTGGAAGCTGCACCGTCTCCACGATATGGTCGATGCTGGTATCGTCCACCAGCAGCGAGTTTTGCACTGTTTCCGTGGCGACAGAGACAGGCACCGCTCCTTCGTCTTCGGCAACCCTGGCCACGTTCTTGAGAACGTCCGTGTCCTCGGCGGTGTTGTAGGCGTTGAAAACCTGCTCCGACGCCACAAACTCCAGGTGGTTGTCTTCAATCAGATGCTTGAGGTGGTTGGCGCCCTCCAGAGCCTTCCAGTGCGACCAGCACCGGAAAACCAGGTAGAATCCGGGCAGGTTGGGCAGCACGGGCAGTAGCGCCACGGGCAGAGTCAGCGGAGCTCCAATGGCGGACCAGATCATGTATTTTCGGTGGTGTTTGGCGCCGTCGGTGGCCAGCTTGAGCAGCTGCGACTTGACCTGATCCACGGTCGTTAGATGCTTGGGGAACACCAGCGGCACCTTGAGCAGCTCCTCGTGATGCCGCTTGGCAATGTCTTCCAGCTTGACCACGGGCAGCTGCTCTGCAACGGGCAGCTTGTCGTTCTTCTCCATCAGCTCCTTTTCGTCCTGGGCCTCAATCTCCTTGAGACGGCGCAACACGGCCGATTGCCGGGGGATTGACTTGAGCCCCCACTCCTCATAGGGTATTTGCTCGAGCATCTTGTTGGTCCAGAACACAATCTGCTTTTTCCACCCGGTTTCCGAGGTTTCAAAGTCCTTCCAGACGGTGCCAAACTTCTTGACCAGCTTGTCGTCGAGCCGAGGGGTCTGCGACGCTGGAGGAGTCACGGGCGTTTGCACGCAGTAGACCATGGCCCGTCTGGCGGTCAGCGGGGTGAACACGAGCTTCATGGGGGTGGCGCGGGAGCTGTAATGAGAGAGGAGGGGTGGTTGGTGGACGGAGTTCGACGAGACGGTCAAACGCAAGGATAAGAAAATATACACTTTAGGAATTCAACCTAAGCGAAATACATGTAACTTTATATGAGTTGTGAAGAATATGTGAAAAAATGGGTGGCGTCTACAACGGGTCACCGAAACAGGTGTGGATCTGAAAACGGCAGAACTCGTATCATCGGTACGTCTATTTTCGATGTCTGCCTTTTTTCCTGCGCCTCAATGGGTCCTACAGCACTATACCGACAGCATCGTCATGTGCAAGGAGGCTGAATAAGAGTGCATGGTTGAGGTGGGAAGGGGGTTCTTGGAGTGGTCTTGGATACGGCGATTGGGTGGAGATTTCGGATGATCTGAGGTGTAGCTGGAATGTATGGGAGGAGAAGAGTGGATTGAGCTTAAGTAAGCGCAAATCCACAAAGTATTCGTCGAGATAGTCTGACTAAGACTTTTTCTCAGATTCGACTTTCCTCCCATTCGCCGTTTTAGGTTGACGCGAAATAAATTTGGGACGTTTTTTCCACGGCTGAGTAGCACAGCCCAGTGGGCCTAGGTGGCGTCGAGCGGGAGTCGAGCGGGTATAGGCGGTTGTGGGTGGTTGCGTAGAGCTGTATTAGTCAGCTGGATTTGTGTTGGGACCTGTTTTTCGTCTCTAACTGTGTATATACCCCATAACTCCTTAACTATGTTCTAACAAAGTGACTCTGGTCCTCAACTAAAATCCACCTAATCATGTCCAATTGAGACTCCAAAAAGGCATCACATTGCTAAAGGCTAATAACGATTGGCTGCGTCAAATCGGTGAGGTTGAAGAGGTGTATAGGGGGAGACTATATGACTCTAGAAGCCGGCCAACACACCGATTCTCCGCGGTATTTCCTTTGTTGACCAATCAGAACGTTCCAATTACACAGCTGCATCTCCCTAGAGCCCCCTCTGTTGCTATAATGTCTCAAGACATGGGTTTCAGTTTCACGACCCAGGCTACAACATCGGTTTGCCACTATGGCTGCGTCTTACACGCACCTTTAGCAATGTATCGATGCGTGGGTGGGTCTGAAAAGGGAGTGCGAACCGGTGATTACATAAGAGGGTGAAAACGGCCCAGATTTGGTGCGTGCGAATCACGTGACCGGTCACTCTACGCGTGTGAAAATCGTGCAATAGAGCATGAAGGTGGACGATGTTGAACGCTCTATTAGTGACCTGGTACAGACTCTACATTAGCGCCGTCAGCTGTAGTATATCTCCCCTCAAAGATTAGAGCAGCTATGACGTAGACCAGAGGTAGCCCAGTCACGTGCAGTCCAGTCACGTGCAGCACAGTCACGTGACGTCTTGCGTCAGCCAGGGTCATTCGATGATCTATCGTGCCAAATGGAGATCTCACTCAGATCACGCTCACGCGATCTCGCTTCGAATGTATAACTTTACAACGTTTTCAGCGCTTGATAAACAACACTGTCTACACTGTCCGCCTGACAGCTGTCACTGATTGCACCTGCCGTGGTAAATGTCGGTCTGTGCCAGTTGATGAAAATGACGTGTTTGTACATGCTCATTTTGTTCTTCCCCAAATTGGTCAAAGGGCGCTCCTTGTCTAGACTATGGAATGGGGAAATAATGCAGGGGGGCAGATTTAGCGAGATGTTCAAATTGGTTTTTTATGGCGAAATGACTAAAACCATTGCACTAAGGGGAGGTACCAGACGCTGTTAGTAAACAGAAACCGTGCGGAGTACGAGTTCTCTTATGAAACGCTCGTCCACTTGTACAGGCACAGGGCAAGATAAGCAGGTCTCCTGTCCCACCTCAGGCATACTCTACCAGATACATTGCTGTCAGAAACCTCCACCTCCACCTCCAATGCATAGCAACAGAGATTAGTGCGGCGTTCCAGAACATGGCATATATTCCCTCATGGGCGTAGGAGAGCGATTGAGGGACTTATTTGTGGCACCCTCCGTACAACATCTGATTGTAGTAGTGCTATTTAAGTACCTGTAGCATCCCTACAATCGCTTGACGGTACAAGTACAATGTGGTCGCAGAGGTCACTTGGCAAAACTCGTGTCAGCTTAAAAAGGTAGCTCTAGATATTGAAGCTGAACAACTGTAGACAGCGTGACAATGACAGCTCAAGATACAGCAAAGAGTCCTACAACACAGCAGAGACAGTTGAGCAAGTCTGGCAAATACTCGACCTCTCAGACCCAATTTATTGCGGGCGCAATCGGAGCGGTATATGCACCACCCGTCAAATGCACCAGCAATGAAGACCATAAATGACAATCTAAGGGGCAGGAAAACGGGCATTTTGTAGAGCCCAGAACAGCGCCCAGAACTACGCCCATGGTGAGTCTTTTGACCTAAAGACAACACCAATCGAACCAGCACACGTCTCCTGATGCGATGAGCGGATCTCGGCGATCGACAGCCGCTAGCAACACCCTTTTCTACCGGTCTCTCTACCTTGTACATCCTCTCCCTGCTTCCTCCACATAACGCATGAAGCTTGGCTAAAAACACCTTAACCCACTCTAACTCCAACCCAAATCCGCTTCCAAACATCTGACCCTAAAACTGTTTGTAAAACGGGCATTTGGAAAAAAGGCACACCAACCTCTTGAAGAGACGGCTTTGCTAAAGACCACACGGTACTGGAGGAAAGAAGAAGGGAACTGAAGAACTCGCAACTTGATAAGCAAAACAAACACGACAAACGCCCTGATAACCACACCGCTACCAACGGCCATGCCATCCCACGATAATGGCCTCGCACCTGATGACCCGGGAACCGACCACCACGATGTCAATACCTCCCATACAGCCGGTAACTCGTCTGTGAATGGCGTCACCGAACCGCCCCCGCCGGCAGCCAACAAGAAAATGAAAACCAGCCAGGACCAGCAAATACACGACCAAAAACGACCGTCCTACGAGTTTCCAGCAGCCTCCACAGCAGCTTACACGTCTGCTCCAACGTCGTCGCAATCCAACGGCTCAGCATTAACATACACAGACACTCAGACTCACCCGACGTCCCACCTGCCCACGGGGCCCACAGGCGGCGCGTCGTCGGCAGCAGCAGCAGCAGCAGCAGGCGAAATCCCGTTTCCAACCTACTCGTCGCCCTCCAAGCCCCGCAACCGGGCCATTTCAGGAGGCACCGCGGGACTGTCGTCGCGGAGAAACACGTCGTCGTCGTCCAAGTCGCAGCAGTACGAAACCAACTACAAACACGTGGCCAGTACCATCCCCGTGTGGCTCATCGAGGACATCGGAGACCAGGAGTTCTCGCCGCAGGTCAACAATAACTACAACTCGTTCCAGACCGACAGCGGCCGAATCACCGAGATTGCGGAGGGTGACTCGGACCAGGCCATTTCCGACGTGGACAACGGCGAAGGAGTGGCTCCAACTCTCAACTGGCGACGACGGCTGCCCACGTCGTCCTTCAACTTTGCGTCCCCGCAAACCACAGCGCTACGGCCCCTCCAGGGAGTGCTGGTGGCCCCGCTCAAACTGCATACCCACATTTTCCGACACCACCGGCTCAAGTACGTCCAGGGCGAGTCGAAAAACCGATACGTGGAAACCAACCCGCATTACCAGTGGGGCACGTTTGCCAACAAGGTGATTCGACGAGACGTGCTGGGCAAGGAGGAGATTGTGGACATTTCGGAGCTGGAGGGCCAGTACGACTTTGACTCCAAGTACGGCGGCGACGACGGGGGCCAGCTGGGCTCCACGTCGTGGTTTCTCAAACGAAAGCTCAAGGGCTTCATCAGCCTGTTCCGCAACATTGAGGACGACGACAAGTACAAGCGAGGCGCGGATCTCAACTTCCGGGAGTTTGTGTCTGAAAAGTCGCGGCAGTCGTGGAAACCCAAGTTCTACGTGATTCTTCTCAACGACCCCTACGTGCCTCTGACGTTCCGAACAATCATGTTCTCGCTGTCGTGCGTCGCTCTGTCGCTGTCTGCGTCGGTCTTTGTGCACTCGAAAAACAACACGCCCATCTCCATCCCACAGCAGCCGTCGACCATCATGGCCATCGTGGTGCAGTCCATCGCGCTGGTGTACATTGTGTACATCACGTACGACGAGTACTCGGGCAAGCCGCTGGGTCTTCGAGACGCCGGCTCCAAGATCCGGCTCATCATGCTGGATCTTCTATTTATTATTTTCTCGTCCGCCAACACGGCTCTTGCATTCAACACCATGTGCGACCAGCGCTGGGTGTGTCGGACCGACCACGATCTCAGCGACCCGGACCCCATGCCCTACAACTACGCCATGTGTTCGCGGCAGAAGGGTCTGGTGGCGTTTCTGCTCATGATTCTCTTTTCGTGGGTCTCCACTTTTAGCATTAGTATTTTCAGACTGGTGGAGCGTGTTGCTGGAGACAAGCAGAACTAGGGGCGGAGGACATCACATCACACTATATACACCATCTAACAGCATTCCAGTAATACAATACATAGATCACGATAAATTACAAGAACCTGGACCATGGAATCTGGGGCTGACACTGAAATAATAAACCGCCGGTACGGAGTACATACTGTACAGCTGTACGTAAGACTTCTTCCCAGGGTGGTGTTAGTTGCTGTGGTTAAAAAAAAAAGGATCCATCTTGTTGATTATACTTGTACCCACTTGAGTTTGTTGCAATAAAGGATGTCCTCCAACTACTAGTACGAGTACGAGTACGAGTACAAGTACTTGTATGTTGTACATACGGAGTAAATACTCGTACAGTACACTCTTATGTACACTCGTACAACACTCGTATCGTATCGTACATCACCTTGTAATCGAACAGCACGGCAGGGTAAAAGGGTGTGTTGAAGCTGATTTTAGGACTTGATCAGCCCCAAGCTCATGGCGTAGTAATCACAATCTAGCCATCGTTGATATGACAGCTACTCCTAGCCGTACCTGTAGTTACCTCCTGTATGGAATACAACGTTGGTACTGGATCAGTCCAGTGGCGACTTAGTCATCTTTGGTGTGGGAGGTTAAAGAAGCTTATTTGGCTGTTTGACTGTCTGTCTGTCTGTTGGGTGTCACACTTCCAGGCACACACACATCAAGTGGAACGCTATATGCTGTACACACCACCCTACCTTAGACACACACACCCTCCTTCTCCATCCATCTGTCCAGCGCTACATCTGGCAATTCAGCGATTTCGAATCGACAGAACGAGATAGAACACAGCAGGTGAATTGAAAAACGGCCACGACAAGACACCACTTTTGACCACACTTTTGAACACCAACTTTTGAACACGCCATCTGAACTCCACCAACATGGTAAACACACCACCACTT
This sequence comes from Yarrowia deformans, assembly GCA_900519085.1. NCBI lineage: Eukaryota > Fungi > Ascomycota > Dipodascomycetes > Dipodascales > Yarrowia > Yarrowia deformans. The sequence continues at coordinate 604,258 of ULGY01000007.1, read as the reverse complement.
CCCCGCGCCGACGATATCGACGCCACCTGGAAGTACATTGAAGACGGAGTGGGCCAGGTGCTGCGAGATGACCTGGCCCATGGAGCCGGGCTGTCGTCGCAGATGTACATGAACCTGTACTCGGCGATCCACAACTACTGCGTGTCGCGAGACAGCAACCGCAGCGTGAGTCTGGCCAGCCGAGGAGGAGCGGGCTCCAGCACCCGGGGCGCGCAGCTGATTGGCGCAGACCTGTACTACAAGCTCAAGGGTTTTTTGGAATCGCATCTCAGCTCGCTCGAGGCCGAGGCCCAGCCCATGAGCGGTGGCAACCTGCTGCTCTACTACATCAAGTGCTGGGATAAGTACACTGTGGGAGCGCAGTACATCAACCACATTTTCAACTACCTGAACCGCCACTGGGTCAAGCGAGAGCGGGACGACGGTCGCAAGAACGTGGTGGACGTCAACACCATGTGCCTGTGCGCGTGGAAGGAGTGCTTTTTCGATCCTCTGGAAAAGAAGGTCATCGACGCGCTGCTGGAGCAGTTCACCCGGCTGCGAAATGGCGAGTCCACCGGCACCATCGACATCCGCAAGGTGGTGTACTCACTGGTGTCTCTGGGGCTGGACCAGCTCGACATCAAGCGAGTCAACCTGCAGGTCTACGAGCAGGCGTTCCTGCATCCCTTCATCCAGCACACCAAGGACTACTACACCAAGGAATCGGCCCTGTTCCTCCAGGAGAACACCGTCGTCGACTACAACCGCAAGGCCGAGCAGCGGCTGGCCGAAGAAAAGGGCCGCGTCGACGTCTACCTGCATCCCTCGTCCGAGCAGCGGGTGATCGAAACCTGCCACGAGTGTCTGATTGCCGACCACGCCGAGGTCATCCGGTCCGAGTTTGGCTCGCTGCTCCAGGGTTACCGTGAGGACGACATTCGGCGGGTCCACGTGCTGCTCAGCAAGGTGGACGGCGCGCTGGACCCGATTCTGCCCGTGTTCGAGTCGTACGTCAAGCAGGAGGGCGAGAACGCCGTCAAGCAGCTGGCCAAGGACCTCACCGGCGCCGTCGACGCCTCCACCTACGTCGACACGCTCATCGGCGTCTACGAGCGGTACGTGCATCTGGTGGAGGTGGCATTCAGCAATCACACGTCGCTGCACAAGGTTCTAGACGCCGCATGCCTGGCCTTCATCAACAAAAACGTGATTGCCACGCCAGACTCGCCCAACAACAAGTCGCGAGACTCGCGGACCCCCGAGCTGCTGGCGTCGTACTGCAACACGCTGCTCAAGAAGACCACCAAAACCACCGAGGACTTTGACCTGGAAGCCAAGCTGGAAAACGCCATTGTCATTTTCCGGTTTCTGGAGGAGAAGGACGCGTTCCAGAAGCATTACACCCGTAACCTGGCCCGACGTCTGGTCTACAGCTCGTCTGCTTCCGACGACGCCGAGCGGTCCATGGTCAACAAGCTCAAGAACGAGTGCGGCATGGAGTACACCGGCAAGCTCAACAAAATGTTCCAGGACATTTCCGTGTCTGGAGAGCTGCAGGAGGAGTTCAAGGAGCGGGTGCAGCAGAAGCGACAGGACGCGGCCGCCTCGGGCGAGGAGGCCAACCTGGTCGACTTTTCCCCGACCATCATTGCCGAGGGATGCTGGCCTCTGCCCTCCGTCAAGGACGGCTTCCGGCTGCCCAACGACCTCACCAAGACGTACGAGGCGTTCACGCAGTACTACCAGGCCAAGCACCAGGGCCGAAAGCTCAAGTGGCTGTGGAACTTCACCAAGGGCGACGTCAAGATCCACACCAAGGGCTCCAAGATTGGCTACTCGGTCACGGCGTCCATCTACCAGATTGCCATTCTGCTGGCGTACAACGACGCCGACGTGCTGTCCGTGGCCGATCTGCAGGAGATCACCGGGCTCAGCAACACATACCTGCAGGGCTCTCTGCAGCTGATTCTCAAGTCCAAGTTTCTGGTGGCAGAGGGGGTGTCTGGCGACCCCAAGGACCTGGAGCTGAGTCCCGAGACGCGAATCGCGTTCAACCAGGACTTCAAGTCCAAGAAGATCCGAATCAACATCAACGGAGTCATCAAGACGGAGGCCAAGGCCGAGGCCGAGGAGACCAAGAAGGCGATCGAGGAGGATCGAAAGTGGTTCCTCCAGGCCACGATTGTGCGGGTCATGAAGGCCCGAAAGACGCTCAAGCATACCGCTCTGGTCCAGGAAACCATTGTGCAGTCCAAGAAGCGGTTCCATCCCAAGATTGGCGAGATCAAGAAGGTGATTGATGATCTCATTGAGCGAGAGTACCTGACTCGAATCGAGCAGGACAAGTATGAGTACGCAGCATAAGAGAGTGTGAGTAGGGAAACGCAAATGCATTCTACACTACAAGTAATAGATGACGATATAAAGAAAGACGTGTTTTAGTAACTGTAACCGAACCTCTTCAGCGGAGGTTGTGGGGTTGTTGGCGATGCTGAATGGACACAGTCAATTTGCCGTTGTCCGATTGAATTGTCAGGTGTACCAAATGATGGAGACGTGTCTACTTTCAAACAGATCTGCAAAAACATTTATGGAATGTCTCCCACATCCGCAGATGTCAAGAGAATTAAAGATAATCCGTAAGTATAATTTGGTTGAGTTTACTTGGGATTTTAGTGGAAGACAGACGATGCGAACTTGCTCACTTCAGAGGAGCTCAAAAATGAGAATTTCAATTAGTCGAGTCAAAACATGACTAAACTGGTGATACAGCAACTGCTGAACTTGTCTTAGCGGAGTTCAGCACAACAGGAGCCTATAATCTACACATGTACATACAATCACAGTCAACATCCAGTCCACCTGTCTCTGACCACATCATTCCGTCTTCCACTAAATAGCTCTCTTCTCTCAGACGACTCACAATAGCTACTTGTCTATCATTTATTACCATGGGTCTCGTCGACTGTCTGCTATACATTTACTGTACCTGTAGTTATTCCGTAGATTGTTTGTAACTTCTGAACAGACCGTCTTTCCTTCCGTCGGTTCTCTCACCAGTACGTACTGTGATAGTATGACTGGACTAAGACTGCTGCTAGTTCTACGTGACTGTACTTTTCCAGTCTGTCGGTTGGACCCAGTCTTAACCAAAGAGATGCATTTTATTTGAGCCACTACCTAATGAACAATGTTGATGTCAGCAAAATCGGGCTCCACCAGCTTTTCAATCTCATGCGACAAAGCCATGACCCACTGCTCCTTCTCCTGACGCGATCGGGCCACAAAAATGTACCGATGGCCGCTGACTCCCAGCCGATTGACGGTTCGCAGCTTGGTGGCGGAATTCGTCGTCACGGCCTTCTTTCGCGGGAACCACAGAATGATGCAGCGCAGCGTCTCGCTTTCGGCAGACTTCCAGCCGTCCTTGTAGATGCGAGGCACCACCTTGTCGGACACCAGGTCGCTCATTTCGTCGCGGGTGAGAATGTCGGACTCGGCAATGTTGCCCGAGTACACGTAGGCTTCCTTCAGAGGAATGTCTCGGAACCGCTCGTAGTCCACCTTGTCCATGGGAATGCCTCCCAGAGTCCGGCGGTAGACGTCGTAGAGAATGAGATGGCCATGGCAGAGCACGGCGTGGTACAGCTTGAAGGAGCCGTGGGTCCGGGTCTTGTGGTACAGCATGCCCTTCATGATGATGGAACGGGACCACGAGATGCCTGACACGTTGTAGAGAGTGGTGGAGGCCGAGGCTCGGGCAGTTTCCCATTTCGGAGAAGACTCTCCCACAGCAGCGTCCAGCTTGTCGTCAATGTACAGACGTTTCATGTTGTTGGTTCGGAAGTCGGCCGACACCTGCAACTGGTGATGTGCCGCCACCTTCCAGTAGGCTATGAGGTCCTTCAGCTTGTTGACCCACAGGTTGCGGCAGTGGGAGTTGTAGGCCTGCAGACGGACAATGAGCCCGTTTTCCATCACCAGCTCGAATGTCTTGTGCTCGTCAAAGGAGTCGACCTGGCCATCCTCTCCTGCCAGACCGGTGGACGAGTTGCCATGCAGAATCTGAGAGCCGTCAAAGTCCACATTGTTGTCTTCGTTGCCAATGCTCTCGTCAATCCCCTCCTCCTGACGTTTAGTGGCTCGCACTTGAGTGACCTCCAGCAGGTTGATGAAGCCATCGGCCTTGATGATTTGGGCGGCTCGTCGTTGCATGTTGTGCAGAGCAATGGAGTCCTTCTTTTGAAACTCTGCCTCGGTGATACCAGGCTTGAGCCAGGTGATGATGGGGGTACCCTTCATTTCGCCGGTGCCCTCGGCAGACTTGAAGGGCGCAATCTCGTAGACCCACTCCCGTTGCTCCTCGTTGTACGCCTCCTGGCACTTGAGATCTTCGTCGGGAAGAGGAAGAACCGCATTGCCCGGTTTGGCAAAGAAGAGAAAGTGGTCGTGGGTCGAAAAGTACAGGTTCTTGTACAAAAGCTTTCCAAACGAGTTCTTTTTGGAAAAGGCGCCTCCCACCTGTCCGTTCCACGACTTGAGGCGAACCAGATGACCCTCAATCGGGGTGGGCTCCTCCAGCTCTTCTCCCTTAATTGTGATTTTGTCGCCGTAATGTTCCTTGACACGCAGCTCCAGATCGTGGGTTCGGTTGAGCGCCCAAGAACCGTGCAGCTCCTGCTCTCCAAACCCCTGGACCCACTCCAGCCGATCGTACCGACGCCAGCCAAGACCCACCCGCTTGTTGCTCAGCCACTCGTCAACGGTGCTCTTGAACCGAGGGTTTTCAGCCAGAGCCTTGAGGGCCTTCTCGGTGATGTACTGATGGGCTCTGGCCGTGAGAACGGCTCCTTTGCCAGACTTGGACTTGGCCGCCATGAGGTTTCGCGAAATGTACTCGTCGATGAGCCGAAACTTTCGCCAAGAGACCCGGACCGTGACAACCACGGCCAGATCGGGCACTCGAACATGCATGTCTTTGTCTCGTCGTGCCCCGAGAATCTCGGAGAAAAATGCAAACCACCGAATGGAGGAGTAGGCAGAACGGGCCCGAAGAATGTAGATGACGGTCTCGCGCTTGCTGGTGTACCACAGAGCAATCGTCTTGTCCAGAGACGAGTAAAGAGACACGTTGACGTGTTTGCCGAGAGTCAGAAACATTTTGGCGCCCGTCTTGCCCTTGGCCACCTTTTCCACGGCCTTAATGGATCGAGACGAGTAGAATTGTAGCGAAATCGGGTTCTCGGGGTCGCCGGTGCTTCGAGCAACCACAATGTACTCTCTCCACCGTTCCAGCATCCGAGTGTCGCCCGTCTCGGTCTCGTTGAAGTCCTTGGGGAGATGCAGAGCCGGGCTGGTTTTCACCATGACCAGCATCTTTTCGATCCGCACAATCTCTCCGACGCTTCGTTCTCTCAGGAACCTCCAGTTTTTGACGGTCGCGTCTCTGGTCCGCGAAGACTTGTCTCGCATCTTGCCGGCGACGTTTTTGGCCCGATGCATGAAGTTTTCCTGGAACTGGACGTAGTAGTCGCTCTGAGAGGGCCCTGCGTTGGCCGCAGCAATGGTGGCAGGAGTCATGACCTCGGCTCCCTGAGGCTCGTTACCCTGACGAAGCCCAGTGTGTGGAGCAGTAGGGTCTCCGTCCTCCTTGACCTCGTCGGGCTCCTGCCCATCAGGACCCTCGGGAGCTTCGGCCACCCTGGAGTCATCAATCTCCTTTTCGGTGGCCGTGGCGATTTGGCCATTGTTTCCGAAATCGTCTGAGCCCTCCATGAGCTCCGCGTTCTCCGGCAAGCTGTCCTGTTCCTGAAGCTCCGGCAGCTTCTGTTCTTCCTTCCATCGCAGCTTCTGGCCCGGTGTGAGACCACTGGGTCCGGAAAACTTCACCTTGGACCCGGGTCCATGAGAAGGGGTCTCGACCTTTTGGAACCCCTTACCCTTGAGCACATCTGCCCGTTTGGGGGCCACCAAGATGGATTTGCCCTGGTGCTCTTTCTTGGACTCGTCGTAGCCACGAAGAGTACGCTCATTGTCTGTCTCCAGGTCCGAGTCAAACTCCTCAGACAAGCTGTCAGCGTCAGACATGGTGGTCTTGCCGATGTCATCATCGTTCAGCGACGCCAGACTCGACTCTGCCGAATGGAAAGAGTCGACTGTATCGACCGAGCCGACGGCATGGGACGTGTCGGACGTTTGGGACGATGTCTGGGTGAAAAGAGGCACTTCCGAGGTGGACGAGTGGCCTCCTTCAGATCCACCGCCAAGATTGTAGGGAGCCGTGTGGGCACGTTGGAGTTTTCGGGGACCGGCCTCAAGAGGACCAATGTCCGTCTCCTTGGCATGGGAGGCCTCATGATTTGGTCCAGAGTACTTTTGCAAGGAGCTCAGGGCTGAACCATGAGGCTGTTGAGACATGACACCCACTGGAGCCTTGTATGAGGTTCCGTCGTCGGAGGTGTTACCGTTGCCGTCACCGACGCTCACATGCTGCTGCTTCTGGCCACTGAAGTCTCGGATCTTGATACCGGGAGGAGCTGTCTGTGGACTCTTCGGTGGTTGCTTTTCTCGTTTGCTCGAGCCAAATCCTGGAAGCTTCACAATGGGGGTGGCCATGTCGATTATTTCGGGCATGCAGTCCGGTTGACGCGCTTCCTCCTCGTAGTCACTATCTGTCATGATTCCCTTTCCCTTTGAGTTGGATCTTCCGCGTCTTCGAAAGGTGTTTCGTTTACCAGGAGAGTGAGGAATGGGAGACTGGGCGTTGAGTTGGTCCGAAAAGGTGCCTGTTCCTCTCCTTGGCATTTCCGGAGTCGTTCTACCGCGTGCAAACCGGGAGCCCTGGAACGAGCCCTGGAACGAGCCCTGGTCCTTGACGGTGTTGTTGAACGTCTTGGACTTGTCTCGAGAACTCGAGCCCACCTCGTCCCACTTTGTGCGTCCGAAAATGCTCTTTTTGCGTCGCTGGGCGCTCAGAAACCGGTTGGGGTCCACGTCGGACTCTTCGGAGCCCTCATCCCCTGCATCCAGGGGCAAATGAGGGTCTGAGGGAGGCTCGAGCTCGGAGTCGGTGAAGTCGGACGCGCTGGAGTCGTACATCTCCATGAGCTCCTCCAACAGATCGTCGCCGTTCTTGTTGAGCTTGGAAACAAGCATCTTTTTGGGCTTGGTCAGGGCATTCAGGGGGTTGCCGGGAAACACCTTGGAGGTGAGCCCGAAAAAGGGCCCCAGGGAGGACCCCGCGTACTTCTTCATGACCTTTTCTGGCGGCTGGTCGATCCACTCCTTCGCCAGCGGACCCACGACCTGCACTCGCGAAGACCGGTCCATATGGTCTGGAGTCGAATACTCCATTCGAAACACCGTGTACGAGTTTAAGGGCACCTCATTGTACACCCACTCATTGTACTTTTGGCGCACGGAGTCGAGGTTTTCGTAGTCCGCCAGAAGATCAACCTTGCCCTCCATGGGATGGGCTCGTCGGCCCCTGAGAAACGGCAGGCCCTTGTCGTCATCGGGCACGATTTTGGGCGCACGTTGTGAAGCAGCAGTTGATCCATCCATTGACATCTGGGTTAGTCCAAGAAGAAAGAGAGTACCTTCTTTTGTGTCACGTGCCTCTGACACCGACCATATGTCTCCCCCCGCCACTCCTCCCAACACTCACTCGTTTGGTAGCTGCTCTCTCGATGGTTCCAATACCCCGTCAGCTGGGTGTGTTTCGGCTCGTATGGCCTACACACGGTTGCGCTGCAAGTATATGCATGTCCGGCGCAGTGCATAGAGTTTTTTTTGAGGATGCAAGATGGAACTTGTAACTTCATTATCAATATCGGTCAGCTCCAAAAGTAATGCCCGAAACCCCCATCCTCGCCCCCCTGACCAGTCCCACAATGCTCTTATGAACGACTCAATCGAAAACCCTAACAACCTGCTACTACTGGGCGTCTTGTTTGTCACGGGACACCCTAGACCTCTGTGCCCGGGCGAACCAGCCCCAGACGGCTGGAACTGGCCTCCCTCGACCTGGTTCCTTTTCACAGATCTATCCAAGCCTGTGGAGGCCCTCAGACGCCTGTATGACAACAAGGTGATCCGTGTGACATGCGTGACGACCCCGCTGAGACAAGTACTAGCTCTCAAGATCTACCTGGTCCCGGAAGAATTGAGAGCCCTAAACCAGCCCTACAACTACTACTCGTTTGAGCTCCAAAAGGAGGACGATAAGCGCAAAAGAGAGCTCAGCAGCTTGATAACCTACTTTTACATCCCCGGAAAACAGACTCCCATCCTTCCCTTTTATAAAACACATCTAACAGCCATTCCAAAGGCTATCCCATCGACAGAACGGCTCAACGCCTGGCTAAGCCAGCTGTGCAAACAACCATTGTCGTCCAACAAGGAGGACCTGGAAAACGTCCAAAACCTGCTCGGCAATCTCTACGAGTCCGTGGACTTTGTGCCTCAGTATGATCTCTCTGATCCGTATGTCGATGCCGTCTTCAGTGGCCATATCGACAACCTCAAGTCGGAGCTGTACCCCTACCAGGCAGAAACGGTTTCTCAGATGATGTACATGGAGGAGAATCCACGAACTGCTGTCAGCGAACGATACTTGTCGGTTGGCGACTTCTTGTTCCACCCCGAGAACCTGGTGGTTTGCAAACAGCTGCCTGAATCCACGGGTCTTTCTCGAGGAGGCATTCTGGCCGAAAACATGGGGCTGGGCAAAACGTGCATTTGTTTGGCGTTGATTTGCGCCACCCGAAAATCCATGGCCACTGTGCCCTCGGAATACAGCGATACCTTTTCTGAAACGGTCTTGGAGCATGCCATCAATGACAACCTTCCCCAGTTGAAGGTTCTGGCTGCTCAAAAGGTGGTGGAATTGGGAGCTCCCTGGGGTCTCTACACCGACCGTCTGTCTTCTTGGTGTGTCTCAGTCCTGTCCTCCATCAGATGCTCGTTTCTCATGCCTGACACTTCCAAGGTACGTGTGAGTAGACGAACAGCTGCTGCACGCGACCAAAAGCCGCCCCGACGGATCCACCTGTCTGCCGCCACGCTTCTGGTCTGTCCAAACTCGCTGCCCTTTCAATGGCTGACCGAGACAAAGAAGCATACTGAGAACCTCAAGGTGGTCCACATCCGCTCTGTGGACCTGGCGCCTGATTTGGACTCCGTTCTGGACGCGGACCTGGTCATCATCACCAACAGTGTGCTGAAGAGCGTGTTTGCTAGTCCGTCCTGTGCTCACATTCAGAATATACGATGGAAGCGTCTGATTGTGGACGAGGGCCATATTGTGGGCAACAACAACTACATTCTCGACATCTGCGGCCAGGAGTGGATTGCAGAGTGTCGATGGCTGGTTTCAGGAACTCCAACTGCCGGCCTGACGCGTCTGGACTCCAAGAGCCCGTTTGACCACAAGGTCGATCTGCAGAAACTGGGCAGAATCATGGGCGAGTTTCTCAAAATCGAGCCATGGTGCTCGGATCCGACCTCGTGGCGCAAACACGTGACAACCCCGCTTCTGGCGGGTCGGTACGATGGCTTTGAACATGCGGTGCGAGTGCTGTCTGGAGTGTTGGTCCGTCACCACATTGCAGACGTGGAGAAAAGTACCCGGCTTCCCCCTCTTCACAACAATGTCGTGTTTCTCAAGCCCTCGTTCTACGACCGAATCATCAGCAATCTCTACGTGTCCAACATTGCTCTGCAGACTCTGATTGATGCCAAGAAGTTCAACGTGAAGAATCTGCTTCGCCGAGTCAGAGGAGCAGCCCTGACGTCGACAAACTACGAGACCACCGACATTCCCTTCTTCCGCGACGCTCTGGGCACGTTTATTTTCGAAAACAAACAGGCTCTCACCGACCCAGAGTTTGAGAAGGATGCCCTCATGGTGAGAAAGGTGTTTCAAGCGCTGCATTACGCGGCTACATCTGGCAATTGGCTGGCGATTGCCGCAACACACGAAATGCCCTACTTTGTCGACGATGAGACTCGCGCAGCCCGTCCGTTTCAGATTGCTCAATCGATCAACCTTCCATACAGCTCCACCCGTAAATACGGGGTTCTGGGAGGAGCCCAGCTGACGTATCTCCAGAAGGCTGCTAGCCAAGAGACCAAGCTCGACCTGTGGGCAGGCACCAGGAAGTATGGATCGCCCGTCGATGGAGTGAAGCAAGAGCTGGCTGCAGACCCTCTGTTTTCCGAGCGGTTCTGGAAGCAGAACCGACTAGACACCGAGCGCAAGAGAAAGCGCCACGAGAAGAAGAATCCGCCGGCCCCTGCGGGGTTTCATTCTGTCAAGCAGAAGATCCACCCCAAGGACTTTCTCAACGAGGTGGGACTGTCATTCACAGCTGCTCGATCGGGAGAGCCTCAGAATCGTCATGTTGTTGCTGACTCCCTCAATGATGGCACACACACCAACACGCCCAGCATTGTGGGTACTGGCTCGTCAAAGCTCTCGTACCTAGTTTCCAAGACTCTGTCTCTCATTGATAAGCACAAGATCATTGTCTTTTACGAGGACCCGGACTCGGGATACAGCGTGGCCGAGGCGTTTGAAGCTGCGGGTATCAAGCATCTCATCTACACCACCGACACCGTGACCAAAGAGCGACGGGCGCAATATCTGGCCACGTTTCAGGCCACAGACCACTTCCCGGTGCTGCTAATGAGTCTCAGCTCTGCGGCCCATGGTCTCAACATCACCGCCGCCTCCTGGGTCTTCTTTCTCTCGCCCGTATGGAGACGAGACATTGAGGCCCAGGCCATCAAGCGAGCCCATCGGATCGGCCAAAAGTCGGAGGTGCACGTGGAGACGCTGGTTCTCAAAGATACATTGGAGGAGGAGATTTATCTGCGTCGAAACGAGCTTGCGGAAACCAACGGCGAGACTCCTAAGGACATGGCGGACGATGACCAGCTTCGAGACAAGATTGTCAACTACGACCTGACGTCGATGGAGCAGATGCACAAGGGCACCACCGACGAAATCGCCTTTTACGAGAAACCCGTGCCTCTGTATATCAAGGTGGTTCCGCCCGATGAAACTGAGCATTTGCTGGTCCACCTGGAGGGTATGACTGGGTCGAAGAGACACAAGAAAAGGGTGGTTCAAGATGGGTTTAAACCGGTGAAGAGACATAAGAGGGAGGTTGGCATTCCACCCGAGAGTAAGTAACCGAAAGGAAGTAAAAATACTAATTATTTATCTGGCGACGATACTGATTGCAGAGTTTGTAAAAACACCATTCTGCTCAGCGTCTCTTGCTGATTCGAATGATCATATGAAAGCCACCATTGCCAATGTAATCTTGTACACATGCGTAGAGATGATTCTCTCTTCCTACTCTGACCTTTCATGCACGCGTACTTGTACAGTGTACACACAATCTACATCTACTAGCACCTACTGTAGTAGCTACCACACTCGAAGTAAGCGTATAACATTCAATCATTTAAATCATGTCTATTTAGATGGGCTCGCTAAGGACGTGGTTGAGTCGAGCAATCTTGGAGGCGACAGAGACGTCAACGGTTCGCTCGGCAACCTCAACAATGAGACCGCCGAGAATGTCGGGGTTGACCTTGAGGTTGAGCTTGAGCTCGCCCTCGCCGACGAAAGAAGAGCCGGCAATAGCGGACTGGATTCGGTTAACGGTCTTCTTGTCGAGCTCGGTGGCAGAGGTGACGGTGGCCTCAACCAGACCCTTGGATGCGTTGATAAGAGTCTCGAACTTCTCAATGATGCCGGGAATGAGAGCCAGTCGGTTGTTGTCGGAGATGACGGACAGGAAGTTGGTCAGGGTCTTGTCTCCGCCAACGGCCTGGGACAGAACGTCGACGACGGTCTTCTTGTCCTCGGCAGAGAGGGTGGGGTTAGAGACAATCTGGGCAACCTCGGGCTGGGTGGAGAACACCTGCTGCAGCTTGGCGAGAGAGCCCTCGGTCTTGGACAGGTCAGACTCCTTGGCGGCGGCGGTGTACTGAGTTAGTATGTTTCAATGGGGGTGATTGCTATTGGGGTTGGCGAGAATGGCGATATTGAGGCAACGGCGGGAATTGATTCCGAAGAACGGCGAGAATGGGGTCAGCGGTTTGCTAGAGGTTTGCTCCGACGATTGCTTCCTTCAGAATTGGCCATAGAGAGGTCACACAGGTTTCATATCGCAATCCCCACGAATCCTCCGTTGACTCGTTTGACCCGTTCGACCGTGTGTAACTCCCGTTCTCTCGCATTGAGCTCCTGCTCGACCCGTTACCTGCACAGTGTCGTGTGTCGTGTGCGTGTTGTGTGTGCTGTCCTCTACTACAAGTCTCCATCCTACCATGCCATCCATCCACGTGTCAAGGGTATCACACTGATCAAGTCGGGTCTCCTAAATGCCAATTCCAATCGCCTCAATTCCTTGTCGCTCCAATTGCATAAATACACCTTCTTTTCCCTCGTTTTCCTCTCCTTCTCTTCTCTCAAATAATACCCACCAGAGCAGTAGCGTAAGTACCGTCGAGGCCGAAAAGCTGGACGGGGACCTTGACGGGGGCGGCGGCCTTGGTGGCCATGGTTCGGGCCATGGGCCGCACAGACATCATTCGAATGGCTCGGGAAGCGAACATCTTGAGGTGTGGTGTTGTGTTGTCTATGAGCTCAACTGAGTCGATATGTACACGGAGGGGGGGGAGGGAAAACGGAGCGCACCATTTTTCGGTTTCGGCCAATGGGCGTGCACGCTGGGAGGGTTGCGTATTTTGCAGCACGGTTTACCACTGCAGCCCCCGAACATGTGGTACCGGTTGGGAGGAATCCCAACTCGGCAAATCAGGGTTGCGGCAGGCTGAACGGTGCGAAATTTCAAATCATATCATCGAAAGCACAGCACAGGGCGAAATCTCCAAACCTCCAACAAGAAGTCGCACCAAACACGCCCAACATGAACCGACTCGTCTCCCGACACCTGTCGGCCCGAATTGGACGGATTGGAGTGATCCGGCCGGCTCTCACGGTGGCTCCCCAGCTGCCTCTGCGGGCCTTTTCGACCTTTCCTCGCCTCTGCCAGGAACAGCAGCCTCCCCCTGCTGAAGACTCTTTCATCGAAGAAGAAATCAAGGGCGCCACTCCCAAGCGACAGCGAGTTCGGCCGTCGCGAATGAAGCCCTTTGTGGACTCGGAGGCCGCCATGTTTGCCCGAAACACCAGCGTCAGCGACATTTCTCTGGTGCCCGAGACGGTGGATCTGACTGCTCTGGAGAAGCAGGATATCTACATGAAGAGCCAGCGCAAGATCACCAAGGCCGCCGTCAAGTTCAAGACCATGACGCCCATCTCGCCCTCCATGCGGTGGTACAAGGCCGCCATCTACCCTTACCTGTGGAAGGGCAAGCCTCACCGGGCTCTGACGGTGGCTCGAAAGGCCCGAAACGGCCGGTGCAGCAACACTGGCCGGGTCGTCACCCGACATCAGGGCGGAGGACATCGACGACGAGTGCGTCTCCTTGATTTCTTCCGAAAGGAGGACGGCGAATGCGAGGTTGTGCGGATCGAGCGAGACCCCAACCGATCCGGCCACATTGCGCTGCTCAAAAACAAGGAAAGTGGCAACTACTCGTATATCACCGCCCCCGAGGGCACTCGAGCCGGCGACAACGTGCAGTCGTTCGTCAACGGAATCCCCCAGAACATCATCGACGAGTTCCACGGCCAGACCGACCCCGCCATGTTGGCGTACCGGCTCTGTCGAAAGGGCAACTGTTTGCCCATGTGGATGATCCCCGTGGGAACCGTGATCCACGCCATTTCCACCGAGCCTCTGGGCCGGGCCAAGTTCTGCCGAGCAGCTGGAACCTACGGCCGTCTGATTGGAAAGGAGCCCGGCAAAAACAAGGCCATTGTGCGAATGCAGAGTGGCGAGGAGCGATACGTGCATCTCAAGGCCTCGGCCACCATCGGCGTGGTGTCTGCTCCGGACCACCAGAACGAGTCGTACGGAAAGGCCGGCCGGTCGCGATGGCGAGGAATCCGACCCACCGTGCGAGGAGTGGCCATGAACGCCTGCGACCATCCCCACGGAGGAGGACGAGGTAAGTCCAAGGGTAACGTGACGTCGCGGTCCATCTGGGGCGTGCTGGCCAAGCGATACAAGACTCGACGAGGCAAGCACCAGAACCCCAACAAGCTCAAGGATCGACCTCGATACAAGGAGCAGCGAAAGTAATGTATATAGTATAGGTATAGTTTTGGACGACAGGCCGAGTTGCAGCCATGTAACGCGGTGTTGGTGGTGCTCGCAAGTAGAATAGTCGAACTAACACATCAGGCCCACCATTAATCTTACTGTACATGTACAAGTACTGTACAGTACATACAGTATTGTTGGTACCCCACTACGGTTTACTTGGAATTGCTTTAGTTTGAACATCCAATGGGGGTAGCAAAGTCGCTGTTCCCGAAAACTTCTCAGTCATGCACGTGATACCATTGAGAGAGTACGAGACCCAAACATCTCCGTGAACGTCATTGCTTCGGTACTGCCAATATTTCGCGTGACCCGTGCTTACTCATTTTAACCTGAATTTGGCTCGCCTCAATCTACAATACAAATACTGTACATAGACTACAATACTTTACTCGTACATACTCGCACGACAACGAATAATCACCTACGGCATCACCCTAGTTGTCATCCCCAGCATACTACACAGCTCCCACAACTCATAAACCAATATATATCATAATACTTCGAGAAACTCTCGGTGTTTTTTTGCGGACTCTTTAAGACCTTTTGTTCGCTTCGACCCCTGGTCACTTCGACCCCTGGTCACTTGGAACCCCTATTGTTCACCTTGAACACCTCGCTACCACCGCTGCCTTCTCAATGCGACTCGTTCCATGTATTCGAACCCGCAGCCTCGGGATGAGCCTCGGCAGGAGCTCCTGGAGGAACAGAGCCAGGAGCACCAGGAGGAGCACCAGAAGAGCCCGCAGCACCGGCAGCACCGGCACCCTCGCCGTTCATCATCAGGTACTGGTACCAGTCGCCGATATTGAGCGACTGCGGCGCGTATCCAAAGCCGTTTGCCGCGGTGGGCTCGTCCTCGGGCGACGACTTGTATGTGCCGCCTTCGGTGTGGCTGGCGCCATCGGCATGGCCAAACATGTCCGGGGGGAGCGCGCTGGTGGCGGGCTCCTGGAGCTGCGACTGTAGGTTGGACATGTCGCCGGTCACGTCCGGGAAGAGCTGCATGGGCTGGAACGACTCGAAAAAGGTGTTTGAGGCCGGCGGCGTGTTAGTGACAAAGTAAAAGTCCGGGTGCGGGGTACCGGGCTTGGACGGCAGAGTGCCGTTGAAGGGGGTTCCCGGGTTGGTGGGGGGTTGTCTATCACCTAGGTACTCCTCTCCCTCTTGCTGCGACTGCGGCGGCTGCTGGTCAAACGCATGGCTGTTGAACTTGCGTTCTGGCTGGGGTTGATGCGGCTGCTGTTGTGAGTGTTGTTGCTGCTGACGAGCGTGTTGTTGTTGCTGTTGCTGCTGCTGCTGCTGCTGCTGCTGCTGTTGTTGTTGCTGCTGCTGAGCGTGATGCTGCTGTTGCTGTTGCTGTTGATGCTGAGCGTGATGCTGCTGCTGTGCTTGGTGCTGCGCCTGGGGCATCTGTTGTTGCTTTGCAGCATCGGGTTTACTGACCCCTCGAGCGTGGCGACGGATCGTCTTGGCCATGTGGTTTCGAATGGGCTGCGACTCATTCATGTGCTTGAAGAGCTTGAGCACCATTCGCGCTACCACCCACGTCTTGCCACACTCCTCCAAAGCCTTCATGCACACGTCCAGAGACCGGTTGGCAGACTCGACCACCGACGGCGACTTGGACTCGGTCTGGTACACCAGCATGATCATGGCCGAAAACAGCGTGTACACCATGAAGGCCGGCGTGTCGCGCAGCTCGTTGTACGCCAGCATGTTTTCCATAATCTTGGCAATCATGTGGGCGGCCTGGAACGCAATGCCCCAGGACGGGTAGGCGCTCTCGTTGGCCTCGGATGTTCGGCGCTGCAGAATGTTGCTTCGGTGCACCAGACACAGAATCGTGTAGTATTGAGAGTGCAGCAAGGCCTTGTAGAAGTTATGGGAGCCCATGTCCTTGACGGAGTACTTGAGCTCCGGCGGCAGGTTGTTCATCCACGAGCCCATGGCCATATCGCAATGCGACACGACGGGGATTCTGTTGAGCCGATGCGAGTGTTCGGCGCCCACGCTGAACTGCTGGCGCAGCACCAGCCCCATGATTTCCGACAGCTTGACGGCGTGGATGAAGTACAGAGAGTGCAGTCTGTTGACCGGGTACGGCGACGGGTAGTCCGGCTCGTCCTCGATGAAGTCGTCCTCCGTGAGCATGGGTACGTCCGAGTCCTCCAGGTTGATCATGACCGGGCGTCCCAGAGACACGGCGATGGCTCTGTCTCTGAAAAAGATGACCCACCATACCCGTTTCCACATGCGCTTTTCGGCCACCGACAGCGACGAGTTTTCCACCGATCGGTGCAGCCCAAAGCCCTGCGCCACACACAGCCCCACGCGGGACCAGTAGAAGACGTTTTTCGTCACGTCCTCGGGACCCTCCCACCACCAGCCCATGAGCGCCAGCGACTGCACGATCGAGATACGGTCGTTTTCGTAGTTGGAGTCGTATAGCGCCTTGGCCCGCTTGTAGAAGGTGAGCGACGCCTGGTCGGACGAGCCGTTGGCATCCAGCAGAGCCGGGTTTCTGCACACCCGCGAGCCCGCCAGAAGCACGGCCTGTAGCAGCAGTAGCGACGGCGTGTTGACTGGGTCGTTGTAGCGTCGCATAAACTGGGTTCGGTTGACGATGGGGATCACCGGGTGGATCTTTTCAAAGTAGCTTTCGACAATGTCGTCGCACAGCTCTCGCGGAGGCAGCAGGAACGCGCCTCTGAGCTTGAGAATCTCGATTTCCTCGGGGTCGAGTTCGTGGAACACGGGGTTTCCGCCGGTGATCTCGGCCGGCAGAGGGTAGTGGTAGGCCTCATTGTCCGGGTTGGCGTCCAGCAGCAGATTGAGGTTGGACGACGAGCCCAGAAACGCCACACGGCCGCTCTGCTTGACCACCTTGGAGTCGAGCATCTTGAGCCACGTGTTGGACGAGTCGCTGAGGTTGGGGTTGGCGTCGGGCTTGGGCTCGCCGCCCTCGTGCGACTGGTACTGCTGCTGTTTGGTTTCCTGCTGGAAGTGCATGAGCCGTTGCTGGGCGGTGGGGGCCGTGTTGGGCGACGACGCGGTGGAGGACGACGCGTTGGACGGCGCCGTGTTGGGCGGCACCGACCCTTCGTCGGACTCCTCGCCGCCGTCTGTTTTCCGTCGTTTGCGGTCCTTGGCGGTCTTGTCGGTCGCTTTTTCAGCAGCCGCCTTTTTGTCGTTCTTCTTGCGCTTCACCTCGGGTATCTTGCATTCGCAGCCGAATGCCTGGCAGTTCTGGGTTAGCACACGGTAGCACGGTAGCACGGTAGCGAAGGCCGTAGGTCTGAGCGGACCCGATCATCTCTTCTCTCTGGCCCGATCATCTATTCTCTCTGACCCGATCATCTCTTCTCTCTGACCCGATTCTCTCTGACCCGATGGTTGGCCATTCCCTTCTTGTGGCCAACATCTCCTCTTAGCCAACATCTCTTGTCACCACCTCCCCCATCATACTCACAGTACACGGCATTCGTTCTGTAACGTCACATCGGACTTTTCTGGCATGGCACCTGAGTTAGTAGTTGATTGTGATACGAGCTGACTGTGTCCGGTCGGTTCTGTCGCGCGACACCACACTCGTCCTGTCGTTGTGTGTTCCGTCCCTCCCCACACTCACACCTCACAGGCTCTGGAAGCGCGAGGCTTGGCCCGTCGGTAGCCAAATTTGGCGTTGCTGCCTGCTCCTGAGCCGCCCGGAGTGGCGCCTTCCTCCTCTTTGACCTTGGAAGACATTGGTTGTCGTGTGGTTTGTGCGTGGTGTAGAAGCAAGTTGAGTTTTTTTTTTTTACCCCGTAATTTTGCTTTGGTGTGGTTTTGGTTTGGTTTTGGTTTTGGCGTTTTGGTTTTGGCAAGAGGTAGACCCTCAGTTCGGAGATGTGTGGTGGCTCTAATAAGTTAGTTGTTTCTGGCGATGGAGGGTGCGGTGACCCTGCTCACACGCATGGCAGCAGAGAGAGGCTCAACTAGGTTTGGGCGGTTTTGGTTTTGATGCACGCGGAGCAGAAGGCCACAGGCGTACCGATTCTCACACACTGATACACACATACAACGGAGCCCTTGTACACCCGTGCTCTTACAACGACCTCACACCCACTCCGCTACCCTAACCGCGTTGTTCGTTCGGAAAAATCGCTTGTCTGGTTCTTTACTTGGACGTCTCTCTTTAGCCTTTGGCCTTGTTTCCTGCAGCACTTGCACTTTCCACCCTGCCCGGCCGGGGATGAAACTGTAACTGCTGCACGTTCGAGACGCACTGGACCTGCAAGAGTCTTGTCGATTACGACTGAAGGAGGTGGACCAGCTGGGGGTTGTTACTTCAAGTAGTTGATTACCATGAAAGGCATTGTGTACAGGAGTTTCCAGTGCGTTGCTGGAGTTCTGTAGTGTGTTTTGTTGACCTACATTCAGCCACCCTCAATAAACGAAAGACGTTCGTTTGGCTGACTACAGTACCACCTCATTCCTCACCAAATCTCCTCGACGCTTACCAGACGCACCGATCTCGCCACTTTTTGAAAATGACTCCAACAATGACTCTCTTGGTTTCCCCTCTCAAAGGCGTTCCGACAGGCTCGATAAGGAGCTGCTTGTTACCCGTTGCGCCAGAGTCGACTCATGTTGAAACCTGACATACACGGGTGCAAATCTTGAGCTTAGAGTTGACCGTGAGTCATCCTAATACAAGTAAGACAGTTCAAGAGGCTGACAATGGCTTTCCCATCGTCCACTCCAACCTTTTGACCGGGTCACGTGAGTTGCCCCCAAACACCCGAACTCCTCAAATGGCTTCCTTTGTGTCCAGACCTGTGCCAACCACGTTTGTACAGTAAGTACCATCGCTTCGACGACAAAACGACAAAAGTGACCTGAGATTCAAAGAGTGGGGAAGCTGCTTGGTAAGACGTGTAGACGTGCTGTAATTATCTGGACACGGATAATTAGCACCTTGGCGGAAAATACGAAGAGCAGACGGGAATGGCATAATTGTGTGACACGGCTGGTACCAGACACGTGACAGACCGTTGTGTTTCACCGTATTGCGCCAGGTACACGGGTTTACTCGTACAACTAAAACAATCACTGCCAATTGCCTTCGTTTTGCTTTCGGAGTTTTGCTTCTTTTATTTTTTTTTGCTTCTTCTTTTGCTTCTTCTTTTGCATTTTCGTCAAACCTTGCATTTTGCTCGCCTCTTCTTTGTCATAGTCTGCTCCTCCTCCAGGCTATATGTCAGCAACTGCAAACCCGCCGAAAAGGCTTAACCTACGAGGGGAAATATGTGGGCTCGGAGATGGCCAAGAACCAATCATGGACGGCAACGTTCTCGTCAGGGGTGCTGGCAGTCCTGTCTCGAAGATTTTTCCGACACAAGGTTGGGCTATCCGACTATCATTTGCTAATATGGTTTTGGCGACAAGAGGGGGTAGCTACAAGTAGCCTATGTACGATACTTGTACGACCAAGAGATACGAGATGGATCTGTATGGATGGTTACTGACCGGAAATTTCGTCAAACGGTGTGTGGCACGTGAAAACAAATATTACACACAAACAATCACATGGAAGCCAAGACAGAACCACGCCTTCCCTCTGTGTACTATCTGTACTCCCGTGCATCTGCTGCGCTTCAGGAGGAGATTGATCCAGGTCAAGAGAAGCATCTCAACTCACAGCACAGACGTTGGATACGTGGGTCTAACTCCGATGGCTCTCTTCGAACCTCGGCTCAGCCACGTCCACCGTTGGCGTCTGAGACGTAAGGCAAAAAAACAGGTACAGTACACGGCTACAACGGATTTGCTGTCTGGTGCTTGCACTGTACAAGAAGCTACGGCAAACGACTACTCATGGTCAAGTACCCCTGAACCCTGACTGCTTTGTCTACCGATCTGACGTTGGATCAACGGTCTAGGGCTGCTCTTACGGTCAAAGACGTATCCTCGACATGTCTCGGCTTCGTCGATCTACTCTGCATCGGAACGTAACGGAATCGGCCAAGGGTCCGGAGCCGTTTCAACAGGCCGATTCCATGTACATATCACGTGTTTGGAGTGAGTGACGGTTGAAGGGGGACGTGCTTGTCCAGCACGGGTCAGCTCCGTGTAGAAACAGAGGACCATTTACGCGGCTAGTTGCTCACGCCGACATCGCTCAAACTCGCTCTGGGATCGGCTCTTGCAACGTTGAGCCACCGCTCCGATAAAGCCTCCGATCAGATGCAAGACGCGGTGCCAAACCACGATACAAGTGCATTGTGGCCTCACCGATTCCGCCGACGTTGCTACGGAACTCGAGCCACATCTGAAGGTGGGCTGCTGGATGACTCTAACTGTGAGGGCACGGGCCCGGCTCTTACCAATGTCCGGTTGTGCGTGTCGAGTGCACCTGTTTTGAGCGAGTGCGTTGAACGTCGGAAGTACGAGTCCGATACAATGTGTTCCTGTTGGAAGTACTTTTCATCATTTGTATCAGTAGCGACTTGTAGCCACAAGTACTCGCCACTGGACCTGAGGAAATGTATAGTTCTGTACGAGCCTCTTCATCTATCCGTCTGGCCCTGCTTCTGGCAAATACGAGCCGTTAGTATGTACATACTTTATACCGGTCATTGTTGCAGCATGCCACTCACCTTGATGGCTCCCACAAAACTGACGATATACTCTTGTGTCCCCTTGAATATGACCATGGTTGGCTTTGCGTGGACGACAATTGATGCTACCGAATGTACGGATGACCTTGTTCGTTTTTATACCTTTGCTTATCGCTGCTTAACGCTGCTCAACTCCGCCAGGTGGTTTGTTCACGATGAGCTACCTCGATTCAGGAAGCTCGTACCGCTCTTCAACCACTCGCAATTGTACTCCGTACATACTGTACTCTTAATTACGTCTTATCAAGCAGCCAACACTACTTGTAGCTAGATTGCTCGGCATTCGATCGAGCATTAGTGATTACCTATGATAACTGAACTGATGCTGAACCGATAGTTCCTTGTTGTAACCGTGACCACGGCCAACCCCGTGTTTCAGCAAGAGTACAACAATGCGTCGTACTCCGTACCAGGTGAGTGCAAGCCATTACCAGCTGATTCAAGCCATAGCCTATCTTATCAGAATGGCTATCGTCCTTATACTGTATCACCCTTGTGGCTGTCTACAGTACTACCCCGAGATCCGTGGAACGTCACCCTTGGTCACCCTTAAACATCTTCTGTTCTACAACCGACTTGATATGATATATACAGTACAAATGCCGCTGTCTCAGGATCGTTAATCCGAAGTATTAATCATGCTTGGATACTGCGAGGTATTTAAGTCGCCCCCACGCGACCCTGGTCTTGGGAATGTTACACGCTGTGCAACACAGAGGCTGAACCCCTCCAAGTTGCTTTTGACAGGCTCATATCAGGCTTTGAATCTATTTCCACGCCACTAAGCACTTGAGCGTTTTCAAGGGGACCGGTGAGCGCTTAAACGTCCTACAAGTTGATGTCGGGTGTCTTTCCGGGGTATACTCCTGTTTGAGGTTTTACAGACGTCAATGTCGTACAAGTATGTACCTCATTGGCCAATAACGCCAAGATTTCTACAGCGCTTGGGCTTGGCTGGCGCAGGTTTTGGTCTGTTGAAATTAGCAGCTTGAAACACAACCGCTACTGCTTCTCACCCCATTTCTTCTGTTGAGCGCTTTGCCTCTTTTCGTGACCCCCACAATCTTTCCCCCACGGAAAATATAAGACGGTTGCGGAACCCTAAATACTGGGCCACGATATCTCCACGGTTGGATGGTTGGGCTATCGTCGTACGTACTGTAGCGGCTATAGGTGCAGAATCGGGTCCGTTTGTGTTATATTGCATATCCGGGCATATGAGTGGTCCGTTGACTCACGACCCGCAACGGACCACTCATAATTGCCTTGTGTGGACACATGTATTGAATGCTATCCGCCGTTCTCTTTTTCGCTCTCGCTAAAACCTACTTTGGTGGAGGTCATATTATTGGGCTCACTCTTCAAGCTGTCGATAGTTGGCCAGTGCACCCCCATGGTGACCCCCACACTGCAGAGGTAGAGGCAAATAACATCCCATACATCGGACCAACGGAGACGGTAGAGCGTTTGGGGGCCGAAATGGCGTGACTGTGGAGCGGCAAAAATGCGAAAAAACAATTTCCACGCGGTTCGAGCGCTTTTCCCCGCGTCAAATCAGCGCTGTCAACCCCCAAGATAGCTT
Source organism: Yarrowia deformans (assembly GCA_900519085.1). Classification (NCBI taxonomy): domain Eukaryota; kingdom Fungi; phylum Ascomycota; class Dipodascomycetes; order Dipodascales; genus Yarrowia; species Yarrowia deformans. The sequence continues at coordinate 581,783 of ULGY01000007.1, read as the reverse complement.
AGCTTAGTTACTTGTTAGCAGCAGCAACAGTGCACTCTGATCTACCCCGCTCAACTTACTGCGAAACGCACAGCTTATATTGAAAGAGAAGGAAGGTATATATACCGCTCGTCCTCCTGATCTACAAACCCTTCTTCGACACACTCACACACACACAAGACACACAATGCCTATCACCCAGAAAATCCTCTCACTGTCCGACCTGGAGGCAGCAGCTATGCCCTACGCGGAAAAGGCGCCCCGAGACTACTGGGAAACCGGCTCCAACGATCTGCTGACGCTCGCCGAAAACCAAAAGGCCTTCGACTACCTCAAGATCCGAGGCCGAGCCATGCGGGGAGTCGGCACCATCGACATTAGCCCCAAGGTGGAGCTGTTTGGCAAAAAGTTCCGGGCCCCCATCGGAGTGGCTCCCTCCGCCTATCACCAGATGGCCGACGACTCCGGCGAGTGTGGCACTGCCGCAGCATGCCAGGCCCGAAACTGGCCCATGGGTCTGTCGTCCTTCTCCAACAAGCCTCTGGAGGAGGTGCGACAGGCTGGACCCGACGCCGCTCTCTTCTTCCAGCTGTACGTGTTCAAGAACAAGCAGACGTCGGAGAACCTGGTGCGAAAGGCCGAGAAGGCTGGCTTCAAGGCCATTGCCTTGACCGTCGACACGCCGTACCTGGGCAACCGATACGCGGACGTGCGAAACGACTTCAAGCTGCCGTCGCACCTGTCAGCCCGAAACTTTGAGGGAATCACCGATAAGCCCATCGATAACGCCGCGGAGGCCGACTCATGGGCCCGAAAGATCTTCAACGGCGAAGACTGCCCGAACGACGCCAACGTGATCGACCCCGACATCAACTGGCACGATACCATCCCCTGGCTGCGATCCATCACCAACATGCAGATCTGGGTCAAGGGAATCGTGACTGCCGAGGACACCCACGCGGCCATTGAGGCCGGAGTCGACGGAATCTGGGTCTCCAACCACGGAGGCCGACAGCTGGACTCCGGTCTGGCCACCATCGACGCTCTTCCCGAGGTGGTCGAGGCTGCTGCTGGCAGAATCCCCATCCACATTGACGGCGGTATCCGACGAGGAGGCGACGTGTTCAAGTGTCTGGCTCTGGGCGCGGACTTTGTGTGGCTGGGCCGACCCGCCATCTGGGGTCTCAAGTACGACGGCCAGGCTGGAGTCGAGCTCATGGAGCAGATCATCGAGGACGATCTCAAGCTGACCATGGCCCTGGCGGGCACCAAGACGGTGAAGGAGATCAGTCGAAGCTGCCTGGTGAGAATTGGACCCGCTATCACCAAGCTGTGAGGACGTTTGACTAAAAATAGACTATGAGAATGATGATTTGATTATGACTTGTGTATAGTTTGGGACTGGAGTATACGAGGTACATGTAGGTGGTGTATTTATGTGAGTACTTGTAGTTGTACTGTACTTGTATGACGTCATCGAAAAACTTCATGGATCTGGCTGTCAACAGTTCCTGACTGGTAAATACAGCATTGGTTCAATACAAGTACTTGTACGTGTGACTGGAGACCAAGAAGATCACGTCTATCTCACGTCTACTCTACCTCACAAAATAAACTTCAAAACCGCAGTATAATCACAGGAACCGTTTGAGGAGTGCCATGCTGGGGTTGTCCAAAGCTACACTCCAAAGCAGGTAGAGAAAAACGGAGCAGCACACCAGTCAACTTTCCGTCCTTATATTGCAGTGTACAAAAGTGTCTTCCAAATATCGATAAGTCGCCACTGACGGACTTGAAAAGCTCCATCCCTTTTGAGTATAAACTTCCACTTTTGCCTGTTTGACTATTTGGACCGTCTGGGGAGTGTCGTATGAGAGGTCCCTCCAACACACCTCTCAGAACAGATAAGCAAAAACAGAGCCCACCAATCAACTCTTTGTAGTCACATTACACTACAAAAGTGTCTTTATTTCCTCTCTATCTCTTCTCTCAGCTGCAGATTGCTGCACTTGTGTACTTTTATCTCAACTAAACTCCCAACCGTAACTCCAACTAATCAAACCCACATTGTTACCGTCATCTCTCATGCACGATCCATATTTTATTTCACCTTCCTGGATCAGTCTCAACATCTCAACTACACACCCTCTATGAATTACAGAAACGCGGCCATCAGGGCCCGTGAGGTGGTCAGACAGTCGCACACGCCGCCGTTCCAGGTGCCGCAAACCAGACCCCGAATCCTCGCCCAGTATCGCCAGATCATGAGATACACATACAAGTTCACCAAAGACACCCCCGGATACAGACAGCTGAAGGACGAGGCCTCCCGACACGTGCTGCGATTCGCCATCTGGAACGCCTACCACAAAAACAAACACATTTCCGACCACAAGTCGATCGAGCTGCTGGAGTTTGAGGGCCGGTTCTTTCTACAGGAGCCTCTCAAATGCATTGTCAACAGTCTGGACAGATCATCAGGGGGGTTGGTTGATGCCCAGCATCACAGCAGAGACATTTTCCGACGCATTTACACCAACGACCACATGCTGGAGTTTCTGGCGGCCCAGGGACTGATCCCCTCGTCGCCACTGTACCAGAGTGTCATCAACGATCCGTCTCTTGAAACTTCTCCGTCGCTTCAATTTGTGCGCAACTGGAAGCATTTTGTCGAAACCCAGTCCATGCCCGTTGTCAGGGACTACGAGCACCACAAAGAGCTGCTCCGGCTGGAAAACGGCACTTCTCTGACCGGTCTGGGCCTGCAATTCATGTCGTGGTGCAAGACGCCGGATGCCGCAAACAAGATACCTGCTACCAAGAAGTTCATTCATCTGAAAGACTCGAGAATCGTGCCGCCAAAGTTTGGGCGATTTTACCGGACCAAGGAGGGCTCGATGTGGACTAAGGTGTGGAGACGTGCGTTTGTGAGCCTGCCTCCAATGCTGGACATGGCCACCTTTGACCATCTGTCGCGTCTGGCTAACGACATTGATAACGACAAGTTTGGAGCCATGCGAGTGCAACAGGTGCTGGACGGGTACGTGGGAGTCGAGGTGTCTCCAGAGGGCAAACTGGTCTGCAAAGCATACAAGCCTCGACTCTGTAAGACTCTTAGACCTGGGGAGTTCCATGTGTCGCAGATAGAGCGTTCTAAGGGAGAGGCCTCTGTGGTCCAGAAGAAGGAAATCATTCATGGAAGGAGAGGAAATGGTAAGATCGCCCATGGCAAGGAGGGGAGAAGGTGAGACGATCAGCCAGTCTCTTAACATTGTATATATAACACCCACACACACAGCTATAGAATTAATGCATTGAATATAAATAATCTTGGGCGTCTGCCGTCGTCCTACCGTCGCCCACTACTCCTATTCCTTATCCTTACCCTTGTCCGCCTCCTCATCTTCATCTTCATCAATCAGATCAAACACCTGGAACCGCTGAAGATCTGGGGCAACCATGCATCCAATGGACCGAGCTCCGTTGACAGAAAAGGTGGCAAGCTGCGCATCGCGCTTCTGAACAGGTACCACGGGCACCACAGACACGTGATCCAGACCGGCAGAAAGACCCACGAAGTCGTCCTCGGTAAACTCGAGCCGCTCCAAAGTGTCCCCGTTGAGCACCATCACCGACTCCGCATCGACAAGCTGAAGCTGTTTGGGCGGACCCGGGCCGTTCAACTTCACTCGGTAGACACTGGACTTGCCCTCGGAAATTCTAAACAGATTGAGAGTGGTGCCGGAAACACCCGTGGTGGCCACATAGGTGGCTGTTTCGGAGCTGAACACGTCCCAGAGCTTTCCAGACGTCATGGGCTGGCTCTGGCCCACATCCACCAGACTGTGGATCGCACCACTTGCGCGTTTCGAAGCGACATCACACATGCCCCAGAGCTCCTCCAGACGAGAGTCAATGTTGTCGACCAGAGGCTGGCTGCTTCCTTCCTCGTAAAAGTGGTTACACAGGTAGTTGGCCACGTCTTCTGTTTTGATGGGAACTAGGGTTTCGTCGCCCTGGTTGGGCTCCACCTCGTTGAGCTGTTCGCAGAACTGCTGTAGCCACACCAGGAACGCCAGAAAATACTTGCTTCGACAACTGAACTCTCGCAACAGCTGGCGGAGCGTTTTCATCAAGTCAATTGTCTGGGCAATGGCTCGTTTGTAGGGCTCGGGATCAAGCCCCAAAACTAGCCCCCGCTCGGTCCATTCTCCCAGACCCTTCAAGGAAGACAAAAGCACCACAATGCGCTCGCAAACGGGAATCATGTTGGTGACAATGAGCTTGAAACACGCATCGTAGCACACAGATGCCTGTTTTCTCCACTTCTTGAGAGCCTTGTCTCCCAGCAGATCACACAGCCAGTTTTGAAAGTACTGGTCCGGGGCTCCCGTGAGCAGAATGTCGAAGATCTCCGAGCAGATGCGCTTCTGGTCCCATCCGGTAGGTTCGTAGACCGAGAAGAGTTTGGCAAAGTTGGCCGCCGCGAGTTTCTGAGACGCAGCCATCTCCGCCTGGAGCAGCTCAAACGCCTCTCGCATGTATCCCAAAAGGGCCAAGATTCGGCTGCTTGTCAGGGCCACGTCGACGAGGTAGGTGCCAAACTTTTGCAGGAATCGCAGCTCGATGGGCAGGTAGGTGAGTTGGTCTCCTTTCTGCATGATGATGTGGTAAGTGGGCGAAGTTGCTCTGTGGCCGATTTTGAGGGTATCATGGGCGACACCCAGCTCAATGTTGTCGACGGTGAAGAGTCCAAACAGATCGAATCTCAGGTAGCCCTGTTTGGTGACTGAGCAGAGAATGTCCATGTCCTGGGTCACGGGTCCTCCTTTCGAAGACGACGAGGTTTTTTCGGGGTTGACGCTTCCCTCGGTGATGATGTCGCCGTCGAGTTTGCGGGCCACCTGGATCATCTGTTCAATGGCGAATCGGGACGAGAAGACCGAGGCCTTGGATGACGCTAGAGACGACAGCTTAGGGAACTGGTAGAAGGCGTCGAGATCGAGAAACTTGTCGAACAGCCGCTCGCCCTCGGGCACGGCCGCCGGTTGCTGCTGAACTTTCAGCGACTGGTTGATCCACTTGACACACGACAATTCGGGCGCCTCCGAGCCTGGCGTAACAATGACATGGTGGATCAGCTTGCCTGTGTTCGAGTCGTGGACGTTGCAGGTTCCGTCGGAGTATCCAATCGCGAGCAGGCGGCCGTCCTTGCTCCAGGACAGGTTGGAGATGTTGGCGGAGACTGAGGGCTGTTTGTGTTTCCAGATCAGCTGGGCGTTCATTCTGTACACGAACAACATGGCTCCGGAGCCGTCGGAAAACGCCACCAGGTCCATGGTGGGGCACCAGGAGGTCAACCCCGGGTTGATTTGCGCCGGCAGAATGCCATTGTGCGATGGCTCGAACGATTTGCCTGGAAGGGTCATGCTGTGGTGTGTTATGAGTGACGCGTCAACAAGCTGGGGTGTTTTGATGAGCCTGCATGTTAAGTGGATGGGTCAACTGTAACCGTTAGCTTTAGTTGGGAATTGGGTGGACCCAAGCAGTCCGCAAACCCGCGACATATAGGTCAAAATCGGCAGGAGAATCTCGTCTACTCGTTTTAAACCGCCCTCCAAAGCTGCTCTTAAACTCCCCTCTTCCATAACTCTCCTCCAAGCAGGTATGACTCGTCTCTCTTTTTCTCTTCTTATCCGCGCCGTTTCTACGCACTAGAAATTATTAGAGTTAACCATCGCATCTCGACTAATTATATATCAGCAGCCTTGCTCCATTCACTTCTTCGACACACATTTTTACAACCGACCATGTTTCAAAAGAAACCCACAGTGAGTACTACCACGGCTCGTACTAGCACGGCTCGTACTACCGCGGCTCAACCCATTACGCACCACTTATTGCGCACCACCCATTCACCACCTCTCTAACCAGATCAACCCCCCAAACTCGGTCAAATCAAGCCAGAGATCCAAACTGCTTCAGGATCTCTGTACCTTCCACAATCTCGATTACACCCGGCTCTCGACCGCAGGCAAGGAGAACCTGCTGCCCAAGAATGTCCGGACGTGCAAGTTCCAGGCCCACACCGGCGAAAAGGGAATCATGTACATTGATCTGGATGGAGCTCCCCTGTGGTTCACCATCCGATCCGCCCAAGATAAGACCGATCTCATGATACCGACCGTCTTCACGCTGTGGAAGGCGCCCTACCTGCTGCCCCGCATCGCCACCTGGAAACCCGTGCTCGGAAAGCTCATGGGAGGAGCCGATCTCATGTTGCCAGGAACGGTGCCTCCCTTTCCTCAGGACGCTCGAAAGGGAGCCCTGGTGGCTGTGGTGGACGCAGAGAACCCCACGGTGCCTCTGGGCGTCGGCCAGTGCATTCTGCCGCTGTTTGAGATCGACGTGGTCCGTGGACGTACAGGAAAGGCTGTACTGATGGACACTGTGATCGAGGACGAGATTTTCCATCTCGGCAAGCATGAGGTTCAGATTCCCACGGATTTGACGGAGCAGATGGAGATCCCCTATGAGGAGGTCAAGGAGGAGTCAAATGAGGAGCCAAACGAGGAGCTAAGGGAGGAGCCAAGGGAGGAGGAGTCCACGGACTCAGCTGTTCCCGTCGAGACCTCTGTTGAACCAACCACAATCAAAATCGAGGAGGACCTAGAAGACAGATTCTCCCGAGAAGCTACCCCTGGTCCCGAAGACGTCAAGCAGGTGTCTGAGCAGCTGGAAGAGACGAAATTGGAGACTGAATCGACCGAGCCCGAAACGTCTCTCACCACTGAGGACATCGACCATGCCTTCAAGCGGGCTCTCATGCAGTCTCTGTACAAAATCTCCAAGGCCCCCATCGATCTGCCCATCCCCTCGTCCACCTTCATGTCCGAGTACGTGCTCAACAACCTGCCCATCTACCATCCCAACGTGAACATTAAAAAGACGTCGTGGAAAAAGGCGTCCAAGTTTCTCAAGACCATGGAGAAGGAGAAGCTCATGAAGGTGAAGGAAAAGGGCGGCGACGTGTCCATCATCAGCCTGGCGGGCAGCGAAAACGAGGCCATAGCTCGGTTCGAGCCCTTTAAGGTCGCCAAGAAGCCTGCCGACAAGAAGACGGACTCCTCCTCTTCCTCCGACAATGCATCTTCTGGAACTACTCTCACGGTGACACAGTTCTGGAAACCCAAGTCTGCGGCAGGTGACTTCTTCAAGGCCATGGGACAGCCCATGAGTGCCTACTACCAGGGCTCCGATCTCACTAAGCTCCTCCAGGAGTACATTGCCAAGGAGAAGATTGCAGACCCCAAGAAACCCAAGAACGTGGTCATCGACTACACTCTGAGAGCGTCTCTAGGAGGAGTGGGCCAACAGACCAGTGTGCCTCGAGCCAACCTCACCCAGATGCTCCAGATGAACTGCCAGCCTTTCCATACGGTTACCAAGGCTGGAGAGGATCCTACGTCTGTCTCTCTTCAGAAGGGACTGCCTCCCAGCATCACCGTGACCCAGGAGAAGCGAAACCGAAACAAGATGGCCACGGTCATCACCGGCTTGGAACACTTTCGAATCGACATGTACTCGCTGGCCGACGATCTCAAAATTGCCTGTGCTGGCTCAGCTACCATAAGTCCTATCAAGGAGGGATCGCCTGAAATGGAGGTCATGGTCCAGGGTCCTCAGTATGACAATGTGGTCAATCTGCTGGTGAAGCGAGGAGTCAAGCCCCAGTGGATCCAAAAGAAGGACGGTAAGGGCAAGCCCAAGAAGAAGTAGATTAGGAATACACATTTTCATTCGACTACGAAATACACGTTTTCATTCAACTACGGAATATACATTTTCATTCGACCACGAAATACACATTTTTCATTCTATATTATCGTAAATAAGACGTACCATTGGTACATGATCGTAACAGGTTAATCCAGTGCCTTAGATGGGCACATCTCCAGCCACAATGGTGACCTTCTTCTTCTTGCGGTCCTCCTCAGACAGACCCTTGAGAGCCTCCTCGATCGCCTCTTCCTCTCCAACCCGAGCCTTTCGCTCCCGCAGGACTCGTCCGAATCCCGTGAGAATGACCACGAAAATGGGCCCCAGCAGAGGCAGGTACACGGCCACCTTGTGCTCGTCCGGAAAGTACATCTGCTGCACCATCATCTTCTCAAAGAACCCCTCTTGGGCCCTCTTCATGGCCTCGGCGGCAAAGTACACGGCCTTCCAGTTCTTGCCCAGCTCCAGGCTCTCGATACTGGTCTTGAGGTCTTCGATGGCCTTCTGGACGCCGTTCATGGTGGAAATGGGCACCGCGATGGAGGGCAGCGACTGAGTGAGTCGAGACAGCGAGCCCAGGGTCTGGGAGGCGATGAGCAGAGCCTTGACGGTAAAGAGCCGCGAAAGAGCCGAGATTCGCATCGCGGGCGACGACGGCTCGGCAGGAGCGCCCAGCAGAGTGAGCAGCTGGGTCGAGAAGGTCTCCAGAATGGGCTTGAGCTGCTCCTTGGTGAAGTGGGTCTGGCCGTTGATGAGCTTGACTCCGCCCCATTGAGGCACCACAAACGAGTCCGACTCGGAGCCCTGGATGTGCATGGGCAGATCTTCGATGTCCGGAACGTACAAAATGAAGTGCAGGGTGGGGTCCTTGTGCACCGAGGAGAGACCCCAGGAGGCGGAGTTGATGAAGGTGGACAAGTCTCCGGGGGTCAGAACGTACTGGTTGTCCTCAATCTCCTCGGGCTTTCGCGACAGCTCCGCGTGATGTTCCACCTGGGTGTCGACGTTGAAGGTGGCCACGTGTTGCAGCTCCTTGACGAGAGGGTCAAAGTACTCTTCCAGAGCCGGCTGGATGTCCCAGGAGACAGGCACCCCTCCTCCGTGGAACAGCGAAAAGGTGATGTAGTACTGGGGCGAGTAGATGACGGCGAGATCGTCCTTGGACTTGTTTCGGCCAATGAGCCGCAGAAAGTCCTGGATCTCGGGCTTGTAGACGGACAGAATCGACGCTACCGACGCCTTGACCAGATCATCCTTGGGAGCCGTGATCTTGATATCCTGGCCCTTGGTGTCGACCGTGTAAGTCGGCGAGTCTGCTTCGGCAATGTGGATCTGGACTCCTTCTGTGGCCGACGGAATAATCCCCCAGCCGTAGATGTTCTGGGACGCCAGTTGCTGGGCCAATTCGGTCTCGATTTCCGTGGCGGTTTCCGAGTCGATGCCCGAGAAGACCACAGGCACCTTGATGTGGATTTCGGACGTGACGGTGCTGTCGTAGTAGGCCATCTCTTCATGGGGGAGAGGGCTTCGCTCCACAGACGTGGTGTAGAGCCATAGAGGCATTCCGAGGAGCACAAACGTGAGAATGTACGCCACCAGAATGTTGGCGCGACGCTCCACGTGCTCCTTGGGTTCTTTTGGAATGAGGGCCATGAGATTGTGGTGTGAAGGTGTGATAAAGGAAAGACACGAGCGATGTTGGTGCGTGCATACGTATGCAGAGTTTATAGTTGGAGTAGATGGAGATTGGGACGTACGTCAAGTGGGGGCTAAAGTAAAAGTCCAGGTAAGCGTAGTTGACGGGAAAACCCCAAACAGCGATACGTCCATGGTTGTGCGTAAAATGGCTATGATTTCTACTCGGTTGTTGATAATCAGTATATTCTCCATCTATTGGTGCAAGCTACTACAGCACAGAGACATCACTAATGCATCCCTGAGTTCCTGACGGGTATGTTGACGATGGAACCCCGGACTTAACCCCCTAAAGGAGTTTTCTTTTCAAGTATTCCCAACTAAAAAGCTTCAACTACAACACAAACAAGTATCGTATCCAATCTATCATATATACAAATTACGCGTCAATGGTAATGGCGGGAGAGTGGAAGGACCGCAGAGTGGTTCGGGCCAGAGAAGAGGGCTTGGCGGTGTCCCGGGTCTTGGCAATCTGCTCTCGCACCGCTCGAGACGCGGCAGCAATGTTCTGCACAATCTCAGTGTCGGTGAAGGAGGCGTCGCCGACCTTGATGGACAGACAGCCGCTAGACTCTCGGAAGGGCATGACTCCGGAGGTGGAGGCGATGATCTGGGCCACATCGTCTCCAACGGTGCCCTTTTTGGCCGAAGGCATCATTCCCTTGGGACCCAGCACTCGGCCGAGTCGGCCCATTTTGCCGATGATTTCGGGAGTGGCGTAGCACTTGTTGAAGTCGAGCGCCTGCTTGCCCGACAGGAGGTCTGCAATGAGCTCTTCTCCGCCCACCAGAGAGGCCCCGGCCTCCTTGGCAGCCTGGGCCTGGGCCTCGTTGGAGGTGATGACACAGATGGTGTCGGACCCAATGGCCTTGGGCAGCCGCACGGTGCCGGTGATGCCGTTGGTGCCCTTCTTGGCCACAATGGACCACGACACGACTATCGATGTGGAAGACGAGGGCCAGCCCACCTCCATGGCTCGGATGTATCGCAGGGCCAGCGGGAAGTCCATGAGCAGCGGGTGGGCGAGTCGGTCACGTGCCTTTCGCATCTGCTGGGCAAACTTGGCTCGCTCCTTTCGCTGGGTGATTTCTCGCTGCCGCTCCTTCTCTCGTCGGATCACCAACTCCTTGTAGCTGGGCTGGTTGACGGCGCCATCGGAGTCCTTTTTTTTCTTGCCGAGCGCCACGGCCGAGGTCGACAGCGGCCGCGCGCTCTGGGCAACGACACCGGCCGTCAGCTTGGCCGAGTGTGTGAGTCTGAGCATGGTTGTGGTGGATGTGTGTGGTAGTGTGATGCGGTGAAAAATTAAGCTGTGAAATTTGACATAGCCATTTGGGAAGGGACTTTTTCAGAGTCAAAAAAGACGACACAGGATGGGACTGTATAAGAGTAGCTAAAGGTGGCCAAAAGGAGGTTTCTCGGTTGGATTTTCGGTTGCTGTGTTGTTTCTAGCTCGTCATTTCAGTTTCGACGACTATGGAAGCTTTTCAAACTCCGAATCAGACTATCCAGTTGTCTACACCTTATGAGTGAACTGTAGACATGGCGACAAAAGAATGATCTCGTTGATTAGATAGCTAGTGGAAGTTATAGGACGATTGAGACGGAATCAAAGAGCCCGAAAATCAAGTTTTATCTCACCAAACGTTTGTTGGGGACTCATTACCACGTCTGGCCTCTTTGGAACTGAGAACACAGCCAGAGCATAGGAGGGTCTCTGATCTCGGAGGTTGAAGGGGGTTCCAAGGTGCAATTCTCATTTTTAACAGCTTTCGTCTTGTTATTGGTCCATGAGTAGACCTCTTGGTACAACACACATTGTCACACATACTCATAGGCTGTCTCAATGAACTCCACAGCTAGCTACAATGACACACTTGCAACTACAACAGTTTCGACAAGCTACTCCCGCTCACATTTCAATCGTCTTTTGCTATATACATTAGTTGTCCTTTTAGATGCTAGATGCTACCAGATGATGCCACCAGGTGATGCCACCAGGTGATGCCACCAGGTGATGCCACCAGGTGATGCCACTAGGTGATGCTGACCATCGTCCTGCTTCCGTCCATCTCTCATCTAGTGGGTAAGGAACCATCGGCCCTTGAGGGTTCGTCGCTTGATAATCTTTCGGCCGGTTCGGGATCGCGATCGGGCCAGAAACCCCAGAGATCGCTTTCGCTTTCGCACCGAGGGCTGGTAGTCGATTCCTCGCACGTACCGTCGCTGGGAGGCGCCGGAAAAGGGCGTGAGGAAGGGCAGGGTGGCGGTGGAGCCCTGGGCAAGGGCAGAGGCCACGCCGGACGACGCGGGGATACACGAGGGCACCGAGTTGGGCTGGATCATGGTGGCGGATCGCTGTTTGATGGCGGTCAGCGGGTTGACGTTGCCGCCGAGAGTCGCAATGTTTCGGGCCATCAGGGGGGCTCTTTGTGCCACCTTGGCGGTGTGGGCTGCTCGGGTGATGATTCGGAGCATTTCTGAACAGTGTACTCAGTGGTCTTTCTGTCTTTTGAGCTCTGACTAGTGTAACACATTTTCACTTTTCATACTGGAGAGGTTTGTCCCAACGCACTGCCCTAACCCCAACCTTCCTCATGCAGCTGCAGGCTCAATTTTATTTGCCTTCACACTGCGCTATTCCTGGGATCACGCCGTCAGGACGAAAAAAAAAAAAAGTCTCGACGATTTGGATCTGATCCGGACCCCAGAACTCGACCCCATCCCAACAGCAAGCATGTCGTCCTACAAAGCGCCCGGGCCCACGGCCATAGAAGTGCATTCGTCCAAGGCGATCCCCAACGGAGAGGCCGAGGAGATCATCACACAGTACATTGAGGCCACCACCGAGAGCACGGATCAGCTGCTCAACATGTCCAACGACAACATGCCGTCCGTCGTGTCGCGAAACCACGCCATGATCCAGCAGCTGCGACGGGTCCAGCGAGACCTTCGGGGGCTTCCTCCGTTGGAGATGGACAAGGAGGCTGGAGATAAGGAGGCTGACAACAAGGAGGAGTCCAAGGAGGAACAGAAGGAGGAGTCCAAGGAGGAGGAGGTCTAAGGAGAAGGTGGTTGCTTTCGCTCTCGATCTCGCTCCCTCTCTCGCTTCTCGCTCACTACTCACTCACTCACATCCCCTTAACGACGGGGTAGCATTATTAATGTACATTAACTATAGAATCAACATGTTTACAATACTTGGAGAGGGTGCCAGAACTGCGATGCTGGTACCAGTAGGATGTGTAGGGCGATAGGGGAGTGCTACAGAGTGGGTGTAACCACTAGATCAGCTGGATCATTCTCATCTGCGTGTTTGGAGCACGTCTACGATCCATAAGATATCCCTGTATATGTGTGTGTGTACGTACAACCCCGAATAACAGATCTGATTCTGTGTTCACAGTTGTTATTCAAAATACAGGGACCAGAGCCTTTAGCTATAGTCTTTACACTTCTTTGACAACCACCTCTTTTCCATCCCCTACAATGCTGTATTCAAATATGCACGGATCTAACTTCTTGACTGCTGACTATCTAAAAAATCGCTTTTGCCCCCTCTCGTCATGGTGGTGGAATCGGTGCCCAGCAAAGAACGGTTCACGGGCTCGCAGCCCCAGGACAACGAGCAACAGCACGTGCACGACGTGTACAATCAGATCGCGTCGCACTTCTCCAACACCCGCTACAAGCCCTGGCCCATTGTGGAAAAGTTTCTGCTGGGCCAGCCGGACCACTCGGTGGGCGTGGACATTGGCTGTGGCAACGGCAAGTACATGGGCGTCAACAAGAAGCTGTACATTGTGGGATCCGACCGGTCGGACGAGCTGGTCAAACTGGCCCATGAAATGGATCCCTCCAGAGAGGTGGTTGTGTGTGACGCGATCGACAACGCCCACCCCAGGGGCCGCTTTGATTTCGCCATCAGTATTGCTGTGATTCACCATTTCTCGACCCCCGAGCGACGCCAGGAGGCCGTGCGTGCCATTCTCAACACCCTACGGCCCAATGGACGGGCTCTCATCTACGTGTGGGCTCTGGAGCAAAAGACCAGTAGACGGGGCTGGCACGAGGGCATGGACCAGGACGTGATGGTGCCGTGGGTCAAGAAGGTGGACGGCGTGGAGGAGGTCAAGTATCGGTATTATCATTTGTATCGAGAGGGCGAGGTGACTTCCGATGTGGAGGCGGTTGGAGGAGAGGTTCTTGAGACCGGTTATGAGAAGGACAACTGGTGGGTTGTTGCTAGCAGGAAGTAAGGCGGTCTAGACAGCTGTATTTATATAACTAAAAAAAGAATCAAAATGTACATTATAATGAGAGCTTTGCTGGTTGCTCGTATCGCCTAGTATCGTGTCAGCTGTGAAATTTCAAAATATGCACCCACTCATTATGTACACTCTGAGCATGCATAAAAACCGGGACCAAAACCTGATCTTCACACAATGCTCAAAACATTTGGACCCGCCAGAACAGCATATCTACGGGCTGTACGACCGTCAGCTCTCAATGTGCGCATCACGGGCACGTTGGGTCGTCACCTGACTACCCCTACACCCACCAGCCCCTCTCCCGAGCTCGCCACAACTCTCGCCATGGCCATTGAACAGCAGGGCCCCATGTCCGTGGCCACCTTCATGAAACACTGTCTGACCAACCCCTCGGGCGGCTACTACATCGACAAGGACCCTCTGGGCGCCAAGGGAGACTTCACCACGTCGCCGGAGATTTCGCAGATGTTTGGAGAGCTTGTGGGCCTGTGGGTAGCGGCCCAATGGCTGTACTACGGCCAGAAACAGCCCTTCCGAGTGATTGAGTACGGCCCCGGTCGAGGAACGCTCATGGACGACAGCTTGCGGGCTCTGGTGGCCGCCAAAAGCACTGGAGCCAAGGACGCACTCAAGGAGGTGCTGTTGGTGGAGGCTTCCCCGGTGCTGAGAGACGCGCAGCGCAAGAAGCTGTGTGGAGACGAGTCCGCGTTTGTCGAGGAATCTGACGGTTCTATCACGTCGACCACCAAGTACGGCGTGCCGATCCGGTGGTACGAGGACTCCAAGATGTTGGACAAGCTGGCATCTTCCGACGACCCCCTGCACAACTACATTGTGGCCCACGAGTTCTTTGACGCGCTGCCCATCTACCAGTTTGAAAAGACCGACAAGGGCTGGCGCGAGCTCATGGTCAACTACGGCGTGGAAAACAAGACCAAGGAGTCGTCGATTTTGCTGCCCGGACAGACCCACATCAAGTCGTCGGATCTTAACAAGGACAAGAAGAAGACCTTCCATCTGGTGACGGCCCCCACGTGGACAGTGGCCTCTAAAATCATTCCCGAGAGCCACAAACGGTACCGCGAACTGCCCGAGTGGTCCAAGATCGAGGTCTGTCCCGACGCCTGGGACGTGGCCAACCAGATGGGCCGTCTGGTGGCCAAGGGAGGAGCCGCCTTCATTGTCGACTACTCCGTCAAGCCGGGCGTGCCCGTCAACACTCTGCGAGGCATTCGAGACCACCAGATCTGCTCTCCGTTCGAGGAGCCCGGCAAGGTGGATCTTTCTGCCGACGTGGACTTCACGGCCATTGGCATTGCTTCGCGGTCCAAGAACCGGGAACACGTGTCTGCGTTCGGTCCCATAAACCAGGCCACCTGGCTCAAGAACATGGGCATCGAAATGCGGACCGAGAAGCTCATGGACGGCAAGCAGGAGTACATCAAGAAGCGCATCGAGTCGCAGTACAAGCGGCTGGTGGACGTTGGAGTGAACGGAATGGGCAAAATCTACAAGGCCTTCTTTTTGACCCACTCCAGCCACGGCTACCCTGTTGGCTTCCCCATCCCGGAGCCTAAGGATCTCAAGGAGCCCCATCAGAAGCCCGAAAAGGACCCCAAGGACATTGAGCCCAAGGTGGTTGAGTTGTAGACGTTTTGTCGCAACTAAAGGAGGTTGTACATAGTGAATGATGCAGTGACATACACTGGCTGTCGTTACAAATAAATAAAGTGACATTCGTGAAAGTGACAATCGTGGCCAACGTAGTGTGGCAGTGACAAACGTAGTGCGACAGTGTCAATCGTGGTTCGAAAGTGAATCGTGGTCTGAAACCCACAACGTGGTCTTCAAGTGACAAACATGTCCTACCGTCTCAGCCCTGGCCCAATCATCTCGGCAACAGGTCCTATCGTTTCGGCAACGTCTCAGCATGACCTACCCCCTCAACTCACTGGCCCAGACCACACAGTAATGTTTCAGCAGCAACAGCAGCTCTTCGCGCTCATCCAGAAACTCCAGCCCGTGGATCCGCTGCTGCTCGTCGGGACTCAGCCACTCGTCGTGAATCACGTCCATCGACGTGGCCAGAACCTCCGTGTACCCTGCGGCCTTGAACCGCTCGATCTGGGACTCCAGGGACGGGAACTGGGTCATGCTGGGGATGGAAATGCCTCTGGACGCGAGGTTTTCGATCATGACCTGTCCAAACTGGTCCCGGCCCGAAAGAGGCTCGTACATGACGATGGTGGAGTCGCGGAACTCGGCCGTGATCCACGAAATCACCTGTTTGGCCTGGTCCGGCTCCAGGTAGCACAGGCAGCACTCGCTGATGATCAGAGTGGCCAAACTGGGGTCTGAGCCGGGTAAGACAAAGTCGGGGCCGATTGACCGCAAGTCTAGGCCATGCAGGTGGTATCTGTCAGTGTGGATTTCCCCCGTGGTGTTCTCTCCCCCACTCTGTTCGTCACCAACTAATCCCTCACCCACCAACTCCCTCAAGTTCGAATCCTGCATGATGATCTCCTTCTTGCGACTGACAGACACGGCGAAATCAATCTCGTGGTACAGAATCTCGTTCCTGTACTCTGACTTGCCGCTCCACAGGCTGAACGGTCGGGTGTCTGATCCTGCCCCAAGAGAAATGATCTGGACTCTCTGGCCCGGTTTTTTGGCCGCCAGAAACCGCTCGACCAGCACATCGATCGCGTGGTGGCGGACAAACGTGCCTCGGTTGATGAGCGGCAGTTTGGGCTGGAATTGGGCCAGGGTCTTGCGAGCCGATCCGGGTCCCTGTGAAGACGCGGCCTGTTTGGCTCCAGCCACAAACAAATCGATAAACTCGTCCCGAAGATACCCTTTGTGGACCGCCGAGTACTTGGACGATAGCGCGTCTCCGTCCGTTGATTGGACGACTTTATCTTTGCGCAGGTTCATAGTGGAGGTGGAGGTGAGAATAGTCACCAGCTATTAGGTTCCACACTTATGGTGGAGTGCATAACCCAGCAAAAGTAATGACTGAGCGGGAGTACCAGTATCAAGTGATTGTGGAGGTACTGTAGATTGTTGATCACAAAGACTAGTGTACCAGAACACGTCTCATAGGAACCACTTTATGATGACTAAGCTGGTTGTATCTTGATCGATCTGGTGCCAGTTGTCTGATTACTAAGCATTTTGTCGTTGCACCAGCTGACTATTGTTGAGTGGTTGGAATGTGGGTTCTTGTACAAGTATGTTCAAGGTGTGGGAACTCTGGTGAAATTATCTGGTTTATATAAAGACGACTTTTCAAATCAGATGATGGTATAAGTAGCTAACGCAAGACATACACATGCCGTGCATGGTGTATAACAGAGGCATGGCCAAGGATCGAGAAGTCACGTGATCGCCGGGAAAGTCTCAAATTGGCCGTAACCCGGGATTTGAAAGTCATTGGCGTCGAAAATTCTGCGAAAACGGTCCATATTTACCCCTTTTGGGTGTTCTCCAAAATCAACATGTGAACTCTCCACTTGCTCAATAAGGTGTCGTGAACATACTGTACGGAGTACCTCAAGAATAGCCACAATTTCGTAAATTGGCGATAAATAGATTTGGTATATAAATAGAGACGGCTGAAACGTCCCTGGCACGTGTCTCCCATCAATTAATGACAAAGTCGTTTTCTGCGGTGAAAATGTTCATTCCATAGGGGTCCTTTCGTCGGCCCTCAATGATGGGCTTGAGACCCCGGTTGAAGTTGAGAATGCACACGACCGACAGAGCTATGGTGGCCGAAACCAGAAACAGAGTGATGGCGGCAAAGATGGTGAGCGACTTGCGCACAGCCTCATACTTGTAAGCCTGTGCCGGGTCGTAGATCCGGACGAGCTTGAAGATGAAGTACGCCATTCCGGCCAACAAAAAGAACTGCATGACCAGCATGCCGATTTTGTTTTCTTTCTTGACAAACAGCGAGAGCAGAAAGAGAAAGACTATGGTGAGCGGAATGACGCCAATGGTGAGTCCAAACTCCACATCCTTGACGTTGAGCACCACGACTATGAACTGCACCGTGAAGCCCAGAAAAAAGAAGAAGTCAAACTTGAGAATGGACTGGAAGAGCTCGTACTGCACCCACCGCCGTCGCATCACCAGGTCCGCGCCGACGTTTCGGTAGGTGATCCAGCCCAGCTCGGCCTTGAGCTTGAAGGCACAGACACACACGATGACAAAGGCCCCTCCAATGACACAGGGCACGGCCACCAGAAAGGCTCGGATGAGCGCCCAGCTGGTCGAGTCAAAGGCGTCCTTTTCAGTCAGATCCAGAATGGCGGTGTACATCTGGTCGTAGGCCAGAGCTCCGTAGATGATCAGCAGAGCCATGAAGACGCAGATGGCGTAAATCTCCATGATGTTCTGTTTCCACAGCGACAGGTACGACAGAACGGTGACGAAGATCTCGGCGAAAATGTACAGCGCCAGGTAGACGGCGATGGAGCGCGTGTTGGAGGACGACGGGATGGAAGGATCGAGGTTCTTCTGGAACTGGGCGAAAATGAAGCCCTCAAACGCCAGCACTATGAGCGCCTGGACCACGATGGTGGCAAAGAAGATTTTCGCGTATCGCGACACCAGCAGCTTTTCGACTCTCGACTGTTCTTTGGGTGCAGGAGCGTATCGGGGGTCCAGCCGTTCCGAGTGGTAGTATTCGTCGAGAGACACGGGTCGTTGCATGTGGACCAGGTCGTCTTTGGACGACGACGGTGCGTCGTATGCCGTTTCGTACGTGTCGAACCTCTCCATGGATTGTTCGTAGGATCTTCGGAGCATGTTGAGAGGGGACTGACAGCTGATGGAAGGGGAGGTCAAGTATGTTGTGAGACCCTGAGAGAACGGGTGAACGGGTGAACGAGTGAACGAGTGAAACTGAGAGCGAGTTATGAGTGTGGACAAGTGAGTGTGTGAGAGTGAATGGTCTTTTCACCGACTGGCAAAGGCATAAAGATCTCTGAAAGTGTAGATTGGTGGTTGGTCAAGCTGGGTGTCAAAAGTCTAGACTCCAGTTTTGACGTAATTTTGCAGCAGCTCAATTTACGGGGCTGTGTGTGAGAGTGTGAGGGTAGAATCCGAGGAATTGATGTCGTAGAAGAAGAGCCTGCTCTTTCCTTGTTTGCACTGGTCGTGTGCTTGTGCTGTATCTGAGTGTAGATCTGAGGTGGAGGTACGAAACTGGAAAAGCTGTATCGTACTTCTTCTAATCGTACCACTCAAGTCGTTCAAAGCAGAGAAAACGGCAACTTTTGATTGGCACAAAGAATCGACTGGAGCAGTGTAAAAGGTACAGTAGGAGCGGCTCAGGACACGGGTATGTACAGTAGGTGGGTCCGTTGGCGCGATAACTATGCGTTTCAGCCGTGCATGTGAGAAGGGAAGAGTGTGTTTCAGGGGTACAGGATTGGAATGTGATACGAGAAGGAGGGAGGGAAAGAAGGGTCGAAGTTTCAGGGCTGATCATGGGTCGATTGACAAGCGGAGTTTTGGAGGATAGTGGTGGTAGTTGGGAGAGTCGATGGATGTGTAGAGAATCACATATTTCTGCCCCCTTTCGCCCCTTTTCGCGTTTTCATGTTCCCGTCGTCAAACGCGTTATACCCACATGGCTAGTCTTGGCACGCCGATCAGGGGACTTTTTGAACGTTATAAAATGGACGTTGAATTGAAAGGTGACCGTTGAAGCGATGATTGCTTTTCAAGTGACGAAGCGCTGAAGAGTGGAAGCGTTCCAGCTTTGAGACAGGTTACAAAATGCCACATGGGGCTGAGCAGATGGATACTTGTACAAAAGATGAGGAATGGCTGTCTCTTCGCTTACAGGCCCTCCCTGCACCATGCACGATGAAGAAAGAGAGGGAAGAAAGCGATTGTTCGTGCAAGTAGAGAAGATTGAATGGTGGTGTTGTGGATTCACACTGAAGAGTACAGTACTCGTACGTACTGGTAGACTGGCACGGTCTCGTAGAACAAGGTAAAACTCATCTTAGATCTGAAGTGTAACTCGTTTTCGGATTCTCTTTGAGTCGGTTTTTTTTTTTTTTTTTTTTTTTTTTTTTTTTTTTTTTTTTTTTTTTTTTTTTTTTTTTTTTTTTTTTTTTTTTTTTTTTTTTTTTTTTTTTTTTTTTTTTTTTTTTTTTTTTTTTTTTTTTTTTTTTTTTTTTTTTTTTTTTTTTTTTTTTTTTTTTTTTTTTTTTTTTTTTTTTTTTTTTTTTTTTTTTTTTTTTTTTTTTTTTTTTTTTTTTTTTTTTTTTTTTTTTTTTTTTTTTTTTTTTTTTTTTTTTTTTTTTTTTTTTTTTTTTTTTTTTTTTTTTTTTTTTTTTTTTTTTTTTTTTTTTTTTTTTTTTTTTTTTTTTTTTTTTTTTTTTTTTTTTTTTTTTTTTTTTTTTTTTTTTTTTTTTTTTTTTTTTTTTTTTTTTTTTTTTTTTTTTTTTTTTTTTTTTTTTTTTTTTTTTTTTTTTTTTTTTTTTTTTTTTTTTTTTTTTTTTTTTTTTTTTTTTTTTTTTTTTTTTTTTTTTTTTTTTTTTTTTTTTTTTTTTTTTTTTTTTTTTTTTTTTTTTTTTTTTTTTTTTTTTTTTTTTTTTTTTTTTTTTTTTTTTTTTTTTTTTTTTTTTTTTTTTTTTTTTTTTTTTTTTTTTTTTTTTTTTTTTTTTTTTTTTTTTTTTTTTTTTTTTTTTTTTTTTTTTTTTTTTTTTTTTTTTTTTTTTTTTTTTTTTTTTTTTTTTTTTTTTTTTTTTTTTTTTTTTTTTTTTTTTTTTTTTTTTTTTTTTTTTTTTTTTTTTTTTTTTTTTTTTTTTTTTTTTTTTTTTTTTTTTTTTTTTTTTTTTTTTTTTTTTTTTTTTTTTTTTTTTTTTTTTTTTTTTTTTTTTTTTTTTTTTTTTTTTTTTTTTTTTTTTTTGCTTCCTCAAATTCAAGACCTGAAACACGATCCATGCCACCTACGGAGTACTATGCTACTCGAACCAGCGCAGAAGGTCGAAGTCCGAACAAGAAATACAAGTACCTCTCCCTTGAAAACCAAATCACACGGCTGAGTATTAGCAGAAAAAGTAAGGATAATCTTGGTGCCTTCCTGAAGATCGTCTTTCCACGTGCGTGGGGGGATGTGGGGGCTCAAAAAGAAACGGCCTTGTAGGATGAATAATTGCGTTGATCGGAAAAGATTGCGTGGTTTGAGAAATGAAATTCGTTCAGCAGACAACGAACCCAGTGTCGCTACCTGCTGTAACGGTGGTATCGGTCTTGCAAGGTCTATACCTATGGATCTATAGCGTGTGTACCGGGTATGCCCCTATAGCGACAAATGCAACAGCAGCAAAGTGAGCGGTTATCGCCAAAGCAAGTATAACCGTGCAAGATTAATTCTATCAGCGAAATCTCTTCACAACCGTCTTTTATTACCCGTTGGAGCCTAGCCCAGGGTTGTCAGATTAGGGTAAAGGACGATTATTCAGCTGGAATGTGCTAGGATGATGCGAAAGACACGAGGAGTTGAAATGTCGACTTTTGATGGCAGTCGGTGTGATTCGAGAGCGCTTTTACACCTCCTCGACTACCGTAGCTATACACTCTCAAGTGTGTACAGTATTCGTACTTACTTCCCAAATAGTCGATACGTGATGGAAACGGCTCATTTATCATAGACGGCATTTATAGAAGCCGCAAGATCCTCCGATTGTTGCATCGGTCGTGCACTTTCGGATGCCAGATCGTTCGGCTTGATCCTCAGGGTTCGTCGCTGGACATTCGGCAGGATGTCGGTGCGTTTACAAGTAGACCGGCAGTAATGGATTTATGAAATCTGTAGGAACCTGGACTTGAGAGATGACCTGGTTGGAGGTTTCAGAAGGAGTTAGAGTAGGCTGTCACTCTTTAGAAAGCCCGGAAAACCACCAGTCTCGAATCTATTTCTACGGATTTGAATGTCTTCCTTCCGTCGACTCCTCCAATCGCCAGCCCGAACTAATGCTTCTCTCCATCAATGTTCAAGACAGTCTCAGGAAGGGTTCTAGGCCGTACGGCTTTCGTTCTTCTGGTGTGCTACAATGTACCGTTCAGTACCAGTAGATACGAGAATAGAGAGCTCTTTGTCAAGCAGCAATAATTGTTATGTACATATACAGTAGTACCAAGAAACATACAACCACATGGTCTCTTTATGCCTAAAGGTAGGCCAAATTCTGATGGGCATTGAGAAGAGGTGAATCCGAAGTTAATGCATCATCGCCGTTGACAGTGGATGACTCAGATGACGTTGAAAATGGAAAATGACTCCTGTGTTTCACTTACAATGCGGAACATACGCAAGAGAAGGTCATCAGGGACCTCTCTATTTCTCGAAAGGTGCAGATTCCACCCCGTAGGGGAGGTCTGTCGTCGAGAGTCCGAAACCTCCACGGGGTTATCGCGAACCCTGTCTAGATCAGCAGGCGTATCAGAGTGCGACTGCCGAATCCCTACCTGTAGCAAGTCTTTGGTCAACTCTATCGGGGTGCATCTACATACTACTTTTAGGACCTTTTCGTAGTGTTTGACGTCTTCTCGCGGTCCGCAGTGGACTGTAGCTACTTTTAGAACCCGTCAAACCACGGTACAAAGACTTCGTATTGGTAGACAGACACTCCCGGGGTTTCCCGAGGTTTAGTGTGAAGCCGCCATCACCGAAGCCGTCACTGAATCCGTCAAAACCGTCTGATAATGACGTTTATATATAGCCATCGCTTGGCACCTGGTAATTGGAATGCCAAGAAGCGCAGTCACTCCAACATGCGCGATACGAACCCCCAGCTCGACTTGTAGCCTGGCGAAAAAGTCCGTAGAGCTCCGCGGAGTTTACCAGGGGGTTCAGGCCGATCCAGCCTGTGGTTCTAAGACAGCTTAAGGATGGATCAGGGTCTGCGTCTGCAGAGCACAGGGACAGGAACAGAGAGCACCGGCTAACGGCCGTGACTCAAGTGCGCACGTGTGCCGCGGAATGTGGCCAGCTTCCGTGGAAAACATGTCTACGTTTCTGTCAGCCTGACTCCACGGTTGACTCCACAATTTTGAGTCTCTTGGCCGTTGTGCGAGACATTACGAAACAACAAGCAGGGTCCTCCTTGACCTTGACAGTTACCGTATAGTTCAGCCCGGCCACTGGATACTGTAGCTGATGATTGAAACTTGAAACTTGAAACTTTCAGGTTTACCGTGGAGTCCGATAGCTAGACTGAATGGCCCGATGCTGAAACAAGACATTGGATCTTCCACAGACCACACAGTAGATCACGTTTTCAGCTAGGAATGGCCCCTCGTGTTCTTTTTCATATTACGCAGGCTGCCTCTCCTATGTACACCCAGTACACTTATTCAACCGGTACGATAGTTATACCGCATGTCAGGTCAAGTTAGTCCAGTTAGTCAATGTTACGAGATACACGTTTTGAACAGCCCCTACAAGCACAAAAACACTGTACCATCGACAAAGAGCCAGATTGACAAAGAGCCAGGCCCACAAAGAAGAACCGATTCCACCCAATAAATCTCCGTATCCCAGTTTCCATATCCTTTTCCATCCCATACAGTTTGGCTCTGGTTTCTTGTGCCAGAATCCTTTTATCGTTTTTTCTTTTTTTCCTTTTTTCCTGTCTACTGGTCTTATATCCCATCGCTCAACCTGCAACAGCCAATGACTGAACTTGGCAGGCACAACGTGGGGCTTCATTTGGGTTTGCAGACTCCCATCAGAGTTAGGCCTTACCCATTAGAGCGGAGAGCACGAGCCCCCCAATCCAATCTTTCTTTCAATAGCTGAGAGAGAGCTTCTTGGTTTGAGATTTTTTGGCCAGAGGAAAAAAAAAAAATTGTCTTAGCGTAGGTTTAGACACACATCCATCTCGCAGTGCATCCAGGTCCCACGTGTGTCAACGACGAGAGAAGCAGAGCTCCACGGAAATTGGGTTCTTTTACACGGCCAAGGGGGGTTTTACATGTGGGGGTGGTGGATACGGCCAAGGTCGTTGTTGCTGTTGGAATTTTGTCCACTCAATATACTGACCACAGTAGCCAAGTCGTCGGCTCTCGTTTAGTTGTGAAAAAACATATGTTAACCAAACCCGCCTAATTTACCCGTACCCCCTCCTCCCCCCCCATTGGCAACGGTCAATATACTTATTTTTTGAATTTGAGACCATGGCCAAAAGGTCTAAAGGTCTAAAGGTCCAAAAGCCAAACCAGGGCTAAGCTTCGCTTATACTGTGCACAATCTGCATAGGACGCATGGCAGATGCACCCAAGTCGCTAGAGACGCGCCGTGCTGAAATCGCTAGACTCTCCAAATCGATAATCTATAAGAAGACCGCCAGATCTCGCTTCTCTCCGCCCTCTTCTCTGCAAACACAGCTAGGAAAAAAGCGCTTCTGCTCCCAAAATGGCCGCTTCTCCCAGCTCCTCCATTCCCGACAATGTCGAGAAGACTGCCTCGTCCGAGGACTACGAAATGGTCCACGCTCCCGTCGAGGAGAACCCCGAGTTTGTGGTTGACGACATCAAGCGAAACCGACGACAGCGAATTGCCGACGCCTTCACCGTGCTGGCGGCCGGCTTTGCCCTCATCTCCGACGGATACCAGAACTCTCTGATGACCATGATGAACGTGGTGTTCAAGGAACGGTACGGAGGCGACGTTTACAACGCCACCATGTCCACCCGAGTGTCCAACGCCCTACTGGTCGGAGAGGTGATTGGTATGGTTGTTATTGGTCTGACTTGCGACTACATGGGCCGAAAGACCGCCATTGTCGCCACCACCATTCTCATTGTCGTCGGAGGTATCATGGCCACCGCCGCCCATGGTAAGACCACCGAAGGTATGTTCTGGATGTTAGTTGTCTCACGAGGTGTGATGGGCTTTGGATCGGGAGGAGAGTACCCCGCAGCCTCCACTTCCGCCTCCGAAGCCGCCAACGAGGTGCATCTGCGAAAGAAGCGAGGAGCCATTTTCGTGCTGTGCACCAACCTGCCTCTGTCGTTCGGAAACCCCTTCTGCGTCATCGTTTTCCTCATTGTCTACGCCGCCGTTGGCTTCAAGGGCCAGCATCTGTCGACCGTGTGGCGAGTCTGCATGGGTATCGGCTGTATCTGGCCTCTGTCCGTCTTCTACTTCCGACTCAAGATGGCCCAGCCCCGTCTCTACACCAAGTCTGCCATCAAGAAGTCCGTGCCCTACTGGCTCATTCTCAAGTTCTACTGGCGAACCATCATCGGAACCGCCGGAACCTGGTTCATCTACGATTTCGTCGTTTTCCCCAACGGAGTCTTCTCTGGCTCCATTATCGCCACCATCATCAAGCCCGACGAGCCCGATAAGCTGCTGAAGACCGCCGAGTGGCAGCTGCTGATTGGAGCCATTGGTCTTCCCGGTGTCTTCATTGGAGCCTGGCTGTGTGAGAACCGAGTTCTGGGCCGAAAGTACACCATGATGATTGGATTTGCTCTGTGGATTATCGTGGGTCTGGTCATTGGATGTGCCTACACTCCCCTGAAGCGAAGCACCGGTGCCTTTGTCTTCATGTACGGTATGCTTGCGTCCTCCGGTAACCTGGGTCCCGGTAACATGCTGGGTCTGGTTTCTTCCGAGGCCTACGCTACCGCCGTGCGAGGTACTCTCTACGGATTCTCTGCTGCTGTCGGAAAGGCCGGAGCCGCCGTCGGTACCCAGGTCTTCAAGCCGATCCAGGGCAACCTCGGCGACCGATGGACTTTCATCATTGCCGCCATTCTCGGTCTCTGTGGTGTGGTGGTCACCTTCTTCTTCATTCCCCGACTCAACGGAGAGGATCTCGAGGAGGAGGATGTGCGATTCAAGATGTTCCTGCGAGCCCATGGATGGGAAGGAGACTTTGGAACCACCGCCGACAAGGTTGACGACGTCGAGGGCACCACCAGCGATGAGAACGCTGATACTGACGGAGTGGCCCAGGAGGTCATTACCGAGACTCCCAACAAGATCTCCTATTAGATATTTATTAATTGATCAAAAGTTTTGTGTTACAAAGAAAAGAGTAGCCATCTAGATTGTGTATCGACAACGCTCATAGCGCTACTGGTACGTACTAACTACCACTAGCTAGCTTGTAGTCTTAATGTTAGCCTCGTCTCAGAATCAATGAACGTGACAAAGACTCGAGACGGGTGATTTGACGGAAAACTGACGTCTGACAGTTCCGCACGCTAGTACTGGGGACACAAGCAGAGCGCTTGTAGCACCAAGTGACCAAGTGACCGCACCTAACAGTGCATCCTGCTGGAGCACTCCAGCCTTCTCCATCAAATCCGCAACGCAGTCTGCAACTTAAACGAAAGCCAAGACGGACTAAAATGTTTAAAGTGGGCGCTAAGAGCCAGGTAAGGTACGTCAACTAAGACATTGGCGCCGATGTCTTGAACCTTGGGAAAACCGACTTTGGGCACGACTAGCTTGGCGCGGTTTCGGCTTGTTTCACAGTGGTGCTATGGCCTAGTATACTGGTAGCAAACATACCAGTCCAGAAGGGGCAATTTCTCACGGATCGGAGCATGGAGTTCGAATTCGTATTCTACCATGGCCAAAGTTCCTAGTTTCGAACTCCCCGTTGGTCTTTCATAAATCCAATGTCTCACTCGGGCGTTTTTACCGTTTTTACCTCAACGGGCTGAGTGTCATGTACAGTAAGTAGGTCAAGTGTAGCACCAGCGGTTTCTACACGTGCAGACACTACGAGTAGCAGCAACGGGGTCTGTCGCCACCAAGGGGCTGTGGCTAGTGGCACGCAATCAAAGTTGGCGTGTTTCCACCGTCTCAGCCTCGAACCAGCCCCCCCGTTTGCTACAACCCAACTCTGCGAGCACGTGGGGAGGCTAGTGAGTGACAAGACAAGAAGACGGTATAGCCAATAGCTAGTATGTACGATTATTTTATCGATAAAGCGGAACTGAAACGAAAAGAAGGTAAGCCGTAGACGTACAAATCCCGCTATAGTTTGGTTAGATCGACTTGGCATGCGGTTCCTGTCCCTGCTATAAGCAGTACAAGCCTGGAAAATCGGTGGCCGAAGAAATGCGGGCGACAGAAATTGAAAGGGACACTCGCCTGACCACGTCACGTGGATAGCGAGTGTATTAGAACTGCACCAAATAAAGATATCGGACTCCGATCTTGAGTTTACTTGTACAAGTAATCCCTTGGCAATAGCTCCCGAGGTATATACTGTACATACAATAGTATACACTTCTGGCCTGGGCTAATCTTACCACTTATGAGCGCTTCCTTGTTCTTGTTCAGCTTGGGCTGGTCGTATCGTCTAATTATTTTAGCACAGCTACGACTCCTGTAAACAGTGATTCAGTAGGCTGATCGCGCCTATTAGTCGATCAACGTGGGTAATTACCATAGGTGGTACTGGCTCTCAAAACACGTGTGGTTCAAGGGGGTCGGAGGGGAGTAAATGCCGAGCTCTGTTTACAAATTAGTACGAGCCAATACTTCGTGTCTCACTCGGCTCACACTTGGCAAGACACTAGCTGACAAACTGCGAGACCTGCTTTGAAGTGTTCCGCAAATTCAACCGAAAGTAGACTCATGAGCCATAGAGGCTGTCTCATTCTTCGTAAGTCTATCTATTATTCTAATCTGACTAAGCATCGTGCTTGGCCTCCTCGGCGGCCTTGTCGTCGTGCTTCTCGACAAACTCTCGAACGTCTCGCATGAACTCGTCGGGCTTCTGGCTGATGACCCAGTGGCCGCACTCAATGTCCTTGATCTCAAAGTTGGGGAAGAACTGGCCAATGGCAGGCAGGAACTCGTCGGCCACGTACTTGCTTTTGGTGCCTCGGATGAACAGCGTGGGTTTGGTGAACCGCACGTCTTCGGCAAAAAAGGGCCAGTCGCCCAGATAGCCCAGCGACTTGCCGAGAATCTCCACGGGCACCCGGAACTTCATCGGCTCGTCCGGGTCGTCCGTCTTGCGCAGGTTATTGAGCAGAAAGTACCGGATCATCTGGTCGGGCTCGTACTTGCGCATGATCTCGTGCGCCTCCTTGGAGTTCTTGACCTTCTTGTGCTGGATCTCCAGCATTCCACGGATGTATCTGGGGAAGTCCGACGACAGCGACGTGTCTACGGGCGAGTTGTCCACGGGGATCAGGTACTTGACCAGCTCGGGGTGTCTGAGAGCGACAGCCATGGCGGTTTTGGCACCCATGGAATGGCCGATCAGAATCACCTCTTTCCCGCCCATGACCTCCTTGATCCATCGCTCCACGTCCGACGCCAGCGCAATGTAGTCGTGACGAGGGTTGTGGGGAGACTGGCCGTGGTTTCGCAGATCCAGCCCGTAGACGTTGCAGTTGAGATCTGCCGCCAACTGCTTGGAAACGGTATGGTGGTTGGCCTTGTGTCCGAAAAGCCCGTGCATGAACACCATGGGCGTCCGCGTGGGATTGGGCACCTCCTGAACGTCCCACGCCAGCTCAACGGTCTCTGTGTTTTCGTAGGCCGAAGCATGGCCCACCAGGGTCCGGATGGGGGTGAAGGGTCGGCTGGAGATGGCTCTGCTGAGTCGAGTCATGCCCAGAGAACGCGTCGACGCGCCAAACGCGGATTTCAGCGGCTGCAGCAGCATTTTGTGAAGAGAGATCGAGAGTGCTGACTGTACGATCCAACGGCAATGATGTTGAGATAGTTAGATCTGCATGCATGCTAAATGTGAACTTTAAGAGCAGTGTTGGGTGGTGGTAGAGAGAGGTACCAGGGTATACCATTGTTGAAGAAGATCAGGGGTGTGTTATGACTAATGAAGTGATTCGGATGGTTTAGTCAGCTTCAAGATTCATATCGGTTGAACACATTTTCGTAGCTAGACAACATATGCAGACGGTGGCTTCAACTAAATGTGTAAACCTAGTTGAAGTGGTAGTTGGGAAAGTTCTTATATAGATGGAGTTTTGAAGAACCATGGTAACCCGGTCAATATTGATGATAAAACGATTTTGAAAAGTGAGTTTTTTTCACAGCTACACAAATACCCGAGCAAAAGGGTTATGGCTCCACCAGAGTCCTCCCTCACCGCCTTTACCTCCCCCTCCTCTTGTCGTGTGACGATTAAACTTCACATGCTACGGACACACGTGAGTAAAGTCATGCACCACTCCTTCAAACCACTGACATCATCACCACTCAGATAATGACGTTGGAAACCGCGGGCGGTGAGTATGAGCTGATGTGGCCGGGAGCATCACGTGACAACCATCATCAGCACGTGACAACAGGCCCAGACCCCCGATCTCCAACCAACCATTCTAACACAGCAATATCCAGTCTCAAGACCGCGATTGATGTTGGATCCATGCCCGGCTGGGAAGAGCAGCGGGGTCACGTGCAGCAGCTGGTCAAGGAGATCTGCGAGTCGTACGACCCCATCAAGGACGGCATGGTGGTCAACGCCGTGACGGGCCACCAGGAGGATGCCCAGGAACAAATCAACCGAATCGTGGGCCTTCTGGACGCGCCACAGTTCCAAAAGAGTCCCCCCTTCACTCTACAGCGCATGGCCGAGCTGCTGACCGAGCCGTTCAAGTTCTACCCTCAGAACCAGCTGGCCAAGTTTCTACGGGCGCTGGAGCGGGTCATGCTGGTGTCTTCGTCCATAGACGACTACGGCCAGGTGAGCGTGGACATTCACGATGTTCCGACGGTGGAGGACGGCGAGAAGATCAAGCCGGACACGGGGATTGTGCTGACTCCGATTCCGTGGATCACTGAGGCAGATACCGCCAAGCTGGAAAGGGCCGGCGACGAGACTGATGCCGACACCGCCGACGATCAGGAGGAAGGAGTTAAGCCTGTGCCGAAGGACGAGGGTGGTGAGGAGGGTGTCCAGAGTGACATCCAGAGTACAGCGCAGGAGCCATCCAACGTGTCTGTGGAAATGGCAGATGTGTCTGGAGACACGTCTGGAGAGATTGCTGAGTCTATTGCCATGGCGTCGCACGACGTGTCTGTGGAAATGACGGACGCCGACCTGTCTGCGGAAATGGCCGCTCATGATGTGCCTGACGACGTGGCTCAGGACATTCGACAGGCCAAGAGCGAGGAGGCCCAGGGCGATCTGCTCACAACGGTAGTTGCCGATGTGACCCATATTAATGACATCGACGGCAAGCATGGAGAGACGGAGAGGAGCGAGTCTACAGAGAAGGCGGAGAAGGAGAAGGAAGCGGTTGCGGAAGTCAGCACGGGGGCGGAGGAGACTACAGAAACGACTAAAGAAACGACCGCAGAAACGACTTCAGAGGGAGAACCCCAGACGGAACAAAACGGGTCGGCTACAGCCGAAACTGAAGAAGATAGAGAGGCGAAGCGGTTGAAGACGGAGTAGGGAAGACGGAGTAAACGGTTGCACATGACGACGACACTCACTAGCACAGCATGAATTATTTATCATATCAGTACCGGTAGCGAGGAGTTGTAGGTGTATGGAGTATGGAGTATGCACACTCAGAGAGTCTTTGTACACCAGAGAGTCTTCGTACACTCAGAGAGTCTTCGTACACTCAGAGAGTCTTCGTACACTCAGAGAGTCTTCAACTGGATATTGCAACGGCCACCTTAACGGAACCTGTAATTATGCCACCCTAATCGCGCCACCTTATATCGTGGTGCCTTTTTAAAGACGACTCTTCTTCCTCCACACCACTTTATTCCACCACTTGTTGCTTCACAACCACAAACCAAAGTAGAGGACGCAATCATGTTCTGTCTCCGATTCGGCGGGCTGTGACCGTGGCAACGAGAGGTGGAGGGGGTGGTGTCAATGGGGGCCTGACATTTGCAGAGAGCGGGGAGAAGTGACATATCCTGTGTGATTTGGCTGACATTGGCCACGACTCGACCAATGTCACATACACAGTGAGAACGTGTCGTTCAGGTCGCAGTTTAAGCTTACCGGGGCATGAATGGATCACAGGTTAAGAGTACGATTCATTGGGGGTGACAATTGAACACCTCACATGGTTGCACCAACGACTCACTGCTGTCGTCACTCTTGCCGAACGCCCTCCAGTCTGATCTACCCAGTCTCACCAAGAAGCTCAGGCTACGGCTCCATGATTTCATCTACTGATTCATATCTTCAAATCTTCAAAAACACTCGGCTACGCCTTCGTGTCCTCGTGCTATATACATTTACCCGAAAAGAGCCTTGAAAGCCGTCTGCTTGGCCTGGTCTTCAGGTCGGTTCCACTGCTCGGGGAAACGGGCCAGGCGGGCCCGGTCTCGCTTGGCGATTCGCTCAGCCTTGTTTCGGGCAAACCGCGTGTCCAGAGGCACGTCCTCGAACTGGTCGCCCGTCTCGGCCTCGGTCTTGAGCCGCAGAATCTGCGACAGCAGGAAGTGCTTGTTTTCGGGCGCAGAGGGATGTCGCTTGCTGGCAAACTTGCACTGGCCGGTCAGAGCGTCAAAGTTCTGTCCAGCCAGCAGCTTGAACTTGTGCAGCGCCTTGTCGGACAGGCCGAGGTTGGCCGGGTCAAAGTAGCACACCACCTTGGCCTCCTCCTTGGCGTCGGGCTCTCCGGTGTACGAGGTGTACTTGAAGGTGAGAGGCGACGCCTTCTTGTCGGCCTCGACCGTGTCGAAGGGCACGTGGTAGTCCACGAGCCGGGGCAGCACGTAGGCCGACATTCGCTGCAGGTGCCGGATCTTTCGCACCTTCTCCACCTGCATGTGGCCGGCCGTGGGGATATCGTCGTACATGAACTCGTTGACGTGGTGGTCGTCCAGCATGTCGTCGCTCTCCTCGTTCTTCTCAATGGTGCTCTGCTTGCCGTAGTAGGCCGACCGGATCACGCCGGCGTCGGCTCCGGCCATTCGGCCCGCAATCACCAGCTGGCGCAGCTCGTGCTCGTTCTGCGAGTACTCCGAGCCCAGCTTGAACTGCCGGTTGTGCAGCCGCGACACCATCTCGTGGTACTCCAGGCCGGTCCAGTTTCGCGCGTCCAGCTCCTCGTCCGTGTACTTGTTGGCGTCTAGGTTCTGCCGGGCCTTGAAGCCCAGCTCCTCGATCGTGTCCAGCGCCTTTTGGGTCTTGTCGTCAAAAGTGTACTTGGGCTCGAACTGCAGCTCCTCGACCCGTCGAGATCGGGGCAGCAGCGAGGGGTCCACGCCGGGAGCCTGGTCGGCCACCTGGGTCGCGGGAGAGGCAGGGGGGGCCGAAGAGGAAGAATCGGAGGGCTCCTCAGATCGAGTCTTTCGGAAAGACGGCTTGGCCTGATCCGAGGAGGGGAGAGGGGGGGTCGAATCGGACATGAAACGGACGTGGGGCACGGCGGAGGCTCGGCCTACCACCGCGGCCCGCACAAACGCGCCCTGAAGCGCCCTGCTTTGGTGAGCCAGTCGGAGCATGTTGTGTGATGGTATGAAAATGTTCAGCGTGAGAAGTTAAAAAGGTGGAGTGAAAATCAGCAGCGGGAATGGGAAATATCTAATCGTCGCTGTAGAGACGGTAGAGATGAGGAGAAAAGTGGATTCAAATGGTATGGATGAGGGGAGTAATATAAAGGATGGTTTTTTTCTGAAAAACCACTTGTTCATCGAAATTATCCTAACTGGGTAAAACCCTACCCTGATAACTAAGCTGAACCTTGTTTTTGTATGGAGTGGAATTTGGTGTTGATTTTTGTGGGTCGGGGGAGAGTAAAAGGTGCCAATTTTTTACCAGCCAGGGAGAACACTACCACAAGTCGTCTTTTGAATTTTCCGGTCTGTAACACAGTAATTACGCCTCTCACAAAGACAGACAAATCTCCCCAGTAAAGCTTAAAAAAGTCGAGTGACCGAAATTTCACCTCAAATTTCACACACCTGGAAAGTGTGCATGGTGCTTGTAGATGGAAAAGTAGGAGGTCTTGTAAAAGTCTGAAAAACGCCAATAAATGAAATTTGGAAAATGTAAAAATATTTGATGCGGTCTTTGTATTTGACTGAAGCCTTGAGAATGTCACTTTTACCAGTTTATACGACTCTGTTAGAGTCCTCCCCCCCACAGCACTAAATACGTCCATCCCAACTCAAACCTTTTCACTCTCATCTACACACACCACCACCATGCTGAGAACGACTTCAGGACTAGCGCGGCTTTGCGCGCGGCGAGGATACGCCTCGGTGTCGCCCGCCAAGATTCTGGTGGGCCTGAACGTGCGAGCCGACCGATTCGACGGCGACCAAAAGGCCCTGGCTCAGGAGCTGGCCGTCAACAGTGATCTGGGCGAGGAGGACACAGACGCCATTGTCGCCAAGTACTCCGAGCGAACCAAGGCCAACGCTGTTCAGCCCGTCTCTGCGGAGACCGCCGAGGCCCATGCGCGACAGTGGATTGCGCTGCTGGACGACCTAACCACCAAGAGTCTGGCCGCAGACAAGTACGAGGGCAAGGAGGCTCTGGACATGCAAAAGTTCCGGGAGACGCTGGAGAAGTACCGGCAGGAGAGCGCCGTGTCGGGCTTCTTTTCCGAGGTGGCTCTCAACAAGGTCGACCCCATGGCGCTCATCGACCCCACGGCCGAGTCGCAGTTTGAGCAGGTCATCACCGGCAAGGACGGCAAGAAGGCGCTGTTTGTGCCCACCGAGGAACAGGTCGCCGAGGCCGAGGCGGTGTATGCGGCGCCTATCCCCACCAAGGTGGACGGCGAGTTCGAGGACCATCTGATCAACATGATCATGAAGCACGGCAAGAAAAACCAAGCCCGACGGCACTTTTTCCAGGCGGTGGAGCTGGCCCAGGTCATGCTCAAGGCCGACCCTCTCCCGCTGCTCAAGCAGGTCTTTGACGACGTGGCACCCGTTTGTGTGATCAAGTCGACCCCCGTGGGCGCCCGAAAGGTCCAGTACCCCGTGCCCATCACCGAGCGACAGCGACGACGAATCGTGTGGAAGTGGTCTGTCGACAACGCCGAGAAGCGGCCCAACCGGTCCTTCTCGGTGCGGCTCGGCGAGGAGATTGCATCCGTCATCAAGTCCAAGGGCTCGGCGCTCATGGAGAAGACTCTGGTGATCCACAACATGGCCGTGGCCAACCGAGTCCATGTGGACCCTAGCCGACCCCGAAAGTAATTGTATATAGAGCTCGAGGAGCTTGCTCCGAGCGAATGGGCCAAGGGGCCAAGTTGGACCATAGTGAATGTTCATTGAATGAGAGATCGAGTCACGGAGTTCTGGACAGAGAGTAGCAGAGGAGTCTGGACAGTACCTACACAATCGATAGGCGACCCTTCAATCAGTTGTAGAACAGTACAGGCGTTGATGTGGTTATACTACTAGTCAGACTAGGACGAGGTAGCTGGAAGACGAATCATACGGGCTCTTTTAAGCAGTTCGTTTGAACGCTCGACTCTCTTCTTCTCCAAAGTAGTACCGTAGCTGATGCTCATACAAGTACTCGAAACAGTGCTGTAGTCAAAGTACTAATGGTACTTGTACTTGTACCGGTACCTGTACCTTTGAAGAAGGCCTTGACTATGCTGCCTACAAAACTCCACAACCACTCATCCATACCACCCTCCAATTCAAAGTTCATTCCGCGTTCGACTCAGCAGAGAGAAACAGCACTGTAGCTAGACCATGCTAATGAGTTCTTTGTACTTAGAGCTTTTCTGGCCTGTTGGCTACTTTCTCGAGTACACTCGTGTAGGCAAAGTATGGTGTGCTTGTACCGCTCCAAGGATGACTGATTGCAACGCCTAGTACTGATTCTGTCACGAAATGAAGACTATCATGAGAATCCACGAGTTTTTCTGAGTACAACTATCAACTCCAGAGATCAACACAGATTTTATTCGCACAGTGTTTTATTAGCTCTTGAGCTAGCGTTTCAACAATTCTGCTAACTTCGTTACCATAGCACCTGTTAAGACCATTCATAAGGAGAGTTACCGAGAGAAAACCAGTCAGACCACAATGAAGAGCGTACGAAGCCGGATCTCGCTTCTACCAAGTCGTTTGAATGTCCTCTAGGTGTACCTGCTTAGTCCGATCATTCCAATATTGACCATAGAGTCAGAATTACTATGTCGAAAAGTGACAACAGTGTAAGGGCTGTTAAGTGGTCGTTGCTGATTCTGACAGTACAATATGAATTTTCAGTACAATCGAATAATAGTGAGAGCGCCGGGGACACGAGTTTTCCACTCTCTCGTGTCTAGTCAAAACCCTCAACCAACAGCCAAGTGCAATAGTTGGACTCCCCTGTTCCCAAAACTCCCTCTCGGATAAGCTCTATTCGGGGAGGTGCATATAGGATACGTGATATACATCGCAGGTCATCTCCAACACGAAGTACAACCAAACTACACACACCATGCAATCGTCTTCGGCTTCGGTCCACGGAAGCGTGCATCCGGCGGATGCGGTGATGGAGAGCGCCGTCGCCCGGGTGGCGGAGCTGCTCAAACGGTCCGACGACCTCGACAAGGTGGAGCTCATCACGCAGCGGCTGCAGCGAGAAAAGGCCGCCATCGACGTGCAACTCAAGGCCGAGGTCAAGTCGCACATCGACTCGACCGGCGGCGCGGTCATCAAGCTGGCGGACTCCAAGCGCATCATGGGCGAAATCAAGGGCGAGCTCATGAAAATCGACCGGCTGTGTTCCGAGAGCCAGCTGTCGGTGCGGGACTTTGAGAAAATCAACCGGCTGGCCAACATCCACCGCAACTTCGTCAAGACCCAGGAGTTTGCCGACAACATGAGGTCGCTGCACGGGCGCATCCAGCAGGTCAACGACATGATTGAGGACGACTGCGGAGACGGCCACGGCGGCATCGAGGCGCAGCTGGACTCACGAGTGCCCAATCTCCTCACCATCCACTACATGCTGTCTGAAATGCGCGACTTCCGCGACTCGGCCATGTTCCACGCCGAACGCGCCAGCGAAGACACCCGCCGAACCACCATCAAACACTTTGCGCCGCTGGACCCGCTGATTGCCAAGTTCGACCGGGTTGTGGAAGACGTGGGCGGCAATCTGCTGGAGTTCATTCGCAGCGGCAACACGTCGCTGGTCGTGCGACTCGCCAAGATCATTGATCTCGAGGAACGCGAAGATCTCAAGGCCACGGTTCTTCTGGAGGTGAACGGCAAGGCTAAGCAAAATGGAGGGGGAGGAGGTATGGGCGGAGGAGTCCGAAGTCCCTACATGAACGGCAATGGCAATGGCAACAAAAACAACAGCAACAACAACAAAAACAGCATGAGCGTGACTCTGGGCAACAATGTCGCTCCTCGAGCCCCCAGAGGCTACCCTACCCTGTTTCTTCGAGCCATGGAAAAGTCCATCAAGGACTCGTTCGAAGCATGCATCGAGTCGTTCCCCGGAGACTGCATCACGCTGCTGGAAAACCTGGCGTGGATCTACACTGATTTGGAGCTCACGCGGATGGAGCTGGCGGCGCTGGTGCCCAAACGATGGCAGATCTTCGACACGGTGCTCAAGTTCTACCACGTGGAGACCCACAATCTGCTGGACCAGGTGCTGGCGACAGATCCGGACGCGCAGTCGATTCTGGCGATTCTCAACTACGTCAAGGACTACTACGACACGATGAAAAAGGGCTTTTCCGTGCCCAAGGAGCAGCTGCAGCCGCCTCTGCTGGACGGCAAGGAAAACGATCTCTACGACGACTACATGAAGCTCATTGTCAACAAGCTCAACGAATGGATGGAGAATCTGGCCACCACCGAGCGCCAGGCGTTCATCAACAGAGACAATGCGCCGGAAATGGACAACGACGGACGCTACGCTCTGCAGGGCGAGGTCATCACCTTCAAGATGATTACTCAGCAGATTGAGGTTGCTGCGGACTCGCAACAGGGCAGAATTCTCGCGGGGGTGGTCGAGGAGTGCGGAAACGTGCTCAAGGACCGCCAGGCGTCCTGGGAGGCCATCATGACTAAGGAGGTCAAGAAGGAGATCCGGGTGGCCGAGTTGCTTCGAGACAAGAAGAAGCGAAAGGAGGCCGAAAAGGCCCAGGCCAACGGACAGGACATTGACTCGGACGACGAGCTGCAAAACAACGCTGGTCTGGTCGATTACATGATTGCTCTAGCCAACGACCAGATTCGAGGAGCCGACTACACCGAGGCTCTGAGCTCCAAGGTGGCGCCCGTGGTGTCGCAAAAGTACTCTGCGCAAATCTCCAGCACGCTGGAAACGGTGTCCGACGGCTACGTGGCGTTTGCCAAGCTGTGCACCAACTCGCTCATCGAAATCATCTTCTCCGATCTCAAACCTGCATTCGACATTCTGTTCGAGACCTCCACCATTGGCGCCTCGGCCTGGTACAAGGGCATTCCCATGTCTCAGATCACCGATACTCTGGCCGAGTACTATGGCGACGTCCAGTCCCACATGAACCCTCTTCTGATTGAGGTGTTCCTCGACGATCTTCTCGACGAGACCGTGCTGCACTATCTGCAGTCTCTGCGGTCCGGCAAGCACCACAAGGTGTCTCTCAAGCTGCCCAAGGCGTCTGTGCAGATCAAGCAGGACATTGGCAAGATGTACGACTTCTTTGACGAGCACCATTCGTCGCGAGAACACGTCCAGCAGGTGTTCAAGGTGTTTGAGCATCTGCTGTGGATTCTGGAGTCGCCCATTGAGGAGCTTGGCGACAAGTACACGCAGCTCAAGGCCGAGTTTTGGGACTGTCCTCTGTCGTTCTTTGAGGCAGTGGTCAACGCTCGAAAGGATATTGACAGCAAGGTGGCCAAGGAGCTGATTAGTGTTGTTCGTAGCGAGGCTCTTTTGGGCGGAGGACCGGATGAGGAGCTGCAGCCTACGATCATGGGTCGGTATGGTAGAAGTTAACGGAAACGAGCGACGGAAACGAGCGGCCGAAGGTCGTGAGTGGACAACAACTGATCCCCGGTACAAGTCCAGCTGATTCACCGGAATGATCCACAGGTAGATCAGAGAGTGTTGAGTGGCTTTCTACAGAGAGCTGAAAACAACGGTATAGGTATTCAAAGACTAACATTCACAACCAGGGGTGTCTTCAGAGTACTGTAACGAGAACTTCCTAAAAGTGGCACCAAAATGATTGCGCTTCTCGTAGAACGTCTAGCAGCGGTGTTTACCTCACAAGTACGGGACATACCAATGTCTGTCTTGTCTATAGTCGTCGATATTCAAAAGCAATACAACAGACTGGTACTGATACTGCCCAGGAAGTTTTTCCACCCAGATCCCATGAATATTGAAGGAGTTGTAATTAGGGAGCTCTGCTTGACGCAATTTCCGAGCCGCACGAGTAATCAGGGGTGGTGTTTCTGGTCCTTTCAAAAAGACATCTGAGAGCTCCAAACTGGCTGAGATTTCTATGGGTGGTTCAAGCAGGTAGTAGGACAGAAAGATCGAATTTTCAGCCTGGCAGAATGAGTTTTGGGTGAGTCCTTGTCTACTGTTTCGTTTAGCACTTCGACTCAACGACGACTACAGTATCATCGTACAGTACAAGTACTTGTAACTCTAGCTACCTGTAGACTTGACAGTGTTGAGTAAATAGCCAGTACTGTACATGTATATACAGTACCGTACAAGTACTGTACTGTACCTGCAACGGAAGAACTGATTTTAAAAGTACCTACCTGTATCACTGTGTAAACGCAACCCCACCGATAGCCCGTCTCCACTCTGCTGTCAACCATCATGGGGCGTGTCAAACGCGTCTGCTTGTTGCTATACGAGGCGCAGCCAGAGATGGTTGCCACAGTTGGTTGCTGTTTGGACGTGGCAGTCGGTTACAGTACCGGTACGAGTGCAGCACTTGTATGGAAGTGACTGATATTAAGCCAATACATCTCACAAGAGAATCTTCCGTATCTTCGCACCTTCAGTTTAAGAACATTCGTGTCTACGTTTGCCGTTCTAATTGGTAGACCTACAGCAACGAATTCTTCCTTAGGCTCCAACTGGGTTGGTGCGGCTGTGCTGGCTGTGTTGGAGCTGTTGCAGGTTCCATCTTCAGCAATCTCGATCCCGTGCTCCGCCTCGGATTCTGTTTCATCGAAAGTTTGTCCTTGTGGACTTGTTGCCACACGCCATGGTCGCAGGGGCAGTACTGTACTGTATCGTTCTTGTAAGAGTAGGGTAGGGGTACGATTCATTTGCACGATGTGTACCAATTCGTACCAGGGGAATTAGTGCATGATAAGAGCAATCGAGTGGTGGTGTAGCGTACGAATGATTGGGGTCGGTATAAGTTGACGAATTGTCCATAGAGCAACTGATGATTAGCCATGAATAAAATACACATACCAGTACTTGTAGCAATACACACCTACTGTAGCTACTGTGTAACTGTGTACTCCATCACCGCCCCCCCCCTCTGTCTGCACCACGTGACCAACCCAAATGTTTGTGAAGACTATCCCAAGGTGCATTTTCATGCTCCTTCCCATCAGTTTGACGTCTTCTTGCGCCTTTGAACCAGAGTCTTGACCGTTCTAAAAAACTACGACACTTGCCGAGTATTTGTTTGCCACAGAAGAATTCGCATTGCCACAGAAGAATTCTCAATTGACAAACCCAAGTCAACAAACAGACCGTCACCTAAACGACCACCACCACCAATTCTTTGCCATGTCTGAAATCCGACGACGAGGCTCCTTTCTCAGCCCAAGCCCCCAGCCCGAGGCGCCCAACGAACAGGACATTGTCGAGTTCACCCAGGACAACCACCACTTCTCCATGATCCGGCAGCTGCACATGGCCGACTACATCACCATGCTCAACGGGTTCTGCGGGTTCATGGCCATCATCCAGTGCATGCGGTTCAACGAGACGCAGCAAACAAAGTACATTGTGCGGGCCATGTGGTGCGTACCCCTAGGCTTCTTCTTTGACGTGTTTGACGGCCGCGTTGCCCGATGGCGTAAAAAGGCCAGTCTGATGGGCCAGGAACTGGACTCGCTGGCGGACCTCATTTCGTTCGGCGTCGCCCCTGCATCCATCGCCTACTCCATCGGCGCCAAATCGACCATCGACACCGTGCTGCTCACCATCTTCGTGCTGTGCGGCCTGTCGCGACTGGCCCGGTTCAACGTGACCGTGGCCAACATCCCCAAGGACAAGAGCGGCAAGTCCAAGTACTTTGAGGGCACCCCCATCCCCACCACTCTGGCGCTGGTCGGCATGATGGCCTACTGGGTGAGCAAGGGCTACACACAGGAGCAGCTGCCTCTGGGCGTGCTGTTTGCCGGCACTCCTCTCGAGGTGCACGTGGCCACCTTCATTTTCACGCTGTCCGGCTCCGCCATGATCTCCAAGAGCTTGAAGCTGCCCAAGTTGTAGTGACGGCAGGCGACAGACAAGGCAGAGAAAAAAACACAGGCTACAAGGGTAGGTCCATTCATCCGGTCTAACTATATATATAAGTATTTCAACATGCGATTCACGAGGTGGCGGAGGTAGAAGTAGAAGTAGAAGTAGCTAATGCGACCACAGTACATATATTGGTATAACGTGGGTATGATACGTTATCTTTGGTTGCACTGGATAGCCAGAGTAAGACGATCATGGCAAAGGCAGCTTAGAGCAAAACGCGTACCGCACTCGTTCGCCATTGCTTGACACCAGCGACTTAACTAAGGAGATCTTGCGTATGTACCTAGACTGAGCTGGATTTTGAGGTTGAAGTTGGAGTATCAAACAAGTGGTCATCGTCCTGTCCAAGAGACTCTACTGTAGTGCTGTGTACATTCTGTCTGAAGTGGTGTACACATTTTGAGTCGTGATACAAGTACCCCAATGAGTCATCACGTGAGCCCGTCAATGCCGTGAGATAATGTTCGTTCAATTGTCTAGAACCTAAGATATCAGCTCTTCCACATAGTGCTTACTTCGAGCATGGCTAGGAAGTATCACAGTTGAAAACCCAGATTGAAAAACCACGTTCTCCCATGAGTATTTGTACTGAAGAGAAGGCCAATTATTGTACCATTCGAATTGGCAGAGGAATTTGAGCTGAATGGTGTACGTAGTTTGTATGAGATAATCTTTGCCATAGTTTCGATAGCAATGACTCTAGAGATGGCCGAAGACATTCCAACTTCATGGTCAATATGATCCAGTTGATGACCAATACAAAAAGTGCAGCTCTATAGCAACACCTGGCAGTATCCTATCACACCTCTATCCACGTGATGAGACACTGAATTGGCCTCTACAGTACGTCAATCTGTAACGTCAATGCTCATTTAGTTGAAGAGTGTGAAGTTTAGTTGATAATTAGTTGTCCACCTGGGGAACTTGCATTTCAGGGTTGAGAAGTGAGAAGACTCAGTTACCACTATCCGGTGGCATGTTGTTGACCCAAGACCCGTTACTAACATTGACTTGAAAGCCCCAACCCTGGTATGAGTACCGTTCATGCTCGCACCCCTACTCAAGCCCGACCACTTCCAAGCCACACTTGTCTCCGCTAAAGGGATAAAGGTCAAACTGAAGCCTCGTATAAGTTTCGCTATCCCAGCCGACATTGGCTTGGCGTGTGGATTGATAGGCTGGGTCTTTATCAGTACGGCAATGAGAGCAATTAGACAGAGAGGTAATCTTACGTAAGCTACATATTAATCAGAGAGTACATTCGTACTCGTACATCCTTTTACAAGTAACAGGCTCTTCGATACGGTGGTAGACGCTGGCTAATTCAGGCCCTACTCCTCTCACCGCCAAACTCTGACCCAATGCAAACTCGTCATGCACGCGTCGAATACTGTTGCATGAACAATGGACTTGATGGCCCAAAGCAGAGCCGTAATGACATGTCTCGTGGAGACGAGAATTGTAGCCAATCAGAGCGGAGCAAATACGACTGCTGGTTTATCGAGTGCGATCTGGTGTACGGCCGTGCGGCTCAACCCTATGGTCTCTAAGATCTCTATGAAATGCAGACTCACAAAATACAATATCACCCGTTGCCTCAGCCGATCAACCCGTGTCTCAATTAGCCAAACGTTTTTTGCGCCATCCATAACAGCCGCATTTATGGTCCAGAGTCGACCGAGGCAACGTGCCCACAAGACAAATATGCCGCAAGATCTGTAGTGGGTGCAAAACAAAGACGCCTTGAACGCCAACAAGGACCCGGACAATGAACAGGGCCACTGCATCCGCCCCATTGAGTCCGGGTCCATGCACGTCGACACGTTACCCGGCCGTTTCTAGAAGGGTCTGAGGGGGAAGCTCGAGCCGGATGATGGGGGTTGACAGCAGGAGTTCAGAGCAACGACTTGTACCCTGGTGATGGTGTGACCGTGTCTTCAACAACAGTCACATGATGTGCGAGGGGACCAAAGTCGAGCCTGCCTTGGTCCAGTCCCTACTTGTACCATGGTACCCTGGTACTTGTACTCGTAAAACAATTGTAAGGCTACTTTTCCACACTTTTTCTGCACCGGCTGCATTGGAGTTGCGCAGAATGGTGAATTCAAAGTGTGTCAAAGTATGTCACGGTAAAAATAGATCGACGGTGGAGACGGTAGAGCTCGAGAACCGTGCGCAATTCTTCGTGCCACAAGTAGTATCCACACGCACTCGCACCGCAGTAATGACAGTAGCACCGTTTTCCACTGGCACTAACGCACCACTACTTGCTCCGTACATGATCCCACCTGCCCTTGCCCATCCCTACTTACAGTAACCGTGCGTGCAACTGTCCAAACCGTGTGTGTGCACGACGCCCAACTCCCAGCCGCGCCTCCAACTTTACATCAGCAGTTCCGGTTTCCTTTTTCCTTGTCACCACCGAGGAGCAGAAACCCAGTGGAGAATCACGACCAGTCACAACAGCTACGGTTACGACTACACCACCACCGAGTACGAGCACATCACCGAGTACGAGTACACTGCACCAACCACCTAGTACACCCTTCATCAACCAACACTACCAAGTCCACCGCTTTACTCCTCCCTCCCCCACGCCTCTCACCATGGACACCCTATCAGTGTCGTACTGCCCCGTGCCCATCAATGGCAACCCCACGGAGGTGCTGGCCAACCGGTTTTCGGCCTGGCGCAAAATCATCCGGGCCCTGCTCGTCTACTTCAAGGAGGCCGTGTCGGTCCAGGAAGAGGTGTGTCGCCAACACGTGCGTCTGGGCACGGCCGTCAACTTCCCGTTTTTCGCCAACGGCACCGCCGACATGTCCAAACACACCGTCGCCAAGGACCGCGAGGCCCTGGACCCCCAGGACTCCAACGTGACCGACGCGCGGTCCATGGCCGCCAAGTCCACGGCCGGATCGCTGTGGGCCGGCGGCTTCCACCAGTCGTCGGCGTCGCACGAGGACGAGGCGATCCGCGCCATGTTCCAACCCTACGGCCACGGCTCCATCGCGGATCTGCCCGGCGACCTGATTGGCTACCACCGCACGCAGGCGGCGCACGCGTCGCAGCTGGCCAAGGAGCTGGCGAAAAACCTCATTCCGCGCCTCGACGATCTGCGGCGCGACCTGCTGGTCAAAATCAAGGAGATCAAGGGCCTGGCGTCGGACTTCAAGAACACGTACGCCAAGGAGCAGGGTCTCACCGAGCAGCACGTGAGCGCGCTCCAGCAGGCCATCAAGGTGCTCTCTTCTGGGGGCCCCCTGCAGGGCAAGCAGGACCCGGCTCTGGTGCGCTACCAGCTGGAGAAACAGCTGGGCCGGCAAATCTCGGAGGAAAACTACCTGCAGGACGCGTACAACAACCTGCAAAACAGCGGCAAGGAGCTGGAAAAGGTGGTGGTGATGGAGATCCAGCAGGCGCTCGACCACTTTGCGCAGCTCAACGCCGCCGCCGCCACGTCTCTACAGCAGCTGGTGGACAAGCTGGTGGTGGACGGCTTTGTGGCCCGCGAGCCCGCC
Organism: Yarrowia deformans; assembly: GCA_900519085.1. NCBI lineage: Eukaryota > Fungi > Ascomycota > Dipodascomycetes > Dipodascales > Yarrowia > Yarrowia deformans. Next base: position 538,118 of record ULGY01000007.1, on the reverse strand, counting down.
GCCGAGTGGACGGCGTTTGTGTCGACCGACCCCAACTTTGTCGACACCGCCACGCCGTCGCGATCGCTCGACGAAATCGAGTACCCCTACCGGGGCGATCCGCTGACGTGCGAGCTGCGGTCGGGCCAGCTGGAGCGGCGGTCCAAGTACCTCAAGAGCTACTCGCGGGCCTTCTACGTGCTGACGCCGTCGTTTCTGCACGAGTTCAAGAGCGGCGACCGGGCCAAACACCCCGTGCCGGTCATGTCGCTGGCGCTGGACGAGTGCCAGATTTCGGCCGACTCCAAGACGTCGTCCGGCTCGCACAAGTTTGTGCTCAAAACCAAGCAGGGCGACTCGTCACGTGGCCACAACTGGGTGTTCCGGGTCGAGTCTGCCGACGCCCTGCAGCAGTGGATGAAGGACATTTCCACCCTCACCTCGATTAAGGACGTGCGTGCACGAGCTCTAAAGTTTAATGCCCCTAGGGTTGCTCCATCGCCCCAGCAGCAGGTTAATGGCCACAACAGCAACAGTGCAAGCCAGGTTAACAACAACAACCACAACCACAACCACGACAACGAGGCAACCCCCCCAGTTGACTCTGCACACAACACCACCACCACCACCACCACCACCACATCCCACACCGCCAACGCCATCCCCACAGGAATCGTTAGTGACACAAACTCCACTATCGCCACCGAGCCTGTAGCCAACGACCACAGCCACCCCCCCACATCTGCCGGCTCCTCCGACATCCCCGCCCTCCCCCATTCAGCCCGCGAAATGAGTGGATCTCTGCTGGCCTCGGCCCACCGAAAACACATGGAAGACCCCCAGCAGGTGTTTGACGAACCCGACGAGTTGGACAGCCCGAACGAAGCCGCCAAGGGCGCTGCTGCTGCCAAACAGGACCCCCTGGTGGACGAGCCGTCCAACTTTGGCTACGACAACCCCCGCAACAAAACCATCGACGACTACGAGGAAAACCAGCATGTGGGCGAGGTCCCCCGGGTACAGTCACGACAAAACTCGCGAAAGTTTTCCGTCGACCAGGGCCCCGCTCTGCCCGGGCTGGCCGAAATCAAGGCCGCCCAGGCCGCCGCCGGAGCCAACGACTCGGAGGTGTTTGAGTACGACGCCGAAAACCCCGACGCCGGCAACACTCTCAAGTCCGAAAAGGACGAGTTTGTGCCTGCCCACGCCGACCTGCCCGTCCACGTGGAGCGACGGCTCACCATGTCCAACCACAAGGACGACGGAGACGCGGCCCAGAACGCTCCTCGAGACCACACCGAGGTCGGGGCCGACGCCCAGGACGTGATTGAGCGCCAGCGAAAGTACTCCGTGTCGTCTACCGGCAAGCGGGGTCCTCCCTCTCGAAAGGCCACGGGCTCCTACGGCACCACCGACGACCTCAAGCCTCTGTCTGAGGCCCAGCCCTCTGAAGGCGGCAAGGGTTCTCTGTTCTTTGCCAACGGTCTTCCCGAGACCACCTCTGGTGCCAAGTAAATATAATCTATGACGTATGGTGTAACTGTTGGTATCGTATGTACCGTAATTAAAGATTCGTCACCCCATCATCAGTGATTTGCGTTTTGCTTTTGCTCACCGCCTTGGTTTCAAAGCTTACTGCTAGTGCCGATGACGTAGCCACCCCGCCAGAAAAGGAACTTCAGGGGCACACTTTAATTTAGAATGAGGTGGGCGCGGTGTCATGTGTCAATTGGGGGTGTACAGTCTGGAGGATTGTATATAATGCTTACTAATCGTCCTCTCCGCTCAATTGCTCTTGCTCTCGATCGGTCTTGTTTGCCTTGCTATGTGATCATTGTGCACCAAGAATGCCGTCTGCCTAATCTCATGCAAGGAGTGCGTCGCTTGTGGGAAAAGTGGTGGGTGTTGCGAGAGAGTGTGAGAAGATTAACATAAAAGGGTCTTTATTATGGTACCGTCTGAATCGGCAGAGAGTGGAGGGTTGGATGTGCTGTTTTTTGTGACATTTGTAGGGGTGATATTTTGTTCCAGAAGACATGAAGCATTTACAAGGACTCGTACAAGTGCGGAGTTTACTAAGCTCATAGATCGATTGACAGTAATAATGTACAGCAGGGAACTACAGCATCACAGCAGACCACAATGCTGGGACCACTAAAAGATATTGCAACTGTTTACAGTCGTTGTCACCCAGTCAGGGACTTCCTAGGCTCAGTAAATCCAACTAAACAATACTTGAGCCTCAAAATGCAAAATTCTATAGAGTCGTGTTTCGGGCCATGGCGGTCGAGATTGTCGTATGTTTGTTCGCAACTAGCATGAGCGGTATCGTTTGGTGTATACTTCCAGTCAATCTAATCACGGTGACATCGAGAAAGCACACCTAAAGGACTTTCCCCTTAACTAATCCCAATTAGTAATTTTAACTAATAAGAGCGTAGCGAGTGTTTGCGCTTGCCCCACTCAGCATGCTCATAAATCGCCTCTTCAAAGTGCCCACAAGTATATGCTTGTACCTTAGTCGCACCTCTGAACTAGATGTGACGGTACAGCGAGTGTGCGATCAGTACTGTACTTGTAGACTCTCATATCTTTCGAACTACACTGAACGATTGCGAGACAGACAAGAAGCCGACAATTTACACCAGCTAAGCTCGTGGACTGGTGTAATGGCAAGATTCTGAAGATTCAATCATGTTATGTGGAATATTCATCAAGTTAAAAGGTGGTGACGAAGTGTAGGAGGAGATGGTGCTCGCCCTCCAGCTCTGTATCCACAACAGGCCAATGGTGTCTTTTTACGGACTGGTTTGTATGAGAGGAAATGTTCGGAACTGGTGTTTTAGCTGATCAACGAAGTCTCCAGCAGGATTGAGCGGTTGGTGGTCGAGTTATACGTGCGATTGCAGAGCTAAGTTCTGATTGTGTTCTGATTGACTGTATAGGCTGAGCAGTCTTTTACCAGACTCAGCTCTGGCAGTGGCTTCAGTGCATGTCCGGTATCACGTGCTCTGACAGTCACGTGACCCGAAAGCTCTCATCATATACTACGGAGTACTCCTCTCTGAATCTGTTCAACTTCACTCAACTACAACTAGCACATCAACCATTAATCCTATTACTTCACGATATCATATTCAATCTGGTGCTCTTAAACTAGTCAGCACCATTTTATCCTTTATTCCTTTCTTCTCATAATACATTTATTGTCTCATCTCATTCAGCAGTCTACTCGATGCTGTTATTTTTGTAATCCATCCCCCTCCTCGTCTAATCAAAATCACCCCGGGTAAGTCGATGACCCCGTCGGATCTTCTCCAGCTTGTCGAGAATCCGCATCCGCACCTGCCAGTGGCTGCCAAACTGCTCGTTGGAGAACCGCTTCTTGACGGACTCTCGAGCCCGAGCCCGCATGTTGTGTGTGTCCGACTCGGACAGCTCAAACGCCCGCATCAACGTCTCGGCCAGAGTGCCAATGGGCTCGCCGTCGTAGCTGGGACTGGAGTCGGTGGTGGGGTCCGAGCCGGGACAGTTGAAGTGGAAGCCCGTGGGTCCGGGGGGAACGGCCTCGTAGTGCGACCGGATGGATGTGGAGGAGGGCAGGGCCGAAAGAGTGCCGTTACCGCTGCCCGATCCGGTCTTCTGGCCCTCGTAGGGCACGACAATGTCGCACTTGGGGCCTCCCGAGTTGTGGACCACGGGAATGAGGCCAGCAGACATGTACTCGACCACCACAATGCCGAAATGCTCGTTCCACATGGCGTTGACTCCCATGGAGGCTGTTCGCAAGATATCGCGGACCTTGTCGAAGGGAGCGTCCAGCACAAACGACACCGAGTCGGGGTTGACGAGGTCGCGGGCCTGGAGTCGCAAAAGGTAGACTCGGGACTTGTCGTCGTCGTTTCGCACGGTTCCGACGAATGTCAGGTGAGGAGGCGCCTGGTGGGGGTACTTTTCGGTGTACTGCTTGTAGAACTTGTTGAATTCTCTCAGCACAATGTCGTGGCGTTTCTCTGGTCGGAATTGCGCAATGTAGACAATGTTGGGGCTTCGGGCCGACGTTTCTTCCGACATGGCAATTTCAGACAGCGCCTGGGTGCCACAGGGAGGATACACAATTTTGATATGTTCGGGCTTGTGGTTGTACCACCACATGTGCTGCATATGGTTGTTTGTCCACGACGAGTTGGTCATGACCACGGAGCAGTAGGAGCCGGCAAAGGTGTAGGTGAGGGCAAAGACGCGCCAGTAGACGAGTTTGGCGACCGCCAGCGCGGCTCGAACCGGCGACTGCTTGAGAGTCACTGTCGCCAGCATGTCTTTGGAGATGACAGGGTAGTGGACGTAGGCGGCAACAGGCACATGGGTCACCCAGGACACCAGAGGGTACGCAAACGGGTAGCCCATGGTATCGACAAAGACGTCCGGAACAAGGGTGGAGATGCCGTGCCAGGCCATCCACACGGATCCCGCGGCCTGCATCATGAGCGTGAACCGCGGCCAGGTCTTGGGGTCCACCAGTCGTCGGCCGCGCATGCCAATGAAGACGATTCGTTTCCGCAGCTCTTTATCTGCAAGTTCGGTCACGTGGAAGTTGGACACCGCCGCGTCCAGTATCGTGGACGGCGACGTCCGGGTCGGCAGGTCCTGTTCGCCGCAGTAGATGGCGCAGATGATGTTGTCGTCGTACAGCAGGGTGTCTTTGACGGCGGCCCACAGCACTCGCTCTCCGCCTCCTCCAGCGTTGGCGTAGGGGTGGAAGAAGCCGTAGATGACTTTGCGGGGCGCTCCCGAGTCCTGGGCGCGGTTGCGGAACTCGGTGTTGCGATCTTCGGGGCTGATGGCGATTTCGGAGCGTCGCGACACGTGGGTGACTGAGTAGTAGGAGGGGTCGTTGGACTGTAAAATGAGCTGGCGACGCACGGCGGCGGCCTGCCAGAAGCCAAAGCCAAACAGCGTCGACGTGCCGTTGGCCTGGACGCCCTTGACGATGCTTTTTTCCCAGTTGGCCGGCGGAGATCGCAGCTTGAAGGCCAGAATCGCCGACCACGCATACAGCGAAATGTACGAGCACAGCGGCACGAGAATGACGGCCAGAAGCAGTAGCGCGGCCAGTGCGGCGAGAAAGTCGGCGTTGAGCACCACGCGCAGATCGCGCAGCGCACTCGGCACGTCGAGGTTCAGGGCCATGATGGTTGTGGGGGGGAGGAGAATACTTGTAGGGGTCGTTGACGGTTTGGACGAAATTAAAATCGGGCCAAGACCTTCTTGGGAGGTTCAGACTTTCGGCTCCTACACTATGGTGCAGTACAGAAGCACATATGCGTTGTTCTACTGTGGAGTTAGTGAGGTTGGTGAGGGTAAACGGCGCGGAAAAAAAGAAGAGAAATGAAAAATGTCAAAAAAGAGCCGCGCAATAAATGAGCCACTCAAAAAGAGGCAGTCAAAGGACACGGTCAAAACGAAGTCGTTGGAAAGTGGACTCAGCTAGACAGGGGGTTCGCGTTAAATCACGTGACCCCTCATCTTGGAAGACTCCCCCTTCCTTCACTGGGCTGGCTTCCCAATACCCGATTCAAAGCCAGTTTGGAGAAGTGCGCTGATCAGCCCCTGTGTGAGTACATACGTTCAAGACTTGGTCTCACCGAATACCGAAATATTGAACCTGTTTGGACCACCAGCTAAGACTTGTGGCGGTCGAAACAGGTGTAACGCCTCTACACTGGTCCCCCTGTTGCCTTAGTTGGTTATTCTGATCTGACATTCTAAAGTGATGATTGGCATTGTCATGATGGAGTGTTTCAACAGCGTGTGTCGCTACCTGTACAGCAGTCTAGTGATTTACTGTACACTACCGACTTGAACCTGTTTCGACGTTGAGAGTGAGAGCAATTGATGCCCTCTCCTGCCTGCTCGATATTCGGTTGTCCGATCGTAGGGCTTGAACTACAGAGTAGCGATGTACTTGTACTGGTACTTTAGGGAGCCCTAGCAAAACTGGTTATAGCCAGCAACGAATGCGGGAGCCATTCCATGGACGTGGTCAGACAGGAGACGACCATCTCGGTTATTGACTGTGGCAGCCGGTGGGGCTGTAATTGAAGCGGCTGCATGAATTTAGCGACGTCTGAAAGCTGCATCCTGACAGGGCTGCAATAGCCGGCCTGCGGTCACTGCCACAAGTAGGTGCACACACATCCATCCCATTGGCCTGGCTCATTGTATACCGACCGTCTGCGTCACAACACGTTATCACCACCGACCCTGAATTATCTTCGCTAAATTTCTGAACACTCTTAATCTGTCACCAATGCTTGTCACGCAAAATCGCACTCGAGCACGAACATTCAAAGCACCTGGAAACGGTTCCCCTCCCGCCCGCTGACCCCCACTCTGCCCAAGCCCGACAGTCCGCCACGAATTGGAGACAGAACATGATTGCGTCCGCCGCGTTGCTTCGTGTCTGGGTTTTGAGCAGAGTGGTGGTGAGGAGGGAGGGAGGGAAAGGGCGGCACTCACTGTATTTTAAAGTAAGGTGTTCTTTTCAAGGTGGGGTGTTAAGGTGGGGTGTTGGAGAAGGCGGTACAAGGATTGTTCTGAAGGAGGAAACCATCCAGCAGTCAATGGTAGCATTGTACGAAGCACATGTCCACTTGTACTGTAGCTGGTGCACAGTAGAAAGCTCCTTCTGTGTTGACTTCGGCTTTTACCGGTAGTATGTGTGTGTAGGACCATAAGCGTAGTAGAGCATAGCCAGAAAACTTACAGTCACAACACACCATCTACCACCACCTCCAACCCATATCATATACCCATTAACTATTTGACTCTGTTATTTGTAGTCTTCCATTCGACAGCTCTACCTGGCTTGGCTTGGTGTTGGTCATCTTTCTCTAGATCGAACATCGCTGACCAAAGGCCATTCACCCTGATCGATTGTGGCTCTTCCTACCGGTTGTGGCTCCTCCCTTGTGGCTCCTCCTTGTCCCATCATTGTTGTCCGCTCTGACCTACGGCCATCGCTTCCGATTATGATTTGTCATCCAACAAAATCTGAATCAACTCGTCCAACGGAGCAAACTCCTTCTGGTCCACCACGCCAAACTCCTTGCTAAACAGCACAAAGTGCTTGAGCGACGTGTTGAGATGCGGCTGCAGCCCGAGCTCGCTGATCTGGTCAAAGTGATGACAGTAAATATGAGCATACACCCGGAACAGCCGCTTGAGAATCTGCGGCACCACGCTGGACACAAAGTTCTTGGGGAAAGGAGCGCCCAGTCGGTGGGGGAACACGGCCTCGTCGTCGAGCTGCGCCTGGACCCACGACACCAGATGCTCAATGTACTCGGGAGCAGACACGCGGGTGGGCTTGCGGAACTTCTCGGACGCCGCATTCTGCCACAGATACTCGTACTCGTCGGTGGCGGTCATTCTGGGACACGAGGCGGGCGAGCAGAAGGACGTGATGGTCGAGTACAGCATATTGACCTGGTTGTAGAAGTCGACGGTGTGAACGGCCAGCCACTCGGCCAGATCCTCGCCCTCGGGCAGCTTGACGGCCTGGGCCAACGACCCGGCTCCTAGAGTCGTGTCTGCGTACTGTCGAAGCAGATGTGCTGGGGGCGACGACGCTGTGGACGGCTTGAAGGTGCGGGTTGTACGCGAGTTGTTTGTGTTGAGATGCAGAGATTGGAAGAATGACATGGTGGGTGTGATACGAGTACTGTCAACGCGCTTATGTCGTAGTTTTGCTTGTAGTTGTGTACTGCTGTTTCGCAAGTCGTAAGCTCTGTTGCAACGGTGGAACAATCGTGTGTTTGGATAGTGCGGATAAGGTTCTGCGCGGTTGGCCCGGCAACGGCAGCGATGAGGGAGTTATCTGGAAAAAGTCAACAAGCGCAATATAGCTGCTAGAGATGTACAGGTTTCGGGAATCGCCTCCTGGTCACGTGACTATGAACTCATGGCCTTTCTCGCCCGCAATCGACCCGTCAAGGATCTCTTAAATACCCCTGCATTCGCTTGACTATACAGTCCGTGTTGATGAACAACCCTAACCGGATGCAATACATTTGGGCGGAGAATGGAGACGTGAGTAGTATCGGTGGAGGAGGGATTTTTGGGTGGAAATGTAACGAAGTGATTGGTATGGGTTGTAGGAAAGGTGAGTGGTCGAATATCAAGTGAGATGCTGTTGTTCCTGGAGACTACTTGTAACAGATGTATGGACTCTACTGAAAGCGAGATCACGACAAAAGCAAAACTACGACAACTCGGGTGGTTGTTATCCTATCCGGCTGATTTTCTGACAGAGTCTTGAGAACAGTGATTTGAGTCGACTGTTGAAATTTGAGTACGATCCGATAAGACCGACCGTGTTGTGGCGACATAACATCACCCCTAGAGGTCCATCCTTAAAACCACATTGGCAGAGACTTCAATAGGTCCAAACACATATTCATCGCAAAGACAAACCTCTCCTGATCATTTGGTGTTACTTGCGTCATGCTTAATCATGAACATGTCCTTTCGAATGACCAGAGAATGTTCATACCGTTGCTCCATGAAATGAGTCAGCATCTTCTTATTACAATTTTCTTATACTATTTACATCAGCCCGTACTGAACTTCTCGTCTACATCCGCTTGTAGAAGACACAAGTGGTACCATCTCCAGCGACAATCTGCTGCTGAACCTCACACCCCTTGATTTTGGTCTTGGTCATGAGCTGCGTATAAGGATCGGACTCGGTGGTGTGCTTGGTAATCAGATGCGACGGCTTGGGGATGTTGTTGCGCTTGCCGTTGCCAATCTGCGAAAACTCGTTGCCGCCCCACAGGTACAAATCCTGGGTAGTGGCGATCTCGTTGGCGTTGTCCAGCACGGCGGCCACATGGTTGGGGCCCGTCGACAGGTACGATACCTGGATCGGCACCACCTTGTTGAGCTTCTCGCTCCACTCGGACGCAAAGTTGATCTCCTTGACCGGAGCCAGCTGGGGCTGCACGTGTTTGAATGTTGCGTTGCCCAGCTGGCCCTTGAGCCCGTCGCCAAACGAGTAAATCACCTCGGCGGTGTTCTGCAGCAGCTTCTTGCGCTCCGAGCCCGACGCCGAGTTGTAGTCGTCCGACTGCACCACCTTGATGCCGGCAAACGACGTGTCTCCTCCGGCGTAGACCCGGGTGACGATGGCGGACTGGTCCTTCTTGCAGACCCGGCTGAGGGTCAGCTGTCGCGGTAGCGCCACGTTCTGCGACTCGTACGCGTAGTCCAGACCCAGCTGGCCGCACTTGTTGGAGCCAAACACCCACATGGCGCCCGTTTGGTCCCGCACCAGCGAATGGTAGGCTCCAGCAGCGATATCGGTGACCACGGCGTTTCGGAAAGATCGGATTTCGTACAGGGTTCCGGGTCGGGGCCCGGTGTTGAAGTGGGAGAACTTTGCGATTCCAAACTGGCCGGCGGAGGGCACGGGAGGCTCGGTGCCGATGATGGTTTCGGCAAACTCGCCGGTGACAGGGCTAGGGTCCGTTTCGACTTCTTCGATGGCTCCGCCAGTGGACGAGACAAACACACGGCCCTTGTTGGTCAGAGCCAGCAGATGGTCCTTTCCAGCGGCAAGATCGCTGAGCTTTTCGGTGAGCCCCAGAGTGGAATCGTAGTCGAGTTGTCGGTAGGTGATTTTGGCGTCGCGCTTCCATCCGGGGATCAGACGGGTTCGCGTTTCCTTTTCCTTGGGGCCGGCCACCTGCAGCTCTTTGCTGACGGGGAACGAGTAGACGGATCCGTCCTTGGACAGCGCGTAGAGCATGTTGCGAGACTGGACGATTTTGACCGCGTCTTTGCCCTGCAGAGTGACTTCGGGCGACTTGACAGAATGAGCAGCAAACCGGTCGCCCCACTGCACCACGTCTCCATTGTCGAGAATAGCCGCTCCGGAGCCGTCTCCTAGAGACACGTCTCGCAGCAGCTTGCCCTCGAAGAATCGTAGACGGACGGGCGATCGCACCAGCTTGGGGGTTTCGGACTCGGCGTTGTACGTGTCCTTGATGACGTGTCCGTCGTTGTCGCCCCAGGCAAACAGCCCCGGGGTCATTTCCGCAAACGAGACTCCAGGCACGGAGGCGGATTTGGAGGTTTTGGAAGCAGCCGATTTGGCAGCGGCCTTGGCTTCATTGTCTTCTTCTCTCACAGCGGCACTGGCAGCGGCCTTTTTCTTCTGCTGTCGCTCGGCCACCTGGCGATGCAGTTCCTCGTCGGACTCCGCGTAGGGCCCATACCACTTGTAGCCAAAGTAGATGCCCACAACGGCCGCCACGGCCATGACCGCCTGCGACACGGCCTTTTCGTGCTTGGCCTGCTGCTTTTCCTCCTCGCTGGGGTTGTAGTTGGGCACTCCGTTGAAGCTGGGGATCTGGACGGACGCAGGAGGAGGGGGGTAGGAAAGGGGTTTGGACGGAGGCTTGGTGTTTTTCTGGTTGTTGGAGGGTGCTGAAGAGGTCATAGGTCGGGTGGTTGATCGGGGTGATCTGGCCATAAGCCGGGCCGATCCCATCGATCTAGCCAATGATGCCTTCAACACACCGGGCAAAGATCGGTAGTGTTTCATTGCGACTGGAATGGTGTACTGTGGTGTTGCAATGGTAAAGTCTGGGGATGCTCGCTCTTGATTTTGGCCGCCCAAAAAATAGTCTTCCTTGGTGTGCAGTTATCTTGCAGCTGGGGAATAAGCCTTGAGATGGTACGATGGGGACGATAGTACGATGAAAGCCCTCTTGAAGCTGTCACCGAACGTATATTTGCTTACTAAGCTGGGTTATATTGCTGCTGGTGGTCTGTTGATCACGTGATTAGCTTCTTATTTCAATACCACCACCAGAAGTCGTCATTTAGACCCCCCTCCAAGACAGGCCCTATGAATAAGCAGCTTGGGAGAGGTCACCAGAGGCAAAAGCAAAAGGTTCGAGTCTTGCTCTCACCACGGCTTTGAGCTATTTGTCAGACAACTGAGTTGTGGTGTGATGTGGAGTGATATTTGTGGATGGTACGGAGTACTCGAGTCCATTAATTGGCTGATTAGCGCTTTAACGAAGATTACTTGGTAATTGCTACGTACTGTAGTGTACTCGTACCATAGCCATTAATGATACGGCAACCAACCAGTTGCCTCTGTTTGAATCACCACACGCACAACCACCCCATCGTCTTTTCCAAAGTTTCGATCTTTGACAGAGTTAAGAAGACGACTTCTTGTAGCTACTCGTTCTGTACTTGAAACTCTGTTCATATCTTGTACCGATTCAAGAGGTCATGGCTTAGGTCTATAACGGTGCTACAGTGAGAGGCTCACGGAACAGATACAACCATACAGCTTAGACGACACATTAGATCATGTCTTGGGCCGAAAGAGACTGTACTTGTATCTTGTTCAATTGAGTAGTCCGAGATCGAATCGTTGTTGCAATGGTTGAACAGATGAATGGTATCACGGCCTTTTCCAGCCCACACTGTTGCTCAGCATCTCGTCTCTGTAAGCACTCGAGACTTTCGTACAATACTGATAACCGCAGCCTGTGGTCTCTGCTATGTTTGGCAGTCTCTAAAGTCGATGGAGCGTTTAGACCAACGACTGTAGAGAACCTGTGTGCGCTTACTACCGGATTGAAGAACATGTGCCCCGTACTTGTAGACTACAGTACCGCTATAGGCCTACTACAAATAATTGAAAGCTCTCAATTAAGATCATAAACTTCCTCCAGCACTGTCCAAAGCAAATGTACTGTCTTGTGGTGTTCTTATAGCGCTGCAACTGATGTCAAATGGAGCGTTTGTTTCCGTAAACAGTTGATCTAGACGTGGAGAAACTCCTGCAGACTTTCTACTGCTTGTTCTCTGTTTGACAGCTTCTGCTTGTTGTCTACAGACTCTCCTAACATCGACGGTTAGTCGTAACGGTATCGACTTAATGTACAATCACAAGCGTGGTACAAGCCTTCGTACACCTCGTCAATGCAATGGTTCAATAATTTACACGGTGGTGGGCTCTTTTCAGAGTCGCTAGAATGAGTCTGAACAGGTAGACCTGGTTGGAGATCCTGATTCGATTCTCAGAGTCTCAGAGTCTGGACTGCTTGGCTAGGCCTCAACAAAGTAAAAACGCACAATCAGAGAATCGCCACGTCTGGTACACCTGTCTAGAGACACAGCTCTTGGGTCCTCTTCTCGACAGCCCACCTACTCCCCCTGCTCCATCTTCTTCTTACCCTTCTCTCCAACGCAATATCCATTCTTGATCAGACAATGGCAACAAGCATAGCCCCATTTGGCCGAGTCTCTATCGTAATAGCTCCCCCAAACAGAAGTATGGTTGCCCGGAAACACGTCCTCCTCGTACTTGGAAACAGCGATACCCTGGGCGTTCTTTGCCCGGACCACGGCCGGCTTCTTCGCAGTCACCACCGACACGTACTCCTTTGGCCGGACCCGCACCTGGTCCTGTTTGCCGTACTTTTCCTCCAGCGCCCGTTTTTCGGCCTCTTTGGCCCGTTCGGCCTCGTCCTTGATCTTTTTCGCAGCCAGAGCCGCAGCCGTGGGGTTGGCATGCAAATGGATCTGGTTCCCCAGCGCAGATTCGACCTCCGCGATCCGGGTCAGCTCCTCCATTTCTTTGCCCTCTCCAGTCGTGTGTCGAACGTACATGCCGTCTTTGTCAATGTATCCCTCATCGGCGGTTCGAAAGGTCCGACTTCCGGGGTTGTAGACGGTCTCGGAGTTGAGATCCTTGAGATACACGGCCGTGTCTTCGCGTAATCGCAGCGTTCGCGTCGATTTGCGAATCGCCTCTTCCACCGCAGCGGCCTTTTCGGCGTCCGTTTCCGGCACAGCATCTCCATGTAGGCTTTTCTGCATTTCCTCGGCCAGGTTGTGTTCGTCAATGACGCGCTTGAAGTCGTCGGCGTCGTAGCCGTTCCAGCGGTCGCGTTTCGAGTCCCAGCTCATGTGAGGGTTGGAAATGACATCGTCGGCTTGGAGATTGTCAGCCTTGTATTTGGCACCCACTTTGCGGGGGCGTTCCATGCAGTCCTTTTTCTTGTGCGTCATAGCACCACAGTTGTCGCACGCGCCCTTGCGGAACTTTTTCGGCCGCTCCAGAGCACGGCGATCCGTACCCCGAACATACCACTCCTCCTTGCGCGAGTCGGCCTTGTCCTTTTTGAGATGGTCCAACGTGTTCGACGAAGAGGACACGTCGTCATCTCCGGCCTTGGCGTACCAGGGCGCCGAAGACATGAACCGCGGGATGTAAGGGTTGAGAACATCTCCTTCCTGGTTGGTCACGGGGGTCTGGGTCTTGCCCTCCTTGCGCAGTTTGCGGTCCTCCTCGTGCTTGAGCTCTCCCTCGGCGTCTCTTTTCGCCGCCAGCCGTTTGTGCAGCTCCGCAGACCCGTCCTGAAGACCATCCAGAGTCGTAGCAGGTTTGCTCATGGTGTATGGTGGTGGATTTGGTGGTGGATTTGGTGGTGTAGATGATGGAGATGTGCATGCATAATTTCCTTGCATAATTGGTCACGTGATAAAGATAGTACAAATGGATCATTATGAGCGCCACAATCGGTGCAACCCAACTTGAGTGGTACCAAAATGATCGCAAAAGCCAGATCTTTTTAATGAACTAGTTTCTATTTTCATAAGACCACTTTTTTCAGATTTTTTTCGTTTTTCTCAGAAATAAGGTGGTGGCCATTTCCGAGCCGCACGCCTGAGGGGGGGGTGTTTTGGGTCCTTTCCAAAGCATGTTCTAAACGTAGGAACGGGCCGATACTGCACTAGGATGTGTAGAATGACGTTATCACGTGACTGACAAACTTTGAGCGTTGTAACGTAGTAACTGGAGTGGTCGTCACTATTTTTGTTTAGTTAAAGTTAGCCAAGTATTTCAGAGTATTATCTGAATAAAGAATAATTGTGTCAACTATACTCCTAACTAAAATTTCATCCACCAAGTAACTCTAAGTAAACTGAGATCATTTAAAATGTCCATAGATATACGATGGTACAAGTGGATCACCTATTTCTGACACAAAACCACTCCTACACATTGCTCTCAATGTTTGTCATCATGTACTGCTACACCTTCCTTCTACATCTACATCTTCATGGCGTAAAAGTTCCACATAAGCGACCATGTCTCTGAGCCCTCCAAATCATCAAATAACTTAATCGATTAAAAATACAGTCTAGGCGGCAATCACGTGTCGGATGGGGATGTGGACCTGGGTTAGTAAGGGTGGTGGAGTTGTGTGTCGGACTGTGTTGTTTCTGATGATGCCAAAAACGACGCTGACAATGATGCCAACAGCGATAACGATCACGTGGTGGATCACGTGGTGGATCACATGGTGGATCACATGGTGGATCACATGGTGGATCACGTGATGGCTGTCACAGGGTATCATAAACCGCCGTCACTGTCCTGCTCGCTCCATCTTCCTCCTCTCATTCATACTCACAAGCTTGACAATGTAACCAATGGCTCCCATGACGAGGAAACCAACACCGACGGCTCGAACGATCTTGGTGTATTCTGAATTAGTATGTGTTGAGCTGGTTTGACCGAATAGGCCGTGTCACTGTCGCGTGACTGCACCACAGGACATATGTCACGACACAACATCTTCAATGTCACGACACAACATCGTCAATGTCATGCCATGTCATGTCACGACTTCGTCCATGTCGTGCCATTACACCACCCGTGCCACGCGACAACACCGTCCATGTCATGTCACAACACCACCAGCGTCGTGCCCACAACATGACCCGAGTCACGGCTTTGTCACGGCATGCCACATCCTGCCTTTCTATACTCACCCTTTCGGTCGGGCTTTGTGCACTTGTTGAGGAAGGCAGTTCCCTCCTGGATGAACTCGAGAGGAACGTTCTTGGAGACCTTATCTTCAGCAGGCATTTTTTAGTCGAGTGTTGTGTATGTGTGGAGGTGGAAGGGTTGGCGTTGATCTACCTATGTCGTGTCAATTTTCACTTTGTGGTGTACTATGGCGTGTCCTTACCCTGGAACTCCCAATTATGGGGTTAGGGTGCAAAATATGGGGTGCGCGCGTTTGGCGGGCGGTTTAGGGGGGGGGCCCATTTGGGATTATGTGGGTTAGGGTTGTCATTTTAGGTTATCGAAACGAACCGAACATTAGCGAAGGGAGAAGGGTCCAGCTGGGATGGATTGTGGGGTTAGGGTCGCGGAAACGGGGCGAATTCCAGGAGTAGGGCAGAATCGACATTTGGCAACCATGGGGGTTAGGGTTGGCGAGAATCGAAAACACGGACTATCGCCCACAATCGACACTTGTATCATGGTCAAGTGTTGCGTTGGATACGTCCGTAGCAACGAGTCATGTGATTTGCTTGATGCATAGAAAAGGGTCTGTTTCTTGTATTATCTCTTTATGGGCTGCATTTTGTCTTTGGAGATTAAATTCTGTCGAATTTTCGGTTTTCCGTATTCTGTATGTTTTTTTTTTTTTTTTTTTTTTTTTT